>CANTUT010000013.1:1532500-2132500 GCA_947687605.1 Reutealis trisperma | reverse complement strand
CAGAGCATTTATTTTCCTTGCAATTATGTTTGAATTCAACCTTAATCGCAAAATTAATTGTAGTTTTGAGAAAAATATTACGTTGAAAATATTGATTAAAACTCACAAAATATATTTTTAAGATAAATTTAATATAAATCCTAATTATAAAAACATTTAAACAGGCTCTTTTAAGTCTTGATTGTTATTGTTTCTTGATTAGTGATTGATTTTGATGATTTAATGGGTTTAATGAACAGGAGCTCGCAGTTACGATTGGTGGAGGAGGAGGATGAGAGGGCACGCACCAAATGCATACCAAGGAGGCCGAAGGCAATGGCAATCAAGAAAGAGAGCAACATTAATGTTTCTGGTGAAAGTAATTGCAGTAGTCAAATAGGGAGCAAAAGATTCGAGATCCAGCAAATCCAAACAGAGGCGAAATGAAGAATAAAAAACCTGCCTTTGTAAATGTAGTTAGTGGTATTTGGAACTGAAAACTAAGAGCATAGGCAAAAGAAAAAAGAAAAGAAAAGAGAGAATGGGCTAAATCTTTGATGGTTGACCGGCTAGCCCGCCGGTGGGCACTTACATTGGGAGTTAAAGTGAGAATTGAGGAATCCTATAAAGCAAGGGCTTTCTGTGTTGGAGATTGTAAAATGTTCATTTGAGTTAGGAGCTTTTAGCTTAGGGTCAATGCTACATGTGCCTTAATTTGGGTGATTAGGCGTTAAATATTATGCCTTTTTAGATACAATAGTTTTTGACTTTTTAAAACATGGGAAATAGAATTTTGTCATTGGTAATGTCGTTTATTTCTTTGGCTTGATTAAGTAGCAGTAGTAAATATATTTTTGCCGGTTTGAGGGTAACCATTTTTATAATATTTTTATAGTATTTTCGATTTTTATTATTTTTAATAAATTATTTTTAATTTTATTTTTTAAAAAATATCAATTTATTTATATTTTACTTAAAAGAAATTTTAAAAAAGAATAATAAATATTGTTGAAAAACGATTTTTAAATTCCAAGCACTCACGTGAGCTTATCTTGCTTTTTGGTTTTTTCAATGCCGTTTAGTCTATGGAGATTTGAGATTGAGAGGTATTTGATGGATGGAGATGTGCAATTTGATGCAAGTCATTTTACACATAAATTATTATTATTACGACGAATCGTGTTACAAGGTTAGTTAATGAATTAGGCATATTGTTGCAGGTATTTATTGAGGTATTATTTAGTTGATTATAAGAACATATATGTTTTGGCCTAGTTCAATTTTAATTTGAAAAATGATTATGATTATACCATTATCTAGAACATTGCTGATTTAAAAAAAAAAAAAAAAAAAAAAAGCATAATCTTGTGAACATGAAAACTAGTTTGATTTCATTTGGATTGATTTTAAATAGATTTTTTTTTTTATATAAGATATACATTAGTAAATTAGTGATTAGTAGTAGATATTGGCAACGGTTTAAAACTGTTGGTTCCAGTCTAATATGGTCTTATTTCAATTTTTCTAAATATCAATTTTTAATTAGTATTTAAACCCTATGGTCTGGTTTTGATTTACAATTTATATAATGTTTAATTTTATTCGATTATGGTTATGATTATGGTTTCGATTTCACTTTAAATAATTTAAAAAATTACAAAATAAATATGAAAAATTGTGAAATTCAAATTATTTTTATTTAAGAAAATTAAAATATTAATATGTTATCAAAATTTTAAGTTCTTTTGAGTTTTAAACTAATTTGAAAATAATTATTTTAATATATATATAAAGTAATATAATTTATAATACATTGACTGAATAATTTAAGATAATATTTATTTTTTTTTTGCCCTAGAAGAAAAATATTGTTATTAATTAAAGGAGCAGAAAGTTCAAACAATACAATGATTCAAGACAATTAGATAAGTCCAAATAAAGATTTAAGACCATAATTTCTTTACTAAAGATGAAAATTGTTGTCATTAATTAAAGGAGTATAAAGCTCATATAATACAGAAATAATAGTTTTGTACAGTTTCGATTTGAGTTCGAATAATTTAAAAACTTATAAAAATAAATATGAAGAATTATAGAATTTAAATTGTTTTTTATTTAAAAAAATTAAAATATTATTGTGTTATTGAAATTTTAAGTTCTTTTGAGTTTTGAATTAATTTGAAAATAATTGTTTTAATATGTAATTCCTATGTTAGGAAAAGATAAGCTCGCTTTTCTTTTTCGTCTGTTCTAAATTATGAGCCATTTTCCTTTTTTAAAGTATAATTAATTTGTTAATTTAGTAACATGCCATTATTTAATATATTTCATCATTAATGCACCATATTTTTACCAACAAACCATTGATCAATTTTATTAAATTATTAATTAAAACATGCATGCATCTATCCTCGTTCCTCATCAAATAAAAGGATTGAGTTGGTATGTTAAACAATATTGAAAATTTAATTCTTTTATAAGAACAATAAAATTTTATAGGTTTTGAGACTTAGCATTAAAAAATTAGATAATTGTTCTTTACAAGCTAATCATTTATTAATATAAGTGAACGGGTATTTTATGGAAAGTATTAAATAAAAATTATTATTTCAACTAAATAAATCACTTTTTTTAATCTTTATGAAAATAGAAATATACTTATCTTTTACGGACAAAGAAAATATAAAATAATATTATTTATAATACATTGATCGAATGATTTAAAACTGTAATTTTTTTTTTTACCTAAAAAGAAAATTATTGTCTTTAATTAAAAGAGCAGAAAGTCTATACAATACAATAATTAAAGTCAATTATTTGGACTTAGTGTCCAAAGAACTTAACCTAAAGGGGTTTCTAACATTAGGCTTAAAGCCCAACAGGCAACTAGCACATAGGCCTTTAAATTTTAATAAATATACCCCTCATTCAAACCCTCCCAACTGAAACCTCAACTTTAGCAAGGGTTGCTACTACCACCACCCTCTATGGCTAACTAAGATAATAAGCCTTTTTGCTTTAAGAGAGCTTGTAGATGGATGTACCCAATAGAGTAAGAATCGTTGCATTTTTTGGTTTATCCACTAGAGATTTACTGATTCTTGGGTGGAACAAAAGGAAAAGGGAACCACCATACTCAAGCAAAACAACCCACTCTTGCCTAGGTAGGTTCCCTTGTGACTGGCTATTAGGTACATAAATTGGAGGAAAAAATAACCCAAAGAGCACCAATATATTAATAGCAACTTCTTCCCCTCTCCACCCTATATCATCCCTAAGCTACATAGTCAGAGCTATCTATGGCCAGCCAAACAACCACCAACCATCCAAAATCGGGGACTAAAACACCCAAAACCATAATAACTAGTTACAAAAAGAAATCAACTCAAGCAGTACAAAACACATGATAACAACATAATAAAAAGAGAAGCAAGAACGAAAAGAAGAAAGAGAGGGTAAGGAGAGTTCCTTTCGGTGGCTGAAGCCACTATAGGTTTTCCCAGTACAAGACTTAGCAGAGGTAGGAGAAAGGATCAAACCCTGTCAAAGAGAATATGATGGAGAGTGAAAATTATAATTAATTTTACGCAATTGATTAACTAAAAAATAAATAAAAGTCATTTTTAATTTTTTGCAGTAATTAATTATTTGTAACTTCATATTTTTGCAATCCACGGTATATGTATATGGTGGATTCGAATGGCCTTTTGCTCATGCCTATTTAGTAGTCAAAAAGGATGAAAACATGACATTACTGGTAATACAAAATTTGACTCAAATCAAAATATTAAACACTACTTTGAACGTTGGTAGAGGGAGACTCGAATCCAAATCTCCAAAGATGTGAGAAATATTATTACTGGGCTAAATGTTTTGCTTGCCCATTTATTTTAACATGTGAATTCTCCTTAATTCAGTATAAAAAATGTCTGAGTCCCGTTTGGTATGAACAATTTTAAATGAGAGATTTTACAAAATTTATAGATTTAGGCTAAATAAATTATTTAATAATCCAAAAAATTGTCAAAATTTATGAATTATAAAAAATTTCTCACCTTCTAAAATCTTTTATTTTGAAGATTTTAATTTCCCACCTCCTAGGTGGAAAAGTTCAAAATCCACTTTATATATATATATATATATATATATATATGAAAAATTGTAATAAAATTTTTTTATTCAGAGATTATTCCTAACAATCTATTGATTTTATAATCAATCCAAATGGTAAAATTCTTAAAATATATGGATTTCACAATTTATAAATTTAAAGTTCATGAATTTTATTAAATCTATGGATTTAAAAATCTTTCAACCCAAACAAAGCCTTAATCTTATTGTGTGGATGATTTCTATTTGGATGCTAAAGTTAGATAAAATTGATAAAATTTAAAAGGGCAAATTACTATTTAGTTTTTTAAATTTGGTCAAATTAATTAACTCAACCCTATTTTTTGAGAAATTAACTAATTAATTTATCAGTTTTAGTTCTATCATACTATTTAGTCTTTCTATCCAATATTGTATTTTTTCTGTTAAATTTATGAAAATAATTAAAATGTTTTTATATATTTAATAAATATAAATATAAATATATTATTGAAAAATAAAAACTAAAAAGTTAAATTGAAAAAATCATATAATAACATTATATAATTATATAAATAATCATTTAATTATTATTTATTTTATTAATATAATTATTTATTTTTGTTATATAATAATTTATATAATTATATAATAATAAATAATTTTATAATTTGATGATATTAAATATAATTATTATATAAAAATATATAAATATGATTTACTTTTATTAAGTTAATTTTATTTATTTTTTATTTTTAAAAATAAAATAAAATTATATTTATTATATATACAATGGCTTTTTCATTATTTTTTATAAAATTTAACAGAAAAAATATAAAAATTAGACAAAAAGACTAAATAATCTGATGAAACTAAAATTAATTTTAAAAAATAAAAATGAATTAATTAATTAGATTAAATATCAAAGATTAAATAATAATTTATCTAAATTAAAAAAAAAAAAAGTGACTTATAATTTATTCGAATTTTATGACATAGGGGCTGAGAAATGTTGAAAACCAAGGACTTGCACCAAAACAAGCCAGCGGGTCAATGAACAATTAGTCTAATTTGTACTATTTCATCCGCCAGTCCGTTTGGTCTAATACCTTTGGCATTTGAGCTTCAGGCACCAGTTTCTAGAAAACTATATATATATTTTTTTCTGATAATAATTTAAGGAAATTCAAAAATTTTATGTTTTCTTTTTCACTGTATAATTAATTATATTGCTCATATTATTTTTGCAAATTACAAAATTATTACTTATATATATATATATATATATAAAGCGACAATATATACGTAAAAATTAGCTGTTAAAAAGTAATAAAAAATTTTATTGAGTTTAAGAGTAAAAATATTTATTAAATAATTATTGTAAACTAAAAGTAAAAATAAATCAAAAATAGAAAAAAATGTGTGGATGTTGGGTTACTGTTGTCATTTTGTTTAGTGAAAAAGATGGACTAGAATGCATTTAATATTTATTTTTTCAAAAATTGAAAATAAGACCAATCAATTTTGACTGTGGATGTAACGTGACATCTAAAATTATAAGTTGGATATTTGACCAAAGTCTAATTAAGAAAAAATATTGCATATATAAATTTTTTTTATTAGATTTTTTATTAAAAAGTCAAATTGCACAAGAAAAGCGACAAAGAATTATATTCGTTTTTTAAAAAATATCATTTACGAGCAACTTAATTTTGATTTCGATTTTTATTAAAAATAGAATCAGAAATTAAAACTGTTAGTTTTAAATTGAAACTAACTATTGTTAGGTTAAACTAATCATATAATTTTATTTTAATAAATTAACATAAGAATTAAATACAAGTCCTTTTTTAATATATAATTATTTTTAAATAAATTTCAAATAGAATGTTATTTTAAAATATTCCATTATATTATATTAATCTTTTAATCAAAATTAATATAATAAAATAATTGGTTTAAAACTAATTTTAAACCATAATAAAGAAATTGATTTCAAATCAAAACTAAAATCAGTTGATTTTAAATCAAAATTAAAACCGTAAAAATCAGTTATAATTTTAGTTTGAACATTTTATTAAACTAAAATAGCCAGTTCTAAATCAAAACTAATGATTCAATTAAATTAGTCATGTCTAATATCGGTGGGGTGACTAAAATCATATCAAAACTATTAAATCAGACCAAAACCAACCAAATAAAATCAAAATTGAAACTATTTTTCGATTTTGATTTTGGTTATACACTGAAACCAAAACTTCAGTTGAGCTGATTAGGCCTTTAGAAGACATTTCTATTAGTTTTTACATATATCTTTTATTTTCTAATATTATTTTTGCCTCGATAATTTTTTTATGCTTTACTCAATCTCTGCAAATCTTAATTTACTTTGAGTTAGGAAATTAGGCTGTCTATGGGTTAGAAATACTTGGGTACATGTATAATGTTGCCATTTTTTTAAAATAATTTTTCTTGCAATAATCGAGTAACGATTATTTGGAATTGCAATCAAGTTCAATCAAAGAAGTAAATAATAATTTCATAAAATATTAAGTTCCATTTCTAGTGGTCTAGAGAGAAGGATCAAAGCCAATCTTTATATACTTCATTGAAATCAAGAATCTATAGTATGAACATATGGGATATGGAATACTAGAGAAAAATGAAAAAAGAATAATACATTTCTGTACACACCTGTCTGGGTTTTGATTCTGCTTCTCTTATTTGTAAGAGAATTAGACAATTTAATTATGTAAGAATTAAATGTAAGCCTTTGTTTAATAAATTTCACTATTTAATTAAAATTTTAATTTTAATTTTAATTATTTTATTATTTTATATTAATTGTTTAATTGAAATTAATGTAATAAAGACATCTATTCAAACCTAATTTTAAATCATAATAAAAAAATCAATTTCAAATCAAAACTAAAATCCAAATTAGTCGGCTTTAAACCAAAATCGAATTAATGAAAATTAATTATGGTTTCGGTTTAAATATGTTATTAAATTAAAACCATTGTTTTCAAATCAAAATGGACGATTTGACTAAACTAATCACACATGTTGAAAAAATTAGAAACAATAGATTAAGGTGTGCAAAACATAGCAATATCCTAAAGGATTTTATTTATGAAATCCCTCGTAATACAATAACTCTTCTGGATAAAACTAGAAGTAGGAACAACAAATTATCAAAAATCATTTTACCCAGCAAAAGAAAGAAAGAAACTGTGAAAAGAAAAGAACTATAAATGTTTGCTTGTTTTATTGGATGATATGAAAGTCTAAGCTAGCATTGCTATTTATGGGCAAAAACTATAACATTAAAAAGTTTTAATGTTATAAGCACAAAATGTGCTAACAAAAATGGAGAGCATATTGGGATTTGTTTTTTGGATGGTCAACGAAAAACAAAAGGAAAAATCTTTTGAAATATGATCATACCTAAATATGGGTGGATAAATGAGAATGTGTGAAATTGCCACTGTCATCAACAGTTCAATAGTTTAGGATTTGATAAGATAGTTTACTCATTCTCCTATTGATTGTTTGGTTAGTTTACTCATTCTCCGATTGATTGTTTGGCTCTTAATGTTAATATTCAAGAGGTCATTTCTAAATATTTCGATAAAAGAATTTCCCTCCGATAGAGTATTATCGATGTGCTCATGTATTCACTTAAAATCAAATACGTTATTAAATATGCGAGTTGACTTGAAAATCTAAAATAATATTTTGTAAAAGGAAATACTAAAAAATTCTCAAAAATTATTTTTTTTTAAAAAATGATTGATTATATTTATAAAAAAAAGAAAGAAAGAAAGCGATTAATTAAATAAGTTGAGCACAAATTTTATTAAATAAAATTTTTTAATATAATTTAACATATATATATATATATATATATATATATATATATATATATATATATATATATATATATAAAACTCAAAATCAATTAATCTTTTAATTTTAAAATTTAAAAAAAAAATTGAGAAATTTTTTAAAATTTTTTCCTATCAAATATTACTTAAAATTTAAATGTCAAAAAGCCCAAGCAGCTCATCCAATACTTTGTGGTTTGTGATAATAAAACGAAAAAGGTGCACATAAAACGTACCATGGATGACCTTCTGGACAAGGGGCCCATGGGCATGGCCCATGATCCTGTTTAACTTCTTGATTTGCAAAACACTGTGTTTTACCATCCATAAGTAATATGTTCTTGAAATTGAAAAAGGGTAGGATCCAAGATTATCTCCACATTTTGAATGAATTTTCTTTTTACTATTTAAAATAGGATACATATGATTTATTTTACAAATTACTATAACACTTACAAGATTTATTTAATCTTACTATTTCAAAAATAGTTTTTTTCCCCTGAACTAATTTTAATGAAATTTATAAAATTTTAAGAGACAAATGTGTTTATGATATAATAATTCAAGAATTTACGTATATATAAATTAAAATATTAAAAAAATATATTGTAAAAAATTTTATAATTTTATAAATAAAGACAAAAGTACTATTGGTTAATAATAAATTTCAAGGATTAAAAATATTAATTTTAATTTGGAAGTGTCTTATAAATATTATTTGCTCATAGGATGGGAGTTGTTTGAACTTGTCAATAGTGTTTGTTAGCCCTCTCTCTCTCTCTCTCTCCTTATATATATATATATATATATATATATATTGATCAATTGCATAAGTCACACATGCACTTCGTTAGTTTATATTTTGAGATGCGTAATCTATACTATTTTTTTAAATAAATTTAAATTTTATTCATCGTCAATAGCTGATTCTCATATTATAAATATTCAATATAATATCCAACTGTCATATAGTTGATTTTGAAAAATTACGACTGTAATAGTAAAATAATGTGACAAATTAATATTTTTTTTGCGAGTATCTTAAATGCAACAATGCACAGTTATATCACCATACTCATAAAAAAAAATTTAAAAAGGGAAAATATAATAAAACTTCCAACAAATAAAATAACATAAAAAAAATATTCAAATACAAATAATAAAAATAAAAAGTATCACTTTAACGATAGTAAGCATAAACCTACTCACAAACATGTGGAAAAAATGAAGATCAAAAGATGATGGTGAAAGTTAAGAGATAGAGAATGAGATCGAGCAAAAGGAGTATCAAGTAACGGTAGAAGAGAATATATAAGTAAAGGACAAATGAATAGAGCTAGTAATAGATATAATAATAACAGTAAATATGAGACTATTCATATAAAATATAACAAAAGATATTGAAATCACTGCCAATTAAAAAAAAAAGATCGGCGTTAAGAAATAAAATTTAAGAAAGAACTAGAAAAAAAAAAGAGAAGAAGAGACAGCTAGGGCTTTACCCTCTTCTTTTTCTTTTTTTTTTTTTTTATGGCATCAATTTTGTCAATATTATATATATATATATATATATATATATATATATATATATATATATATATATATATATATATATATATATATATATATATATTCGTAATACTAGTATATAAAATTTATTATATATATAATGATAATGTATAAAACATATTTTCAATAACATAAAATGATAAAATAATAAAATAGATATATCCCTTTTTTTTTCGATTTTTTTTGGGCACATCGAAATTAATTAAAGGGGAATGGAATGTACCACAAGATATGCACTCATCCGCTAGAGATGACAAGAAAAATTTTTCTTTATTTATGTTTTCATCTTTTTTCAATAGATATTATATACAATACTAACAATTACATAAATTCAATACGAATAAAAATCAAACCATCGTCAAACATTATAAATCTAAGAATTGAACTTGGGACCAAGAGGTAAAAACCCTAGCCTCCTCTTTTTTTTTTTTTCTTTTCCCTATGATTTTCTCTTAAATTTTCTTTTTTTTTTTGAGCTATCGAATCTTCTCTTTTGATCAATGATGGTTCTTTTTTCTTTTTTGCATAGTTTTCAGACCCAACCTGACCTTTATACTAGTGAAAGCAAAGAGTTACAAGTCAAAAGTTCAACTAAAATCAAACTAAAATTTAAAATAATATCATATATTTATTATTTATATATTTTTTTAAAGATTTCTCATTTACATATTAAAAATATAATATTTATATAATTGAAATTTATTATTTAATTTTTTTCTCCAATAACTAAAGTATTAGCTTTTATGGTATCAAATATTGTGCTGATGGAATGAAATGTATACAGTCGTCTATCAATTTTTAGGAAAAGAAAAAGGATTAGGAATTATTGAGGGCTTAAAGAAAATGAATTATTAAGGAAAATGATATTTGTGTAATTTTGTTTAAGTAAGAGGCCATTTTGGTAAGAAGCCACTTGCAAGAGCATGAATCATTGGGTATTTTGGTAAAGCCTCTTAACCATTCTACATCCTTCAAATCCTATATTCTTTCCACCTACTCACTGCATATTTTTATCTTCCACAGCAAATAGTTTATTTCTATTTCGCTTCTTTCTTGAGTTTTTATGCGTTTCTTGCTTCTTTTTCTTTTTGCCAAAGATTCTTGCTACACCTTCATGAATCCTTGTCATAGATCAAAGAAGAAGCCTTGCCTACCAATTGAGTTCAAGATTTGCTTTTCGTCATCCCATGAATCGCTTCCTTTCTTTTTTTTTTATTTGGCAAAAAATAATAATTTCACTATTCCGATAATCTGGAAAAATCAGTTTAGGTCGTTTGGATTACTGGAGACTCAGATGATTCACTAGAAATTTTCAATTATTAATATCGTCAATTTTATAGAATAAATTAGATTGACCTGAGGATCAATTCTTGGTTTTTCAGCCAGTCTAATTTTAACAACTATGCTTTTTTGTTTAAATTATTTATTACATAAATATAGATCTGTCTATATATGTTAATATGTATCTTTTTTTGATATAGATTTATTATTAATAGTATTATTTTTAGTTTTTTTTTGGAATTTTTTTTGTTTCCTTAATTAGATTTACTAGTTCTTCTTTTATAAAAGTAATTTGTTCTTTTATAAAAGAATTTCATTCTCTTCAACTATTTATGGGATTTACTTCATGAGATTTACTAGTTCTTCTTTTATAAAAGTAATTTGTTCTTCTTTTATAAAAGAATTTTATTCTTTTCAACTATTTTTGATCTTCGAGTTGGTTTTGGATTTATTATTCATATTTAAACGGTCGGGTTTGTTCAAAAATATGAATGTCAATTTGTAACATAATAGCCAGTAAGAGAACACATTTTCCATCAAATTATCAGTTCAAATTCTCTATCAATATTAAATAATATTGGAAGAGATTTAAATCATATTATTTTCGTACTTTTTAATGTATATTATATTTTATTTTGAGATCAATGTTTACTAATTTTAATATGAATAAAGATTTATGATAATTTCTAGAAAAAAAAAGAAAAACTTTCGAGTAAGAGGTTCAGACGCCTCAACCTTTTAGCCAACTGCTAAGATATCATTGGCTGATTTATCTTTTCTAGGGGGTGGCAATATTAAATATGACATGATAATATGATACAAACTCAATATAAAATTAGTAGGTTTGAGTTAAAGGTTATCGTGTTCATATCAATTTCGTATCAATCAAATTGTGACACAAAAAATAATTGCATCGTGTCGCGGGTGATTCATAAATTTGAAAATGACACGTTTAACCTATTAACATATTTAACTTAATATATTTTATAACTTTTAGAATATGTATATATAAATATTACTATTAATCTTTTTTATAAATTTATAATATAATAATAGAAGTTAATAGGGTTAATTTAGTAAATTTGATAATTTTTAGATATGAAAATAAAAATTAATCAATTTTAAATTTTAAATATATTATTCGTGTTGTGTCGTGTTATCCATTAATTAAATAGATCATATTCATATTTAAATTTTTGACATAATAAATTAATCATGCTGTATTCATATTAACTCTTATCATATCATAGATATAGATCAATACGACTTGAATACAATCTACTAACATGAGCCGTCGCTCCTAATCTTTTCACCTCACTGTATTGTTAGCTGGATTACTAGTGGGATATGAGGAAATTCTAATAGCTGCTCCAAGTTGAAGACAAGTAGGATTAGAAGATACTCTACAACTCTCCTCTACATATTCATATATATTACTAAGAACAAATATTCTTCTGATTAAAAATGAAACTACTTAACCACTTTCTTTTATTTTGTTTTGGAATGAAATTTTATTAGATAAAATAATGTTTCCGAAAGTGTTTAATCCATAACTTAGCCAAAAAAAATTTAATATTATTTTTCGAGTTAATTAAATGAGAGGGAGGCAAATTCTCACAAGTCTTCCGCATTAAACATCATACTTGCCAATTACTAAAAAGAAAAAAAGAAACATTACCACGTGCTTGACTTATAATACGAAAGTGTCTACAAATTTAATTTGTATGCTGTCAGCTCTTTCCCTTTAAAAGTTTACAATATATATATATATATTACTACAAAATGTATATACATCATTGTAGATAATATTAATTACAATTTGTAAAATTAAATAATGTCAAATCACTAAATAAATAAATTAAACCGGTTTGAAAACTCAAATTTCAAAAGAATTCAATTGAGTTGAATCCTATTTTGTCAATTCTCATATTTATAAAAATATAACTAATAAAATTTTATTATTTTGAGCTAAAAACAAAGAGTCATTTAAAAAAAATACGTCAAAATGTAAGAATTTTGCAAGAATTCAATTAATTTAATAAAATTCACAAATAATTTAAAATGCTCTCATTTAAATTAAACATAACTCTTTTTGTATAAATATAAAATGAGAAAATAATTATATTGTTTTCTTTTTCAATTATTCCAATAATAGAATTGTCACTTTTAAGATTTATTTTAAACGCATGAAATTTATCATTAATTGAATTAAATCTTTGCACATAATTTATTATAAAAAATTAAACATATTAAAATAATAACCGAATAAGCATGTGGATGAAATTATTTGCCAATGCTTAGTTTTAGTGCGAATAATTTATCATTAAAGATTTAATATGGGTAAATTGAAAAAAAATAATTATTATAATTTGATAGCTTTTAATTTTTAGAATCTCAGCATTTCCTCTCATTATCTTATTGGAAATAATAAAAAAAAATCCAATATATTATATATTTATATTAATCAAAAGCAAAACTAAAACTTTTTTCATTAGAAAGAAAAGAGAAAGTAGACATTTATGTCATTTTAACTAAACCTTGGCTCAAAAAATTTGTTAATCCCCATCATATACAACCAAACAACTCCAAAGATAATTAGAAAAATACAAATTGATCTCAAATTGTCAATAGTCAAAGACAAACCCCATAATCTTTAAGCTTTGGCTTATAAAGCAACTAGGGTATTAAATAATAGATTTATGTATCGTATAGATATCAGAATTGGTGTAACATAATCGGATTAAATAGAATTGAATTGGCCATAATCGACTGCCGCTACCATGAATTTTCAAAAATGATTAGCAAACTGATATAATTCAATAAGAAATGAAATATAACGTCTAAAATATAATATATTAAATTAATTAATACTTAAATAAATATAATTGTACCTAGAAAAATTTAATTTATATAAATAATAACAATAAATTAAATTCAAATGATATAACTAATAATAATAAATCAATCTTATTTTATTAAGTCATGAGAGAAAAAATCATCTTATTTATGATGAATAAGGTGATAAAAAAAAAATTCTCCCTATTCTAAGTAAATAAAGTAAAATTAAAAAAATAAATATACTATAATATTAATTAATCACTAATAAAAAGAGTGTCGGAGAAGATCTAAATTATCTTGTCTGATATTAAATTCATTTAGAATTTATACAAAATCATTATTTAAATTTTTAAAAATAAATATGTAAAAACAAAATATAGTCAAATTGTAAAATTCAATCAATAATTTACAACAACAAATAAAAAATTTATAAAAAAATAAATTTTGTAAAAAATTATCAATAATATTCTAAATATATTAAAATATAAATAATGTAAAAAATAATACCCCAATAATTTATATTAATAAAATAGAACAAATATAAAATAATATCTTTTAAATGATATATTCATAATTTACATTAATAAAATAAAAAATATAGTAATAATATTTTTTTATTGATATATCACGCCCATATCGCTAAATAACGATCGTATTAGTATGTATTAAGTGATTTAGTACCGATTCAGTGCTAATTTTCATTAGAAATATCGTAACGGATAAATAACATATCAGATCTCTCAAAATCCCTTATAAAACAACTGATACGTTATTTAATACCATAAAAGCAGCACACACTCACAAGTCACAGCCCAACCCAAGAGCCCCCTCTTCCTCTCTGAAATCTAAGCAACAAAGAAACTCATGTAGCAAAGAGAGAGTGATTATACTATTGGCGTCCTTTTCACTTCCCTGCTCTTGCCACATTGTCTTAAACTAAAGGCTTACCCACATGTGTTAGCACATAGATTTAGCTTCTTTATATATGCTAATACATATACATATATATATTCACATCTCTCTTCTTCTTTTTCATTTTTTCTTTTTTCCCATCTCGTCAAAACTCTATCTTTGTTATTATTATTATTATTATTATTATTATTATTATTTATTTATTTATTTATTTATTTTTCTCATTTATTTGCATGCTTCAAAGACCACATAGAAACACAAAATAAAAAAACACATACACACTCTGCAACTATAACTTTGCCTGTTCATGAAATTTATTTGCATGTTATACGACCCATTATCGCTCTCATCATTGCCTCATGATTTCTGTGTGACTTTGGTAAGTATTTTTGTGTTATCAATAATGGGTATTGGTTCTTGTATTGATTCTAATTTAGTTTCTTTGATTTTTGATTGTTTGAAGCTAGTGGGTTTCTTGAGTTTGGATTTAATTGGGGTCGTTTAAGCTTGATGGGTCCTACAAGAGGGTGCAAAAAGAGGAAAAAGACAGATAAAAGGACCGAAGAGAATGCTTCTGGTTCTGGTTCTGCTTCTGGGTCTACAGAGAAGGAAGGGCCTGTAGATTGGTGGGATGAGTTCTCCAAGAGGATTAATGGTATGTTATCTTTATAAATTTTGTTCCTTTACTGTTATTTTTTTTTCTTTTTCTTTATTTATTTTTTCCTGGTGTTTCTTGTTCTGATATTTCTCATATTGCTTTTCTTGATCATGGAATATGAAGTTTGTTATCTATATTTTCGATTAAATTCAGTTCATGAGTTGAATATAATTTTGTTTAATTTTATTAGTTTTATGATTCACCTTTAATTCAAATTCTGTCTTAATACATTATAAGGGATGAGGGATCCCTAATCTGTCTTTCGAGTATCTCTTTTTGCTAACATTTTGGTTTTGTCTTGTAAAATGAAGGAAAGATAAGACTCTAGGTTTCATAGTAAATGAAAATAAAAGGCTGTTATTAAAAAATTTGAAATCTAAGACAGCAATGGCCTATGCTATTTGAGAATGCCCATGTCTCAATGCTTGCTGTGTGTTCTATAGGAATGCAACTTATACAAAATTGAGAACTCTAGCTAATGTCTTTTGAAAAGGGCAACACTGTTGACAAAATTAATAACCTTTTCTTTTAAAATAAATACTAATTATAATCTGTTGAAAAAACATAATTCTTGATACAGTAAATGGCTACTTCCATCAGAGCTCCTGCCAATCAGTTGGGCTTTGAGCTGCTCTTTTAAGTGGACACATGGTTTTTTTAATCTTTGCAGTACTCAACTTTAACACATTCTCTTTAACAGCTCAAACTGAGCCAGCATTGCCCAATTTTTTGTTATAAGCTGTTATCCTTGAAGCTGCCAATTTTATTCCCCCCTCCTTCAGTAATACTTGAATGAAGAAGTTTATGGAGGTGCCACTATTAGGAAGCGAATTGTTTGTACAGAAGATCAATTATAGAAACTGGAGTGACAAAAAGTTTGAAACAATGGCCAAATTCAGGACCAGATTTCATTCTATCAGTAACAAAATGGTCTATTAATATCATTCTAGCCAGTTGGTCAGGTCTGCTACCATGCTTTATTTTTTCCTCCTTTGGAGGAATATGTGCAATTTGTTGGTACAGCCACCTGGCCTTTTGATACTCCGTAAACTCTTTTGCATTACTTGAATGGTTTGCTATTGGGATATATATTTAATTGATTTGTTTAAATGCTATGTCACCTTGAAATCAGGCAGTTGTCAGTTAGAGGTATAGAGAAGGGTGTTTGAGTGTCAGTGGAAGTGTCTTTCTTTTAAAATAAAATAAATAAATAAAGAGATAGATATATAACTCATTGACATATGTTTTCGTATGGGGGTCTGTTGAGTCAGAAGGTTTCCTATAATTTAAAAAGCCTCTGGAGGTGATAAACTGTATCATTCATATGGTATTCTTAACTTAAGGAGGGAAGTCTATTTATGATGAGAGACAGGATATAAAGGCTAGCTGAAGATTTTCACTTCTATTGCATGGAATTTCAGGTTTTGGTTAGAAGCATGATCTTAAGATAGCATCTTTAGAAACCATGTAAACTGAATTTTGGCGGTTCACGACCTGGGTATCATTGCATTCAGTGGCCTTTTGTCCTCTGATATGATGAAGATAAAGTTTAGTTACTTGTTGATAAAATTAGTCAATCATGTGAATAACCAATATGGTTTATATGGCAACTATCACATGAATATGAAACTTCAGAAACCTGAAGCTTTGCAGAAATGATTGAGTAATCCAGGTAAATGAATTAGATCCTAATTTAAAAATCATTATCTAGCTAACTTATATTTGCTGAGGTATATGTGTGTGTGTGTGTGTGTGTGTGTGGGGCGTATGCATGGTAACATCTAATTTTGTTGTCCTACTTTATCCAACTCAGCTAAGTATTAATTCTAGTTACATAAGGTCTATAACAATTGCTGGGCAATAAATGCATCAAATAAGAATTACCCTCAATTAACCATTTTCTAGTAAGGGAACCTTTAAGCATGTTGTCTTCCATGTTATGGAAAAACATAGCAGGTGCACTAAATTTAATATTCTACAAAAAGGTTACTGACATACATTCTGAGCCTGAATGCAAATATAAAATGTTTGCAGCAGATTCACCATGTAAGCATGACTAAAGCATTACTCTCTCCTTATATTCTGACATCAATTGCTGTTTAGATCTCATATTTGTGTGTCTTAACTTTAGTTTGGCATCAGACCTACATTGTGCTGTTTGTAAAATGTTGGTGTATCCAGGAGCACACATGGTTAGTACAGTGCTTCACATTGATTGTCATATATTCATTTGGGTTTGTTCTCAAAAAACGAAAGGAGCAGAAAATAAGAGAGTTCTATTTTCTTTGTTTTTATTGTATTTTGTTTGTGTATTTATTTAAAAAAAAAAAAGGACCTTGAATGTAAGAAGAAGAAAATATGGCCTTTTAAAGTGTCTTTTGGTAACTTCTTTTAGGACAAAGATAATTTTTTATTAAGCCTAATTGACCCTTGCAAATTGATGACATGAAAGAAATTCTCCATGGGCCAGAAATGAAATCAAATTAAAATATCAGTCTGAATTATGATAAAGCAGGAGGTTGTGCAATGATTGATTAAGTTCTAATACCATATTAAGTTTTGTGCAATGATTGATTAAGTTCTAATACCATATTAAGTTTTTAATATAGATTTGGGAGAATCAACTTTAAAAGTTGTTACGGTTAGGGAGTCCATTTCTATATTAATTACTTAATATGTTTGTATTTAATCAATGTGAGATTATATTCTTAACAGAGTTCTTTCTTCAACATTATTGAATTATGAGAAAACTTGTAAGTTTGACCAAAGGAAGACGTTAAACATAATATCATGTCTTTTCCTTTTCTTTCATAAATATAACATGGATGTTGCCTGTTATGATGAACTAATATACGAGGTGGTGTTCTTGTTTAAATCAACTCGCCAAGGACTATTTGGGTGGAAACTACTGTGTTTAAATCATATGCTTTTTCAGCCTTGATGGTATTGGTAGGTATGCATATTTTAGTTGTTTATCTTGGTTATCAATGACTACAAATATAGTTATGTTGAAAATGGCCAACTGATTCATTGTTGTAGATGATGAATTTAATAGTTGAGTAATGCAAGCAATTAAATTTTTATTCAATGAATCTGCTCATATGTCCTTATTCTCCTCATCCCCTTGCAAAAAATATTATGCTTTTCATTTATTTATTTGTTTCTCATTCATATACTTATTATCAGATGCCAAAACAGAGAGAATTTTTATTGCATGCTTTATAACTGTTGTCTCGAAGGTTGAGGTGCACTAATCTGGAATCCAATCAAAATGCTACTGGGTTTAAGAATGGCGATTTACTTCATTTGTCCTACCTGCAGGTCTTGAATCTCCTTCAAAAAGTTTGGACAAGTTTGAACATATTTTCAGGATTTCTAGGAAAACCTTTAATTACATATGTTCGCTTGTGAAGGAAGACATGACTGCTAAATCAAGGGAATTTACATTTCTAAATGGCAAGGTTTTATCTTTGCATGATCAGGTTGCTGTAGCTTTAAGAAGACTGGGTTCTGGCGATTCACTAGTTACAGTTGCTGATTTTTTTGGGCTGAACCACTCAACTGTCTCCCAAGTGACCTGGCGTTTTGTGGAGGCCATGGAAGAAAGGGGGCTTCAGCACCTAAAATGGCCATCAAGTGAATCAGAAATGACAGAAATGAAATCTAAATTTGAGAAAATAAGAGGTCTCCCTAATTGCTGTGGTGTGATTGAGACCACTCACATCATGATGCTATTGTCTTCCTCAGACCCTTCAAGTAATGTGTGGCTTGATCATGAAAAGAACCACAGCATGGTCTTGCAGGCAATTGTAGACTCCGAAATGAGGTTCCGGGACATAGTCACTGGATGGCCTGGAAAAATGGAAGATTGGGTAGTATTTCAAAGTTCAAACTTCTATAAACTGTGCGAAAGTGGAGAAAGGTTGAATGGGAAAAAACTACAACTCTCTGAAGGATCAGAAATAAGAGAATATATAATAGGCGATTCAGGCTTTCCTCTGCTTCCCTATCTTATTGTTCCTTATGAGGAGAAAGAACTCTCAGAGACAAAAGCTGAGTTCAATAAACGACTTTCAGCGACTCAAATGGTCGCCCAAAGAGCATTGGCAAGACTCAAGGAGATGTGGAGGATCATTCATGGAGTAATGTGGAGACCTGACAAGCATAGGTTGCCAAGGATAATTCTAGTTTGTTGCTTGCTCCATAACATTATTATTGATTTGGAAGACGAGGCACAAGGCGATATTCCATCGTCTCTCGACCATGATACAGACTACCAACAACGAATTTGTGAATCTGTCGACATAACAGGTGTGTATCTAAGAGACAAGCTGTCTTTATACTTGTCTGGAAGATTGCCACCGTGAATATTTTTCCATTTTCAATATGGCTTGATTGGCCACCAAAGAAATTAGTTTAAACTGTTACTTAAGAGTGCTTCCTGAGACAGAAAAATCTTTCACTTAAGGCTTACAAAGATGCAGCCAGTCTTGTCTTTTCTTGAAACTTGTATATAGCCTTGGGCTAAAATGATGGATTAATTGGCTGTGTTCATGAATTCATAAGGTAATGGCTGGGACAATCTTGTGAGAGACAAGACAAGACATTTTAATTTTATTACAATATAGAACATAAGTCGCTCATCTGAGTTATGTCTCCATCAGTAATTGATTTGCTCCATAATAGAACAATGTCGTTTTGGTTTTATCATTTTTTTTTTTTTTGAAAAATTATATTTTTATTTCTTCTTGTATTGTGATATTGTTTGAGTTTTTATGGCATTCTTTTCCGTCTTTTTTTTTATTTTTTATTTTCATTATTTTCCTATTTTTTCTTCATTATTTTTTTTCCCTATTAATAATACTTCTAATAGTGGAAACGGTGTTTTAACTAAACTGTATAATATCCAAGTTCTAATCCGACTAGGAAATCTCACAAAACCCTCTGTATATAAACTCTTTAATCTCCTATAAATTCTTCATTAGTCAAAGACACAAACTCGCAATTGAAAAAGAATTAAAAAAAAAATCATGGGCGAAATAGGCAGAAACTATCAACAATATCAAGAACACCAAGGAGAAGAAGAAGAGGAAGAAGCAGTTGCTTTGCAACCACCAACAGCAGAGCAGCAGCAGCAACAGCAACTGCAACTACAACTTTATGCCTACTATAGGCAACTAATGCAAGCTTATGCCTATTATCAACAGCAACAACAGCTACAATTTTTACAGCAGCAGCAACTTGTAGGTTTACAACAAGCTCAGATGAATCAATTGATGGAAGATTACTCGCAATTCACATCGTTCTTGATTAATGAAAATTCGTTTTTTACACCATGGAGATGGAACCCTCATGATCAGAACAATGGAGGATCAAATATTTTAGAAAAAGAGAACATAGAAGTGCAGACTGATTCTTACTTTAGTTATGAAGTGAATAGACAGAATTTTCACAGATTGTTTGATAATAATTGATGCTGTGTCATTAATGCGGCTTAATTATAATTGACGTGCATTAATAAGCCCAGTTGTTCAGAGCAGTTCCTTGTTCAATCACAGGGTTTTACCTTTGTCAAATAGAACATAAAACCATCAGCAAGACAAGGTTTCAAGCTTATAAACACTAGACTGACGAAACTTTTATATTTACAATTGTACATAGCTGAAATTAGCTAATTCTTCGCATTATATCCAAATCCTCAGAATTCCTCATCTGCAACTGCAAAAACACGTTAAGAAATAAGATATCAGACCAATCCAATGAGAAATTTAAATTTAACAAGCTGTAGATATATTTAAAAAAAAAAAATTGAGATAGTACCTTGTACCCTGCGTTAAAATCTGTCATTGAGAGTCCATATAAGTGTATCAGACCATTTATGCTTTACGAATTCTGGGACCTGAATATCATCAATCAAAGGGCTCCATATATTTCCTCCCGGACTAAGAACCCATTTTACTTTGGCTGGTGGATTGCAAAGATCTATGATTGAAGTTTCAACCTCGTTTCGAGATGCATGTTTCCTTAACCATTTCAAAGGCTGCTGCAAATCATAAATTTCGTTTCGAGCGCATTTCAAAGGCTGCAAATCATATATGAGAATTGAGCAACTGCATTCTAGTATTATTACAAGTGCAGAAAAATTCCAACTTCAGTTATATCATTGGATGGTTTCAATGCTTTGGTTTAGTGTAATTTTTGAATTATTTTCTTATTTACATAGTCCAGGAAAAATTAGAAGAACCAGAATTATGCAAGTCAAATGCTGTAGAATAATATGATAAATCTCAAGCAAAATAGTGCAGGTCCAGCACAAAAAAAGTATAATTATCCCACTTACAATATGATCTCCCAATGACAAAGCTGTATATTCTATCCCATCTGTAAGGTATAATTGATCTCCCTGACTTAATGCATTTGTTGCTGCATATTCTTTTCCTCCTGTAAGGTATCTCTCAACAGATATCAGGGAACGAAACCGCTTTCCAGTCCCCGGCTCAATGTAACACTGCAAAACAATATGGAAGAAATTTGAACACAATATCATGTAGCTAAGATATATTACGAACTAAACTTGCAAATAGTATTGGTCTTAGGATAATTCAGTTCGGTTATCAAATATAATCAAATCAACCAAAAAATTATAATTTATAATTTAAATATCATTGATTTATATATAATTAATATAAAATATAAATATAAATAAAATTTATTATTAAGAATATTAAATATTATTAATAAAAAAACTCATTATGAATTTACTAAAAATTATATATTTATATATTAATAAATAAAAATTCAGTTATTTCAGTTATCAATTTTAAGTTAATTGAACCAAACTGAAAATTGAATTTCATAACACTAAAATAATTGAATTTCATCTAATGCATTAAATTGAGTATATTGTAGTGAGTCATAAGCCAAAGATTTTTTAGTAGTTTCATGTACATCTATTAAAAAAAAAAAGTCATTCATACAGACATACAAGACCAGGCGCGCACACACTTCTAACTCCAATCCTACTCCAGCTTTTATAAGTTCTCGAGTGATACAGATAAAAGAATAAAAAAGCATAGGCACTAAACCATACTCTGTCAATGACACCGGCATAATTAGTGTTGCCTCGTCGTTTTTCTTCAACCACCCAACCATTTGGCAGATTGAAATATGAGCCGCTCTTCGAGATGCAGGGAACAATTTGCATCTGCAGCAGCAAAATCTGGTTTACTTGTTGAAGGCCAATGACGTTCATTCAGACCAAACAACAAACAAGAATCCTTTTGAAAGAAAAAGAAAAAAATCCTCCAAATACAAATGTCCTTTAGTAAACTGTCATTATTGTACCATTGCAATGAAATAGGTCAATAGATAAAACTCACATTTTTTTCATGGTTAGGTCTCATTCTATTTCGTGCAACATTCTCTCCACTTAGATATTTCTGAACGGATAAAAGGGAACGAAACTTCCGTCCAGTACCAGGCTCATGGTAGTACTGCATATTAGTAAAAAAAAAAAAATCTTTAGTATATGACTTGCTGATAAAATAAAATTTAAATAATGATCACCAGAACAAAAGGATGAATGTATAACATCATATAACACTTAAAGGTCCTAACTTCATAGCAAAGCAAACACATGGCTTTACTTAGTCTTCTAAATAAGAAAGATCTACATATTAATCAATAGTACATTACAGTAAGAGTATTGTAAGAGGAATGACACGGTAATAATCTACTAAAAAACACCAATTTTACTAAATTTTGAAAATAAGCATTACTTGAATCGTGGAAATTGTTAGAGTTCATCTTGAACTAGATTTTCCTCAAAAATGAGTTGCTGTCTTGCAACTGCATTTAGCGTAAGGGACTTGGAGGATGCTCTGCAATAATAGCTAGAGTGCTCCTCCTATGAAAAAGCAGCTAGGTCATGGGTGAAAGGAAAAGTGCAGCCCCGAGTAAAGGAAAGGCACTATTATTAGTGGATAAGTTCCTTAGGGGTAGAAGGAAAATTAGGACCCAATTATGGGTGTATATTTTTAACATTTATTGCATCTGACAAAATGAAATCCTTAGGCACTCAAGACAGCATAATGGTTGAGATTTTTTAGGTCAAAAGGACAAATGCAGCACCAATGGCAAATGTATATCAACAACATTCACCTGCTTATGATATTGAGAGGGATATCATGTAAAAGTGTTTGGGTCAAAGGACAAATGCAGCCCAAAACAAGGTGTATATCAACAACATTTGTTAGATAATGACAAATCAGAACATTCAGGCACCGGGAGGCATATCAGATAAAAGTGTAAGGATCAAAGGACAAATGAAACCCCAATGACAAGTGTATATGACCGACATTTGTCCAGATATGACAAATCAGAACACTTGGCACTTGAGAGGCACATTAGGTAAAGTTGTTAGGATCAAAGAAAAATGCAGCCCTAATGATAAGTATATAACGTCAACATTTGTTCATTTATAAATCAATATTTGATAAAATGAAATCCGTAGACACCTGAGACGGCATATTGGTTGAGATTCTGAGTTCAAAGGATAAATACAACCCCGATAACAAGTGTATATCAACAACATTTGCCCGGTTATGACAAATCAAAATACTTAGGTATCCGAGAGGCATATTAGGTAAAAATGTTAGGGGCAAAGGCCAAATGCAGCTCTAATGACAAGTGTACATCAACAACATTGATTAGGTAATGATAAATGAAACACTTGCGCACTCGAGGCATATCAAGTATGACTATTAGGATCAAAGGAAACGTGCAGCCCTAGTGACAAGCGTTCATCAACAACATTGATTGGAGTAGTCAGGAGGCATATCAAGTAAAATTATTAAGGTCAAAGGAAAAATGGAGCCTCAATAACAAGTGTATATCATCAACATCTATCCAATTATAAAAAGTCAGAACACTCGAACAATTGAGAGGTGTGTCAGACAATGCTGCAAGAGTTGACAATTTATATTATCAACATTTTTCTTATTATAACAAATAGAAACATTCTTCTTAATATAAAACAGAACATTCGGGTCTCGGGCACCCGAGAGAAATATTGAATATATCCACATCCGTCATTCGCTGGGTTCGGGACAGAACAAATAACAACCCGGGCGCCCAAAAAGGATATCGGGCCAAATTCTCACATGGACAGCCCAGCCACAAGGCACAATCCAAATCGCCCACGTGTCGCTATGAGATTTAATAATATAATATCTAAAAGTACATCTATTAAAAAAAATACATAAATATTATTAGAATTTGTACCCTAAATATTCTAAAATTCAGCAGCATGTTATGGCTTTAAAATACAGTGAAAAATCAAAATAAAAAAAAAATCACAAATTAACATCAATATGGCTTCAATCTATTTAGAATAAAGAAGTAAAAATGTTGCTAAAGTCAGAGCTACTAGTAAAGTAGGCTTCAAACAAATTCTAATGCATCTATCCATCAACTAAGAAAACAGCTAAGACAAGCAATGCATCACCAAAAGCAAAAAGAAAATAAACTTAAACCTAATCTAATAACTCAAAAAAAAAAAAAAAATTGGGGGGGCACCTTGTCAACTCGGCCGGTAACCCGACAGCGCCGCTCAATAACCCAACCATCGGGCAATTTGAAGGGCGATGATGAGAAAACGGCAGTGGAGGTGGAGGTGGAGCTGATGATAGGACCCACAATGTTCAATTTCCTATTCTGTTTTTGCTTCTTGGATAGGATTACAAGGGAACGCAGCGAGATATCACCGTCCATTGTTGAGGCAAAAAAATGTGAATGCTTTTGAAAATGTATGATTGGGTCTTTAATTTCTTTGTGGATTATGAGTTGGGTGTGGATCATTTTTCTGCTATTTCTAGACCTTTTTAGGTTTTAAACTTGCTTGATTAGCAGAGAAGGGACACAAGTAATGAGTAATTGCGCTACAAACCCACTTCTATGTGCCAATCCAATTCTTTAGCTTTACTGCATGTTCGAAAGTACTGAAAGGAATATAACAACCAAGTGGCAAAGTAACTAACAAGTGTTCGCAACTAATTTGATGAACAAATTTCTTTATATTTTTATTACATTTTAATTTCATAATTTTATAATTTAAAAGATGATTTTTTTTTTTTTAATGAGGAATTCTCCATTGCACAAACATCTCCAAAGTATATTCCTGTTAGAACCAGAAATCACACTTCATTATTATTTAAAAGATGAATTTTTGAATAAATTTACTATGTGTGTTAGTATTGAAATTAAAAAATTTAGGTATCTTATGCTATACTTTTTTGAAAATAATTGTGTTTTTGATTCGTGAGAATTAGATTTTTTTTTTATTTGACTTAATAATAAAAAAGATAATAATATATTATTCAATTTTATTTAATAGATAGTAGATACTCATTTATTCAATTTTATTTAATGAAAGATAGATATATCAGTTTATATTTATTTCAATTAAAAAAATCTAATTTCATTAATCTCCTATAATGAAGTACATTTCCTCTAAATTCATGAAGTATACATTCTAATTTCTGAAATTTTTTTTTAATAATGGCTATTAAATAAGCAAAAATTTTATATTATCCATAAAGTTTTACTTTCTTACTTTACTTACTACATACCAAATAATATTTTAAAATATTTTTAGTCTGTTAAGTTATAAAAAATTAAGGCAAATTTTTCAGAAAATACTTTTAAAAAATTAGAAAATAGAACTTAGTGTTGATTTATAATAATATTTTTTAATTTTGAAAACTATAAACTTATTCTCAGAAATTTTCAAATTATAACTACAGACTAAATAACACAAAAAAAAAAAAAATATATATATATATATATATATATATATATATATATATATATATATATATATTCTCAATTTTCCTTTTATTAAAGTAGTGTGTTTTCCTATATAGCAAACAAAGAGTTCTCCAACTACGTCATTTAAAAAAAAAAAAAAAAAAAAAAAAAAAAAAAAAAACCAAGACCTTTCATCTACCTTTATACGACAACAGCTAGCTGTACAAGGTCAATTCTTCTTCTTTTTTTTCTATTTTTATTTTATAGGATTAGTTCTCCTTGACTGGTTATTTATATATTGATTTTTTATTTTTTATTAGACTTTTCTCTATCTGATTGCCACCTCCAATAGTTTTAGCTTCTAGTTTCTCATTTGTGAATTGACATACCTTTATAAAGGAGATAGAAAATAAAAATAATAGAAAAAAAAAAGAAATAAATAAACATTATTGCCAATTTTTTATTTGGAAAATAGAAAATTAAGAAATGAAAACGAAAACTGAAAAAGAAAATAAAATATTTTTCAAAACTAAGTAGGCCTTAAGAAATTATGATTTTTAAAAAGCTGACTTTTTTTAATTGTTTTTGAACTACGGTTTATCAAAAATAATTGATTTATTTTGAAAAAATAAAATGTAATTTTAACCTTATGGATAATAATTTCATCTCTTATTAATAAAAATTCGAATATAACTGTATGTGGAAAATTTATTTTATTTTTGTGATGCATTAAATGTTAATGTTTATTTTTTTTAGTCAACATTATATGTTAATGTTAGTACCGTTGGCAAAAAGTCTCCAACACTCAACACAATGCTAGACAATTCTAAATATAGGAAAAAATATTCAATTAATCTAATCAAATCGAATTGAAATTCTAGCTAACAAAACTTTTTAAACTCCTTAAAAAAATAATCAAATTGAATCAAAATTTAAAATAAAAATTAAACATAACTAAACTAAATCGAACTAAATATTTTCAGTCAGTTATTTTTCTTGCTCGTGAAAATTATGTTCAAGTCACCGTGGAATATGAGCCTACTTCTACTTTGATCTAAGGAGCTTTTGGCTTCACATTCACTTATTGTTTGCGTGTGTTTATGTGTTTTTCAATTGACTTCTTTTGTGTTGATTTTATATTGCCATGTATTTCTTATGATTATTGCTGTATAACTCGAAACATAGACAGTGACCAAGTTAGGAAACTTTTTTAATGGGTCAACTTCTATAGTACAAATAAAAAAGATTACATAAATATTACCCTTATCACTAAATGAGTAAGATCATCCGCATAATGACCATGAAACGGCAGTGCATCGTAAAATCTGTTGTTGACAGGTGAGGGCAAGGATGTAACTTAACTATTTCAAAACAGCGGGCATCGTGAAATGTAAAGACTAATAAATCTTTCTTAATTGGTACGTTTAAGTTCAAATGACGCGGTTTTCGTACTCGGGTGCTAGGTGAGAAAATGGCTATATGGTAAATGTGAATATCAACTTTATCGTGGAGCCCACGTTGGTAGGTAAAAGATAAATATCTCACTCAAATGGTACTGTTCTCAACTAATGGCATTATGGTGAAATAATTTTTTTACCCAAATAACCATTGAAACAGCAACTTAATCTTATTACCGACGGATTTTAATTTGCCATGTGTGACATTCCGTCAATAATTCTATTTATAAATTAAAACTATATAAACCCCGACCTATTCATTCACTTCAAGAAATATGTTAAATGCCAATGAAAAATTTCATCGTTAATTATAAAATTTTCATCGGCAATCTTAATTACCGATGGATTAACGACACAAAAAAAACCATCGTAAAATATTTGATTGGTAAATATTTACCGATGAAATAATCGAATCGTTGAAAATTCACCGATGGAAATAAGGTTGGTAAATTATTTTGGAATCTGTTGTGTATTTGCCAACAGAATATTTCGTGGATAAATGGGTCAATAAAATGGTTGGTAATCCGTCGTTATATTATTATAAATAATAATTTATAAATTGATTATGTCGGTAATAGATTGCTAGGTCCGCCAATAAACAAATATCTCTCGGTAAATCCATCACGGAATGAAAATAATATTAAATTAAAAAGAACACTTCTGTTGGTAATCCATCGATATTTTTCAATTGTAATTTTTTTTTCTTAATTGTATTGTATTATATTTATATTTATATAATATTAAATTAATGTAAAATATGAAATTAATTTCATTAGTTAAGATAAATGTAAATGTATACATAACATATAAAAATAAAAAAGTTAAAAATAGTGCAAAAAAAAACTAAGAATTGTTGTGTCATTATCATCACTCTTATGATCTAGCAAATAGTCATCGGAATGATCACCATGAGAAGCATCAATAGTAGTAGGAGCAGCAGGAGCAGTAGTAGTAGAATGGCTTGTAGGAAGTATTGACAGTGTAGGGACCAGAGGCATAGAAGTCTGTAAATGAGGAGGAAGAGCTATCCTAGTATGCTCTGACAATGACTGCAAGTACTCCTGCATCCAAGCATCAACAGCATGTATATGAGAATGATAACCAGTAAGCCTCTCATCTACTTATCTATCCACCTCCCGCTGATTGTCCTCGGCTAAAGGGGTTGGAGGGGGTACAGCAGAAGAAAGCCAAATTAAATTTACAAGCCAATTAAAAAGTACATAATTTTACATAGCAATTAAATTTTCACAACTAACAAAATACCAAATTAACAATATTACACATAATAAATAAAAATACATAAAATTAACAATAAAAAAATTACAGAAAATTATATGAACTTACAAAAAATACAAAAAATAAAAAATTACACATACTTACAGAAAATACAAAAAAAATTACAAAAAATTATATATATACATCAAAATTCACAAATATATATAAATACATCAAAATTATCAAATTACATCAAATAATCAAATTACAAGTAACATTCAAATGTTCAACAAATAATTAAATTACAAATAACAAACAATGCAAATTCAAAAATTATCAAAGAACACAATAATAACCCAATAAATAAATAGATAAACATAGAACTAAAAAAAATACTTGGAGGTGCAGAACAGCGACAGCAACGGCAAAGAGCAGTGACGGATGGCGATGGCAATAGTTTGGCAAAGTTGGAGTTCGACAGCGCCAGAGATAGGAGACAAAGAATGGGGAAAGAAAAAAAGAGAAGGAAGAAAGGAGAGGAAGAAAAAAGGGAACCGGTGTGTTATATGTATTAGATTTGCTGACAAAATTACAGACAGGTTGCCACGTGGTATTTTTGAATTTGTTGGTAATCCATCAGCAAGTATATGAAATAGAATTTTTAACATTTTAACTATTTATAGATTGATAGCGATGGATTCACTAATGCCACGTGACGATCTGTCTGTAATTCCATCGGTAGCTAATTAAACACGTGCTAGATTGTCGCACCTAACTTTTGGATTTAATTTCTTTAGTAATTGGTTACTATTTCGTTGGTAAATTCTCGCACCAACTCTTTCAGCCATATTTTACGGATGGATTTTTTCCATTGGCAATTGCCAACAAGTATCCTTCAGTATTTGGTCAATGTGTTCATTAAACTTTCTAATTTTGTTTTTCACTAGTATTCTGTCGGTGATTAATAATGAAATTTTATCCGTTAGTAAATTTCGTCAGTGATTTGGATATTTCTTGTAGTGATTTCTGCTACCCTTCTCTTTTCTTTCCTTTTCTTTCTTTTTTCTTCTCTCTCTCACTCTCCCTCTCCATTTTTCTACGCCACAATTTGCTTTTGGTTATTGTTCGTAATGAATTAAATAACTCAATTGATTATTTAGTGTCACTTTATTTTATGGAGGCATTGTTTGTATACTTGAAAGTAACTCGATTTTAATCAAGTTGAACTTGAATTTTATCTATTTAAATAAATTGTCATATTAAAGTCAAACTTCTTAATACTCAATTTCAGAAATTCTCAAATTTAATTAAGCTTTTATTCTTTTGCATATGGGTGAAAACATGTATTTATTAAACGAAAATTTTAGAATTTTTACGTTTTGTATATCATGTATATTACTTAAATTAGATTTAAATAATTTATTTATAAAATTTCATAAATGCTCAATTTTTTCAAATTTAAAAAATTTAATTTGCACTAAATTATTTGAAGAATCAATTTTCAAAAAAAAATACAGATAATTATTGGTATGTTGTTTTGATTGCTTATTGGCGCAATATAAATAACTCATAAATTGATTAACTATAATTAATTAGTTAGATGCAACATTAAAGTTTTACTTAAATTTCAATTTTATTCAATACTTTAATTTTTATGAGTTATATTATAATGAGTCTTAAAGAGAGTCAATGTGTGAAGCATGTTTCACAAAAACTAGTATGTGTGTGTGTCTATATATATATTAAAATTTCAGTCGGTTTGATTAAAACCAATTTTTTTAGTAAACTGAACCAAAATTTAATTCGGTTTTTCATTTTAAAAATTAAACCGAACCGATGTACTAAATAAACCAAACTGAGTTGAACTGAACTAGTTGGTCCAGTTTAATTTTTAAATTTTGATTTGGTTTTGCTCATCCCTAGCCGGTAGCCGTTTGCTGTCGTTCATGAATTCCAACAAGTATGTTAATTTCTTTTTTTATTATTTTTATATTTAGCTTATTCAAATGTATTTTAAATTTTATTAAATTTTATGTTTAGATTTTAATTTGATTCTTATTGATTGGTACTGCATTTTAACAAGTATGTTTTTATTTTTTTGTGAATTTTTTATTTTTTGTAATTCTTTTTAAGTTTTGAGAATTTTATTTTTCATTTTTTGTTGTATATTTGAGAATTGTGTTTGTTGAATATATAAATTTTTATATAAAAGTTGTACCTAAATCTGTATAAATTTTGTAGTTGGAATTTTTTATTATTAAAAATTTCAAAAGAAAATTAATTTGAACCTTAGCATCCATGAAAGTGACATTTCTTGTTTTTAATTGCTAGGAAACATGAAAATATTATTGTACAATGAAACATTGACAACCTTGAATTTGAACACAGGCATGCAAAAAATATTGTTGGTACGGATTGGCATGGAAATGGTGCTTTAAGTGTGTTGAAAATTTCTATTAATCCAAACCAAATTTTCAAAATTCTTACTACATCATGTGATGTGATTAATATCTAAATCATGCAATACCTAACATGTGAAATTAAATAATTAATACTGCCAAACTTATAATTTTCTCTCTCTCTCTTTTTCTCCATAATTAATACTCTTTTCATTATGAAAAAATTAGCTAATAAGTAAAAATCACCATTTTTAAGATAATAATAATTTTGTCATAAATTGTCAAAAAGACTCCTATTAATTACAATATAAATTTAAAAAATATCTCTCATACTTGGGAAATGAAAGGGTAAATTAGTCATTTTACTATATATTTTTTATTGGATTGCTAAATGGCCACTTATTTATGAACAAAATTTACTTTTTTAATTGCCGCTTTTTTCAGAATGGGAGGAGTATGTTGGAAAATAAATAAAATAAAATTTGAATGTGTGATTATATATGATTTCTTAACATATAATATTTTATTTTTAATAATTATTTTATTAATACATAAATATATAATAAAATCAATTATTAAGTAATCAAAATAATTAATAACAAAAAATAATATGAAATCAATATGAAATAACAAACAATAAACTGATTAAAGTTTTAAATTAAAAATAAAATTTGTACTATCGAATTTACAATAAAAAGAATATAACCTTAATTATAACCTTAATTATCTCCCACCATTAGTGAAATCAAAATATATATTGAGAGAGATATCAAACATATATATATAAAGAGAAAAGATATTAAAGTTATATTAAAATCTCCTTTTTATCTATATATATCTACACTAAATATATTAAAATAAGAATTTTTAAACATCAATATAAGAGATAGACTAGTTATAATATTATTAATCGCACCCACATTTATTTAAATATTAAAAATATAAATATAAATTAATTTATACAAACAAATATATAAATATAAATTAAGTATTAATACGTAAAAATAAAGAAAAATTAACCCAAAACTAATCAAAAAAATTTATAATGTCTTTAATTTGAACAAATATAAGATATTGATATTGCGAAACGATTGCGGATATGCTAAAAATAGTGATCTCTTAACAACGTATATATAGTAAAATTATTTATTACCGTCATTAACTCATTATTGAAACCTGAATAATAATATAATGAGAATTACAACTTCTATTTGTATTAATTCATTATTTTTTTAATATACTTTATCTTTGTTTAGGATATATATATGTAAAAAAAAAATTCATTTTAATTAAAGTTGATACTAACTATATGTTTTTTAAAAATAAATCATTTTTAAACCAATCAATATAAGAATAAGCAAGTCATTTTTATCTTTTACATTAAAAATTATGTCCTTAATAAATAACTAAAAAGTTTTAACGATATCATTTGAATGAACATAAATTTAATACATGATATATAAATATAAAATAAATAATTAACATGTCAAAGCAAAGAAAATCAAAATTAAAATTAAAAAATTAATTAGAAAAATTAATTTATAAAAAATATATAAACATAAAGTTAAGCATTAACGTGTAAAAACAAAAATAAAAATTAAACTAAACTAATCAAAAAAATAAAAAAAAAATACATACCATATCAAATATGATATATTAATATTTTAAATTAAAATACGAGAGAAATGATATTGTGAAACGGATGCAAATATAAGGGAAATAGTTGTCTCATAAACATAAATTTATAGTGAAATTATTGATTATAATCATTGTTGTAATATGAATTAAAATATAACTAGAATTCAATTTATCTTATTTTTTAATAGACCTTTGTTGAAGAATACAAACTAAAATATTATTAAAATTAAATTTTCTATCTATATTATGATTTTATCTTAATTTTTTTTATTTAGTCTTTGATTGATTAGATACAAAATAAACTAATCAATTTAAAAATAAGAGGTTTTTTTTTTTTTACATTTTAAATTAAAAAATATGTCATTAATGAGCAATTAAAAAGTTAATCTCTTAAAATTAAGAGACTTTTATATAGATAAATAAATATTTGGTAACAATTTTTATGAATATTCAAAATTATAAAAGATAAATTTAAATTTAATAAAAATTAACAATAATAATTTATGTATATTAAAACATTTTAACAATGTAAATGTAATAATAAAATATAATAAAATGGCGCAAATCATGACCCATCAGACCTGTGTTATATATATATATATATATATATATATATATGTGTGTGTGTGTGTGTGTGACTCTCAAATTCTGTATAATAAATCTGACAAAAAAAAATTATATAAGAAAATAAGATTAGACTGCCGTTCCAAATACAGAGGCAGATAAGTAGTGATTTAAATTTAAAGTAAATAGTATATTTTACTTTTCATATTTAAAAAGTTTGTTTCAATATCTCATATTAATTAAATATAAAAATATTAAATAATTAATTAATATATAAATAGGCACTTCAATTTTAATAAATTAACTTTTAAAGATTATTTTTTTAAATCTATATTAAAATTTTAATACAGTATCAAAACAGGATGATTTATTTAATCAATTGTACATTATTTAATCAAGCATCCAAAAGTAAATCAAATATCAAATAATTAAATATCATGTTCAATTAAATATCCAAGTAAATCATATACCATGTAACTAATTACCTTACCGATTATTCTGTTTACTCAAAATATTCAATTACCTAATTATTTCAGGTGATAATTTTGAATATCCTATTGTCACTTGAGGGAAGAGTGTCGAAATATTTCACATTAATTAAATACAAAAATATTAAGTAATTAATATAAAAAATAAACATTTCAATCTTAATAAGATAATTTTTAAAATTAATTTTTCTAAATTTATATTAAAAATTTAACAAAATTAATTTAATTATTTATTTTAAATTTTATAATTTATATATATATTATTTATTAATTCTCTCACTTATTATTAAATAATGAGAAAAATTTAAAACCATTAATGTTTAAGAAAAAAATAATATAAAATGTATTCTTTAAAATAAAATAAAGAACGTAATAGGGGATGATGTTCTTATTATGATATCATCATGTCATCGAGATGGCCAGGCCAGATTTTTGGTTTTTAGATTTTACCCCTTTAGATTGTTTTTTTTCTATTTATGTCTCTCACTTCTCATTTTATTTTGATTTTGGCCCCTTTGAAATTTCTTTTTTCCATTTTACCCCTTCGAAATTTTCTTTTTGCCGTCTTCTCCCTCTCTCGACTTTGACGCCGCTCCTAAATTCCTAAATTTTTTTTTTTTTTTATTTCTCATTAACAATAAAAAATTAAAAATACAAAATAATGTGGCAGACTAATTTTATCACGTGATTATAGACTAAAAACTCAGTCAACAATTTATTAAATAATTATTTTTAATTTATTTTCTTATCACATTTAATTATTTATTAGTTGATTAGTATGCTCTATTGAATTAGGTACAACTAAATTTGTAGATAATTTCACAATAATTTCTCTAATTAAATAGTAGCAAAATAATTGTCAATCAAAAATTAATAATAAATAAACAATTAAATGTTTCAAATACTGCATTTTAATTGGTCCGTGAACAATTAAAATATATTTATTTATTTTTAAATATTAAGAAAAGAGATTCGAATATAAATTTGATTTAAATTTAGGTGCATATACACCTAAATTAGTTTAGATTAAGTAAAAATTGAAAATATTTTAAGCAAAAACAATATTTTTATTCTGTAAATTACTTTAAATTAATTGTATTATAATTTGAATGGCTTTTTATATTCTTAATTTTATAATTTATTATTAATTTTTTAATATTTCTATTACTAATTTATAAAGTTATTAATATTTGAATTTTATAAATAAATGAAATATTGTTATTGTTTAAATTTTTTTTTAAAGGAATTTTAACAGTCAAATTAAGTTTACCGTCAGTTAAAAAATTTTGGCCCATTGAGTTGTCATCCCCTACCTACGCCAGCCTGTGCTCATGTCATTAGTACGTGGATTTGGAAAAACACAACTGGGAATATGAGCAAATGTAAAACAGTACATTTCCTAGAAGCCGCCAAAAAGGAAACATTAGTTGACCAGTTGACGGCTACAAATTACTAACGGTTTTTTTTTTTTTTTTGCCAGATAATTACAAACGGTTTGAAATAAATAAAAAGTAATGCTATTTACATTAATTGATCTATATAAGATATATTTAATGCATTCATTCAATATATTAAAAGATATATATAATTTTTATATCTATTTAAAGTAAATAATAAATTTAATTTTATAAATTTTCAAATTAATACATTGAAATTTGATATAAATTAATATAGACAATAATTATTTTATTATAAAATAAAAAATCTTAAAGTTAAATTAGTTTTTAACTAATTATATCTTCATATTTTTAATAAATATATTAGGATAAATTGAAAATAAAGAAAACCTTTTCATAACTAATTTGAAAAAAATATTTAATTATTTTTAGAATTTTTTGTTAATACATGTGCAATTAAATTAAATTAAATATTAAAATAATTTTTAATAGCCTGTATTTATTAATTAAAAGTAGTTGCAAAAAAATTTCAGAGATTCACAAGATTAGTTGCAAGGGATCTTGTAGTGCCATGCAATCAAATTAACTATTTTAGTAAATTACTAATTAATTTAATGATGAAAAATTATTTAATTATCATATTATTATTATATAATATGATAATTAAAATTAAAATTTAAGTATTAATTTATTGGACTTTAGTTAATCTATTACTGATAGTGTCATTATCATATAATTATTATATAATGTGAAAATTATACAATAAATTTTAGTATTATATAATTGAACTTTGATTAACATTAAATTATCATCAATAAAGCCATACGATGTTCTATATTAATTAAATTTTCATTTTTCAACAATTGGATTTTTATTCAATTAAACTAGTAGTAATAGTACTACATTATATTATATGTTAATTAAGTTCATAACTTTTATCAATTAGATTTCGATTCAATCAAACTAATAGTAATAGTGCCATATCATGTTATATATAAATCAAGTCTCAGATTTTGTTCAATTAGATTTTGATTCAATAAAATTAATAGTAATAATGCCGCAATATATTATATGTTAATCAAATTACAATTTTTCATCAATTGGACTTTAATTAATATCCCATGCATTATCAAATATTATATTTTTATCAATTGAACTTTAATTAAAATTAAACTTAAATAAATGGTACTACATTATGATTATAGTAAAATTTTTTATTAATCAAATAAATTGTGATTATGCTAAACTTATAATAATTTTGCTACATCATGGTCCATACTAACTATATTTAAATTTTTATTATATTTCATCAATTATATTTTGATTAAACTGAACTTATATCAATAATACTACTATATAGTCTTTACTAAATCATACTATTTTTCACATTTTTAACTTTATTTATTTTGATGAAGTAAAATTTTTTGCTCTTATTATTGATTTCCAATAAAAATTAAATAACATAATTGTTTTTTCTCTTTTTCTTGATTTTCATTTGGAGATAAAGTAATTTTTTTTTTTTTATCTATAGTTCTTTATTTCCATTAAAAATTGTTATTCATATTAGATTGTTCAATGGTATTTTATTTTTAACTAATCTACACAATTTATAAATTTCAAAGTATTTTAATGAAGAAAGAGATTATAATTATTTATTAACATAAATTGTAAGTTCCAAAGTCTTTTATTGAGAAAAGATACTAAAATTTAATTAAAATATGAAAATTTTAATTTTTTATCTGAGGGTATTATAGGCAAGTTTTTTTACTACAATATTGAAATGATAATAATATCCTTAATTAAATAATGAAAATGTCTAATATACTCAATTTGATCCGGATCAAATTGATCAAAGAAGCATTATTAATAAATAAATTGGCAATGTAAAATTTACTTATAAATAAATTAAAATTTCGTGCTTAAAAAAATACAATATTAAATAATTGAATTTCATATTCTTACATTAGGAATAAATCTATAATTAAGTTATTTTTTACTTATTTTCTAAAATACCCTTAATATAATAAATATAATAAAAAAATAGAACAACTAAAAAATAATTATATTTCATAGTGATAATTAATCTATAATAAAAAGTTAGTTGAAAAAAGGTAATGAGAGAAAAATGTTAGAAAGAGAGTACTAAAAGGAGAGAATGTGTTTAGTAAGAAAAGAAAGAGAGATGAGAAAGAGAAAATAGAGAGAAGGGGATTTGTTGGGAAAGAGAAGCGGAAGAGAGAGAAAGGGGGAGGGGGGAGGGGGGAGAGGTGAGAAAGTATGAATAAAAAAGTAAGAATAAGAACATTTTTGTCTTTAATATTATTTTGTTAATTTTTGTGGAATTCACTTAAAAATTTCATATATATATATATATATATAAAGAAAAATCGAAAGCAAAAAAAAGGAATGGAAAAATAGAAATTGCTTAAAAATGTAGTAGCAACAATTTTGGTCTGCAATGAAAGTATAGATTGCATACCCAAGCTCGGTGATAGGAATCACAGGTGCAAGTGAGTGATGGTGGAGGCAAATCATTGTGGAACTTGCAAGATGAGAACGGTGCCAATCTAAACTTACAAGGACCAAGGATTCAAAGAAGGAGATCGTGTGACATCGGACATGCTGTGATTTTTAGATGTGTTACTTTGGTCACTAAAGCGAGAAATGTCATGGTGGTTTGATTTATAGCAAAAATAACATAGGCAAAACAATGATTTTGTGATGGTTTAGCTTCGGTATGAAACGGACAATAGCAAAACAAAATAGCTTCAAAAATTTAGCTTTGATTCAGTTTTTGGCTACTAACACACTTAAGCCGTGATTCGATCTTTGACATGATCTCGCACACCTTTCTTTCTAATGCCTAAGGATCATCCTTATCATCTGGTTCCCCGTTTGACCATGGTTCCTCCTAATTTATCAGGATCACACCTTCTTGATTATCTTCCGAGACTATTACCCCTTGGTTTATTGATTTTGGTTAAGCGGCTAGTAGGGCATTCTATTTTAGCTCTTTCAATTCTTTGGTGAAGTCAGCAAAAGCAGTGAGGAGGCCTTACATGGAGTTTTCGACTATTGCAGGGTTGTTTAGGTCAAAAAGAGGTTGATTGTTATGGGGATGGTTAATTTGAGCATTCTCCATATTTTCTTGATTGTTTTCATTGTTCAGGAGTTCAAGGAATAGGTTGAGTTTTGTTTTCACTGACAGGATCCATGCAGTTATGAAAGAGTTATTAGAACTGAGAATCCAAAGGCATGTTTCACGCTCACCGCATCAAATGATACACTCAAACCGTGATCCAATCTTGTGTATACAAATAGGCGATCTACCGATCCTGCAAAATAAAAGGTTAGAAGGTCTAAGCGATATATCTGGAGGACTACTCCGATACTTAAATTAGTAAAGAGCACAAATCAAGAGAATGGAGCCTCTAGGGGATCTCGAGCATTGCCTTAAATTTATAATGGAGAAAAGTAAGCTTTTTTTAGGAGCGTCTAGCGATACGAATTCTTATTGGAGTTATATTCTATTATTATAAACTCATATTTGGAGGAGGACTTTAGTGCCAGTTGCCAAGTAGTTTATTGATTCAGAGTGGTATCCAGAGATGGAAGTAGAGTCCACATTGGCTAAGGGAAAGAAAATGGAATATAATTTCAACACCATTTGAAAATAAAATATAAGTAGACCATTTAATTTAAAAAATTTTGTGATCTATTTATAATTTTTTTTAATGTTGGAGACTCTTAAAAAAAATCAAATAATGAAAAATATTGAAATAATAGATGAATACGCACTTTATAAATCATAAACATATACTTTATAAGTAATGAACATACACTTTATAAGTAATAAACATATATTTTATATTTAAAGATGAAATTCCATTCTTAAAAATAAATTATTTTATAACTTGAGTTATTAAATATTTTACAATAATTATTTTAATTATAATGATTTAAATATATCTAATTAAAATTACAACAATTATTAGATGGGAGAAACAAAAATAATTTATATATTTAATTAATTGATTCAATTCTAAATATTTAAACAAATAAAAATAAAAAAAATAATTAGCACTTAATTTTAAAAAATAAAAAAACTCAACTATTAATATAATTTTTTTCTTAGAGAAACAAAATAAGATAAATATAATTTTAATTGCAAAATATTACAAACAAATAAAAAAAGCAAAAAAAGAAAAAACATATAATAACTAAAAAATATAAAAACAAAAAAACAAAGAAAAAGGAAACAAAAACTTGGGAATCAAACCTACACCAATTAGTACATAAGCTAATTTATTAACCAACTGTACCATTAGTGATTTTTGTATTTTTGTTACATATTTAATATTTAGTCTATTTTCCATGATTATGATGCAACATGGATCAGTGTCCAGGATATAATTTGTCCAATAGTACTCTCTATTTCACTCTCTATTTTACTTTTTATTAATAAATTTACAATTCATTTTCTTTATATATAAATTTATAATTTCATTTCCTTTACTATACATAAATTTTTTGTGGCTAAAAAATATTTTTAAAAATATTGTAACAAATATTATTATTACTACTACTACTTTTACTAATAAAATTTTTATTAAAAAGAATAATCTAATTAATATTGTAAAATAATATTTTAATAATAATATAATAATTTAATAATAATAAATCTTTGATTAATAATAATAATTTAAAAAATGAAATAAATGAAAAAAGAAAAAGAAAATATTAATATAGAGAGCCAATCTAACTCCTTAAATTTGAGGAGAAAGAAATTGACTCTTAAAAAATTTAGAAGAGAAAAATCAGATATGGAGTTTGTTGGAAAATGAATAGTGATTAGGGAGGCATTTGAGGCATTTAGGGAATGATGCATTTAGGGGATGCCCTTACTCCTTAGATTTAAGGAGAGATAAAATGACTTCTTATAAATTTTAGAGAATAAGCTTAGTTTAAGAGCTTGTTAGAAGAGTTAAAATTAACTTGTCTTTCTATTTTTAAAGGAGGAGGAAGAATAGGGAGGCATTTGAAAATATTCTTATGACTTATTTTGTTAAAAATTTTTTAATGAAAATTTAGTTTTGACCAATTAAAATTTTAAGTGTAAATAAAAAATATTTTTTTTATAAAATTTTAACGATAGAATTAAATAGACGAAATTATTAAAATATTAGATGAAATTAAAATTAAGAGATTTATTAATTAATTTCTTAAAAAATAATAACCAATTAGTTAATTAGGCGAACTTAAAGCAAAATAATAGTTTGCCAAAATCCCAAATAATAATTAAAATTTAATAAAGTCATAAAAATGAGTGGATTTTAGGTTTGTCAAACTAAAAGTCATGCCTAACCTTTACGGCATTATGGGGGATCTTTTACCTATATATGCAAAAAATATAAAATATTTCGGTATATGGGTTGAAAAGAAAAATATTTCTTTGCGTATGTTATTTTGTGCCAGATGGAGGGGTGGAAAAAAATGGTAGCAAAAAATCGCCAGTCATACTGGCGAAGTTTTGGCAGCACAATTATCGCCAGTTTAACTGGCGATATCATATAAAAAAATTCAGTACCTGCGGCGTTAAACTGGCTGGCCATATTGTGATTAAATTCACAATATCGGCAGTTTAACTGAAGATGTTGATTAATTTCACAATATCGCCAGTTAAACTGGCGATATTGTGAATTTAATGGCAATTCATTAAATAATAATATCGCCAATTTAACTGGCGATATTGTTAAATTTAATAATTAATTTATTAAATCATTAAATAACAATGTCGCCAGTTTAACTGGCGATATTGTTAAATTTAATGTTTTTATTAATCATTAAATTCACAATGTCACCAATTAAACTGGCGATATTATTAAATTTATTCCTACGCCTACCAGCTTTATTTAAAATAAGTTAAAAAAAATAACATCGCTAGTTAGACTAGCGATGTGCTTAAATTAAAAAATAATATCGCCAGTTAGATTAGTGATGTGGTTTAGAGTGCTTTATCGCCACTTTTACTAGTGATTTTGACTTCCCATCTTTCCATTGTCCATAATAAATATATATTGAGAAATATTTTTCACGTGAATCTATACAGAAAAATATTTTTAAAATTTCACATAAATAGGTAAAAAACCCCATTACGGAGCTATAGACAGATGGTTTCTTGTTTTCCCTACTCACAGGTACAAAAATTAACAAATAAATAAATAAATAAAATAAAGGGAAAAAAGTCACAAATGGAATATAATTGTTAAAATTAATTTATTAAATAAATAACAAAGTGAATTTTGAGACTTAAATTTCAATTCTTCATCTAAGCAAGGTACAATTGGATTTGTCATCCGTACTTAAACTACTAGTATTTGTCCTGCAATATTTCTAGAAGAAATAAGATTTGTCTATATCACTTGATGCGAGCATATTGTGTACCAAAATTTCTATTGCATTACTTGTCAGTCACACATCATTTATGGTTGGCAACAACATCACTACACCTCGTAAGTAATTTCACAAGAATCTTCCATCAAATTATTTGTGTAGTTCAATTGTTTAAAGAAACCTAATTTAATTAGGCCCCATTTGACATTGAATTTGAAAAAAAAAGCTTTTTAACAAAAAATTTTATATTTTTTTAAAAACTGTCTTTAAAAAAAAATAGATAAATTAATGATTTTTTCAGAAATAGATTTAAAAAAACAGTTAATAAAAAATAATAAAAATCAATTAATAAAATTAAAAAATATTTAAAAATATTTTTTTTAACTCCTAACAACAATTCCAAAGACACTATTAATAAAATTATTTAATTTGACCTCATTCTATGCCTAATTAACCTATAAAATTATGTACAATGGTTTTACCAATCTAGTCTAATCTAGATGTATATATATATATATATATATATATATATAATAAAAATTAAATTAAATAACTATTTAAAAAAATTCATTATATATCAAATAACTCTCTTAAAAATTAAATTCATATAAACTTACCTTATCAATTTGTGTTTTTGTAGATTCTAATTAAAAGTTATATAAATACTGTATAAATATTTTTTGAAAAAATATTAAAAAAATTACATAAAATTCAGGTTAGACACTAGTTCAATATGTTATGATTATGTTGAAAATAAATATTAGTAATAAAAATGATTTTTTTTTATACACAGAAGAAAATTAATAATAAAAGGAAAAAAATGAGAAAAAGAATGTACATTATTAAAATGACACGATAATTGAAAACAAGTGGGTTCACAAAGTATGAAATTAAGGTGGAAAGCACACAAAATTGGAAATAGGTTAAAATTAAAGATTAAGGAAGCAAAGAGTGTGAAAAGAGGAAGCCTACACTCAACTTAATGGACCGCGTGGATTTACTAGTAAGACACCACTTTTTTTCACTACTTGCTATCCACGTTTCTTCTTTCCGGAAGCTCTCTCGAGTTCTCACTGGCCAATTTATACTCGTTATCTTCCCAAAAAAAAAAAAATTTCCAACCATCCACGCGCTCTCCAACCACGTGCTTTCACCTCCCCTCCACTAATAATAGTTCAGCATTATTAATCAAATAATGTGCTCTTTGGGAAATTTCTTAGCCGTGTTTCGTACAGTTGAGGTTCGTTGAATTTAATAACTGAGTTTTGATAAATATCAATTAGCTTCTAATTTAGCCTTATTAAAATTATTTTCGAATTTAAATTTTAGTCCAAGTTAAATTTGTTAAAAATAAAAAAAAATATCTCTAAATCTTTAAAAAAATCTAAAAAATTGAAAATTTTAATTTCATCAAAGAATAATTATAAAAGCACACTTAAATATAATCTAATGATAAACATGTACACTATTCAGATAATAAATTTATATCAAAATCCCTCCAAGTATCCCTAATATTGAAAAGAAAGTTTAATTACAAAAGATTTTAGATTTTTAACATTGATAATCAAATAATGAAATATTATTAAAAACAATAATTTTTAATATTTCAATAATAATTTTTTAAAAAATTGTCAATTGTAATTTTAAATTCACTTTTGAAATATTATTTCAATAACCTAAATTTATCAAATACTCTAATTTAGATTTTATTTGATTAAATTTCATCTAAAGTTATATTTCACAAAATGAGATTATTAAAAAAATTAGCTAAAAAAGTTCTTGAAAAGTATTTAAGTTACAAAAAAAAAATCTATTAAGAGCATTTCTTTAAAAAAAATAAAGAATCATATTTAAAAAAAAAAAGTATTATGTGGATAACTTGATAAAACCCACCCACTAATCACATAACTCATTCATATATAACTATCCATATATGTTTAACTTATATGTAAAATGGGGGGCCAACACTAGCCATTGATATTGTAAAATATCAGACAGAATTGTTAATGAAAATTAGAGATAGTAAGTTATATTTTCTGTGTCTATTTACAGAGAATATGTAAGGTATTTATAGCTTATTATAACACTATTAATGCCGTTAATTATGGAGTTTATACATGTGTTTACAGAAAGATATCTTGACTATTGAGCCTGTAGATCATGTTAGGTGTTGAATAAAGATGAGAACAGCTGGTGTCTTGACTTCCATGGATGATGTGTTTGTCTCTGTCTCTGACTTTTGTTAACACCCCCTCTCAAACTCATGGTGGTATAGTAGATGCCAGCTTGAGTTTGCTCAGAAGATCTTGAAATCTAGTTGGCAGATGAGTTTTAGTAAAAATATCAGCAGTTTGATTAACGAATGGTACAGATTGGAGCTGAATGGTGCCTTGAAGACATGATGGCGGACAAAGTGACAATCAATCTCTATATGTTTAGTCCGTTCATGAAACACGTCATTATGTGAAATCTAGATTGCACTTCTATTGTCACAATGAAGTATAGTGGCAGATGAATGAGTGATGCCCATATTTGTTAACAACCAACGCAACCATAGTAATTCTGATGTTATATCAGCAAGTGCACGATATTCTGATTCTGTGCTAGAGCGTGCAACAACAGTCTGTTTCTTGCTTCACCAAGAAATAAGGGAATCTCCTAAAAAGAAAAATAACCAGTGGTAGAACGACGGTCAGTTGGGTCACCAGCCCAATCTGCATCAGAATAACCAGATAATTCCAAAGATGTATCAGCAGAAAAATGTAAACCATGGAAAAGTGTTCCTTTAATATAACAAAGAATTCGAAGAACTGCTGCATGATGAGAGGAGCGTGGAGCAGACATGAATTGACTAACTAGATGAACAACATATGAGATATCTAGTCGAGTAACTGTAAGATAAACAAGACTTCCAACTAGTTGGAGGTATAAGGTAGGATCATTAAGAAGAGTGCCATCCAGAGGGGTAAGCTTACAGTTGAGCTCTAAAGGGGTAGATACTATTTTTCCATCAGTAATACCAGCCCTAGAAAGCAAATCAGAGGCATATTTTGCTTGAGACAAGTAGTAACCTTGAGAAGTGTGAGAAACTTCAAGGCTCAAAAAATAGCTGAGAGTTCCAAGATCTTTCATTTCAAAATGTTGGCTGAGATATGTTTGAACTTCAGAAATACCTGTTGTATCACTGCCTGAAATGATCATATCATCAACATAAAGTAACAGAAGCATAATTCCACGACTGGTATGTCAAACAAAGAGTGCTGAGTCATATTTGCTAGAGACAAAGCCAAATTTAGTAAGAGTGAAACTAAACTTGGCAAACCATACCCTAGGAGCTTGTTTCAAGTCGTACAGAGCCTTTTTTAGTTTGCAAACCTTATGAGGAGAATGGTAACCAGGAGGAGGTTTCATATAAACTTCTTCAGATAGATCACCATTAAGAAAAGCATTTTTGACATCCATCTGAAATATTTTTTACTGACAAACTGCTGCTATGGCTAAAAGACTACGGACGAAAGTCAAGCAAGCAACTGGAGCAAATGTTTCTTCATAGTCTATGCTGTATTCCTGAGTATATCTTTTGGCTACTAAACGAGCCTTGTAACATTCAATAAATCCATCTGAGCGTGTTTTGATTTTGTAAATCCATTTACAGCCAATAGGGATCTTGTTAGGAGGGAGATCAACAAGTTCCCAAGTGTGAGTTTTCTCCAATGCTTGAATTTCTTCAGTCATAGCTTGCTGCCATAGAGGGTTAGTGCTGGCTTCATGATAAGAGTGAGGTTCGTGAAGTGTAGCAATAGCAGAATAACAATGAAAATCTCGAAGGTGAGAAGGTGTTTCTCTTACCCTGGTTGATCGACGGAGATTGACTTCAGGGTTAAGTTCAGGAGTGGGTGCAGGATCAATAGTTGGAGCAGGTACATTCTCTTCAGACGGGACTAATTGTGGAGGAGCAGAATCAATATTAAAAAGCAGCTCTGTATCATGAACAAGATAGAACTCATTGAATGGATTAGTAAATACATGATTTATGTCAGAGTCATGGAATTTAGAAATAGTGAAAAACATAGTATTTTCCCAGAAGACCACATGTCGGGATATGCGCAATTTGTTGGAGATGGGATCCTAACATCGATATCCTTTATGTTCTATGCCATATCCCATAAAACAACAAAGACGAGCACGAGGTTCTAGTTTAGTGTATTCATGAGGCTGGAGTAAAACAAAACAAACACATCCAAAGATTTTTAATAAATGATAGTCAGGAATCTTACCATAGAGTGGCTCAAAAGGAGAAATATTTTTGAGAACAAGAGTGGGGAGACGATTAATTGTGTAAACAGTAGTTAAAGCTGCTTCTCCCCATAATTTTTCGGGACATCTTGATGACAAAAGGAGAGCTCTTACAGAATCTAAGATGTGACGATGTTTGCGTTCGGCTCTGCCATTTTGTTGAGAGGTATGAGGGCAGGATCTTTGAACTAAAGTTCTTTGGTCATGAAAGAACTGCAAAAGACTTGACTCTTTGTATTCCATAGCATTGTCAGTTTGAAAAATTTTAATAGGACGTGAGAACTGTGTGTGAACCATTTTCGCAAAATGAATGTAGATTTGAGGAAGTTCAAATCTATGCTTCATACAAAAGAGCCAAGTAAAACGTGAGTAATCATCAATGAAAACAACAAAATAGTGATTGCCACTAACTGTTGGAACTAGAGAGGGTCCCCAAATGTCAGAATGAACAAGTCCAAAAGGAGTATCACAAATAGAATCATTATTATTAAATGATAACGCAGGTTGTTTTGCAAGTTGACAATGAGTATATTGAAGTTCTGCAACTTTTATATTTCCTAAAGTACCATTTGAAATTAAGGGACAAAATTTACTAAGAGAGGCATGATTGAGTCGTAAATGCCATTGAAATAAAGGAGACAAACTACTTGTGGCAGACAGAGCATTGTGAGGTATTTGAAGAGATTGAAGTTCAAATAGCCTCCCGATTTTGATTCCACTTCCTACAATTTGTCTCGTCTTCAGGTCCTGTACCTGACAACCATTAGAATCAAAATGCACAGTTAATCCTAATTCACATATCTAACTAACAGAGAGAATATTAACAGCTAAGGAAGGCACGAGATATGTATCAGGTACAGTAAGAGTAGATGTAGAAATAGTTCCAATACGACTGATGCCTATTTTATTTCCATTAGCAATATGAACAGGGGCCAGAAAGTTATTTTGGGTTTTAGACTGAAAAATATTTGGATCAGAGGTCATATGATTGTTATAGGCAGAGTCAATTAACCATCGATCGTTACCTGAGTAGACAGACATGGCACTAGAAGAGGAGGCACTGGAAGATATAACCTTTTTGAATATGGATTCAAGGTCAGAGAGAGTGAAGGAGGCAGAGGAGTTGTCAGAGACAGCAGCATTGGCACTGGAGGACCTGGTGTCTAAGCTAATTTTGTACTTAGGATGATTGTCTCTTGGTTTTGCTGGACGAGTAAGACAATTGCTTTTGACATGTCCTAATTTGTGGCAGTATCTGCACTCAATAGTGGACAGTTAGAGAATGAGTGACCAGGTCGATTGCAATTCTTACAGTGTTATAGTGAGTGAGTTGATGATGGCCTATGAGTAACCAGAGCCTGATCAAAGGAAGCTGATTTGCTAATTTGCAAATGAGTTTCTTCGAAAATTAATTCATTGACAGCCGTTTCTAGTGTTGGAATAGGATCTCTGTGCAACAAAGATACACGAACAGGTTCATATTCAGACCGAAGAGCCATGAGAAATTAGATCAGATGGAGTTGATCTTTAGTAATTTTGGCTTGGGAGAGCTGATTCCAGATAGGTTGTATTTGACTTAGGAAATCATTGACAGATTGTCCAACTTCTTGCTTCATATTATTCAGAGTATTCCATAACTGATAATGATGAGCAAGACCATAAATTGTATACATGTTGCTAAGAAAATCCCAAATTTCTTTGGCAGTATCAAATTGATCAAATTGAATGTGAATACTTGGAACAGAGGTGTTACAAAACCAAGTAATGATCTGATGATTTTTGCTTTCCCAATCATCAAAACGATCATTGTATTTTGTTTCAATTTCATCTTAAAGATGGACAAGTTTGGGAGTTTCACCAGTGACAATCCTCCAGTATTTGATTCCAACAAGATAGTTTTTCATACTACTTGCCCAAAGATTATAATTAGTGCCATTTAAAATTGTCACAATAGGTTGAGCAACATTAATTTTCTCCATAACTATATTATAGAGAAAGAATTTCACAAATCTGATAGCAAAAATGAAATCAGGAGGTCGAAAGACCTTAGGAACCGGTTCTTGATGTCTGAAAACCAATACAGAAGTGGTTAAACCGGTGAGTCAAAGCTAAAGTCAACTGGTTTGATTGAACCGAACCGATATGACATGTGGCGGACACTGATTTGCTGGTATCTGATGACAGGCGCTGATGTGGAATGCTGACGTGGAATGCTGATGCGGCAGACACGTGGGAAGATGACATGGCAGAAAATGAACAGTTGGATGACGTGGCTGATGACGTGTGTAGGCACATGGATGATGGCATGTCACCTTATGACTGGGCAGTTTGATGACGTGTTAGACACGTGGACTGTGACTTGCTGACGTGTCTGATGACGTAGTTGACACGTGTATGATGACGTGTCACTGTTGACTGGACAACCGCCGTTAACATGTCGATGACGTGGAACAATGGGATGTTGACACGTGTTAGAGTGCTGACGTGTCTCGTCTCCTACCTCTGGTGCGCGTGATGGTGCATGGATTTCTGGGCAGATTCTTCAGGCGGTGCGTGACGGCGCGTGAGAAGGTTTATGGAGCTCCAGTTGGTCTTGTTTTGAAGCTTATGATGAGAGCTTCCTAATGGTATTCTTTTCTTAAATTATCAACGCGTTGCATGTAATTGAATGAACAGTAATTTGTTTTACAGAGTAAAAATAAAATGCAGAAAATCGAGAATAGCTAGGCTCTGATACCATGTAAAATATCAGACAGAATTATTAATGAAAATTAGAGAGAGTAAGTTATATTTTCTGTGTCTATTTACAGAGAATATGTAAGGTATTTATAGCCTATTCTAACACTATTATTGCCGTTAATTATAGAGTTTATACATGTGTTTACAGAAAGATATCTTGACTATTGAGCCTGTAGATCATGTTAGGTGTTGAATAAAGATGAGAACAGCTGGTGTCTTGACTTCCATGGATGATGTGTTTGTCTCTATCTCTGACTTTTGTTAATAGATATCATTATACGGAATTTAAATCCTATTCACATTATTGATTGAACAAGTTTGGAGACTGGTGGTCATTGTTGGTTTCCTTTTAATCTATCATCTAATAGGAATGGTAATGGAGCGGGACGGGGCGGGATAAATCCGAGTCAGAGCGAATGCCGGGCAGGAACAGAGATCTCTATTTATAATTTTTTATAATTTTATTAATATTAAAACTTCATAATTTATATATTTTGACAAAATATTATACATATTTCTATTAAGTTTTATATATTATTAATTAATATTTATAAAATAATAATAATAATAATAATTTTGTGCAATTGAAATAGGGGACGGGATGGGGAGACTCAATTCAATCCCTACCTCATTACCATAGCAGAATAGAAATTTATTGTCGAATTTGGGAAGAAGCCGAGTTCCCCATCGAGATAGATAAAAAATATTTGATTTAAGATAATTGTATATGATGTTATGATAAAAAAATATACATTTATAAAATTTCTAACTTCTTAGTTCAATACTTTATTTTAATCAAATTAAAAAATAAATATAATAATAAATATAATCCATTAATTAATATGAATTAATTTTATCACAAGTTCACAACAAAGAAGTAACCAAAGTAAGCACGCGCCCTGTAAACGCGGCTGGATGGGATAGAAGTTGAAGTTTTGTAGTGATAATAATAGTATAACATCCTAGAATTGTCAGGTCATCAGGAGGACTCGTACTCGCTCACCACAAAGGACCATTTGCCAGGGTTTTATTGGGCAACGCGGTCACGCAAAACGTAACAACTACGGCGGCTATTATTCTCCCCATAAAATTCCGAATATTTACACAAATTGCCACTAAATCTCAGTTACTTGACCCAAACGTAGTGAAGGGTAAATCTGCCACTTCAAACACGTCACTGCTTTAGCCACTCCAAAGTTCCTTAGAATCCTCTCTATAAATACACCAAACTCCTGATTGTTGCTTACATCTCCAAATTCCAAAACCCAAAATTCAAAACAAAACCCTAAAATCAGATCAGCTTTTTCATATTTTAATGAAGAGAGGTAGAGAAGAAGAAGCCATGGAGTCCATGGCTAATTGTTTGATGCTACTTTCTAAAGTTGGCCAAACTGAAGACCAAACCGCAGACCGTTTATTTTCATGCAAGACGTGTAATAGGAAATTTCCGTCGTTTCAAGCATTAGGAGGCCACCGTGCAAGTCATAAAAAACCAAAACTTTTAGGAGATGACTTGTTTAAATTACAAAATTCGCCTCCCAAGCCCAAAACTCATGAATGTTCTATTTGTGGCCTTGAGTTTGCTATTGGACAAGCTCTTGGTGGACACATGAGAAGACATAGAGGCGGAAGCGGTGGCGGTGGCGGTGGTGATGGATTGGTGACTCGGACTCTTTTACCAATGCCGGTTATGAAGAAATCGACGAGTAAGAGAGTTTTATCTTTGGATCTGAACTTGACTCCGGTAGAAAACGACTTAACGTTGCAGTTAGGGAAGGTGGTGCAGAGTCCTCATCATGTTCTGAATTGTTATGTATAGGGATTTAATTTCGACGGAGATTGGAATTTTGTATCTATATAGCAACTTTTGGTAGTTAGAATTTTGCATTCAGATTTATTCATTATTTATTTTTATAGACCTTTTTTTTTTTTTTTAAATTTACTTAGATTCTGTATATTTGACCAACTTTGATAGCTTCTTTTGGTTTTTAAATTTATATAAATTTTAATTTTATAGAATTTAATTACTACTTGTTTCATTTTTTAATTGTCTTTTTTATAAAATTTTTTATTTAAAATTATTTATCACTTTATAGAATTGGTTATTTTACCTGTATAAAGAGAGAAAAATTATTAAATAGACTCGAGTAATGGATTAATTGAAAAGTTTCTTAATACGATGAAATGAATTGTGGGAATACTAAACTAATTAATTATTGACAACCCCAAGAGTGCGTTAATTGGCTTAATTATAAGAAAGTTTGCTTTATGAGTTTGATTCCTTGGGTATCTAGACAATAATTTCTACTATTTTACTTGATAATATTGTTTGCTTTATGAGTTTTGATAGTATTGTTTGATCAATTAATGCAATTTCAACTTGTAACGTTTTAGTTTTGGTAACTAATTCAATATTATTAAAGTCAGAGCTTATTAAGGTGACATGTTATGTTTGATAAAGTATGAGTAGTTACGGAGTAGGATTAGGTACGGCTGACCAAAATCAAATCGAAACTGTTGAATTGGATTGAAATTGGCAAAATAAAATTAAAAATAAAGTCCTTTTTTAGTTATAATTTCAATTTGTAATCAAAACCATGAGAAACTTAGTTTTAATTTCAGTTTCTATAAAAAAACTGGACCAAAAACTAAAATCGGCGATTTCAAACCAAAACTGATGGTTCGGTTAAATCGATTATATAATTGTATTTTAATAAAGATAAGTGCTAAATACCTTATCTTTTTTATCTTTTCTTATTTCTTTTCCATTATTATGATGACACAAGCTAAATTTGTAAATAATATATATTTATAAAATTTAATGCAGTTTATGTGTCATCATAAGAATAGATAAGGCCAATAAGAGAAAGTAAAAAATAGAAGGTATTTAGCACTTCTCTTTTAATAAATTATAAAAAAAACTAAGTGGAAGTCATTTTTTAATATACAATTGTATTTTAATAAATTTTATTATTTATTAAAATTTTATTTTAAACTATTCCATTATGTTACATTAATTTTTTAATAAAAATTAACGTAATAAAATAATCAATTTGAAAATAGTTTTAAACCATGAAAAAGAAATAGATTTCAAATTGGAACCCAAACCAAAATCAATCTATTCTAAACTAAAACTGAAACTATAAAAACCAATTATGATTTCGGTTTAAACATTTGATTAAGCCAAAATCATTAGTTTTAAACCAAAATTGATGGTTTAGTTAAACCAGTCATGCCTAGAATTAGGATCTAGGCAACTTGAGGAACCTTTAATGAGGAGAAATGGCATAAATAATGAGTGAAGAAAGAATCAAGTCGGAAAATCAAAAGTTGTTTACGGTTTAAAATAAATTATGTGAAGAAATTCAATTCAATTAATTATAGAATTTATGTGTTTACAATAATTTTAAAATGGTAAAATTTATTTAAATTTTATTATTTAGAATAATTAAAAATAAAAAATGTAATTTTTTTTTAATTTTACCTTTATACAAAGAAAGAGTTTTATTTAATTTAAACGAGAACATTTTAAGTTTTTAATAACAAAATTTATTAAATAAATTGAAGTTTTATAAAATCCTTTCATTTTGACTTGATTTTATTTTTTCAATATGATTTTTTTTTAATTCAAAAAAATTGAATTATATTTGTTATAGTTTTTCAAACGTGAAAATTGATAAAATAAAATTCAATTAAATTGAATTATATTGAGAAATTTTAGTTTTCAAGCTGTGACTTTGTAACTAATTTTACAGATGGAGGATCAGATTTCCAATTCCACTGTGGAAAGGAGTTATCGAATTCCAACAGCAATGTTAGACGCAACTAGTCGACAGTATTCTCTCTTCTGTTCTTTGCTGCCATTACCATCAATCATGAGAGTATGAGAGGATTCAATTTTGATTATTATGTAAACTGATTCGAGAACATCTTGACTATTCTGATTAAGAGAAGAAAATAGAGTTACGCTAATTACTAGAATTTCATTCAATTTTTTATATGATATAATAATATTATTGTTTATAAATATAAAATAACCTAAATAATATTATATTTTATATAATATTATATCAGTCGGATTGAATTTAATTAATATCCCTGAGGTCTGAAGTCTGAACGTATTGTAGAGTCCAGATTTCAAGTCTAAAATTTAGACTCAAACCCTTGGATAAATATGATATCCTCTTTCAACGGAGCTTCTCCACCTCTCCTTCTATCCAACTTCTCCTCCACACCCAAGAAATGCGTATTCCCTCATGACTCTAGAATTCTACTTACATATATATAATTTAAATAATTTTTTGCGTAAAAACTAAGAAAATATAAAATACAAGATTTAGCCCAAGGATAATCTTGAAAAATCAAACCGACCCTGACTTGAAAAATCAAAAGTTTGAGCTCAAATTTTAGATGTATAAAGTGCCGGTAATTAATTTGATTGATAAAAGGATTTGCTTATTTTTTTATTAGTTAGAATTTAATTTTTGAGATTTATAGATATGAATCGAGCGTGAGAATATATTTTTAAACTCATCTAAAAAAGAGATTTAGTTGTCATTGACGCGTAAACATTCGAAAATAACCCTAATCAACTGAATAAAAAAAAAAAAAAAAAGGTAGATGCATGGAAATTTGGTATAAGACCTCGCCTTAAAAAGTGAGCGCTTCAATTTTCTCAGTCTTAATCATTTTTCTAATATAAAATATGTATTCATAAATAATATATTGTAATATGTCAAATTTAATTACATGGTCTAATTTATAGTATAATCCATAAGCAACTTTATATTTTTTATATAAAAATTTATTTAATGGATTTTTATACAAATAACCTAAAAACATAAAAAAAAAAAAAATTTTTTACTACCTTAATTTTATTTTTTTTTTACAAAAATAGCCTAAAAACCTAAAAAATAATATTTATAATTTTCAATTCATGTGTTTCATCCATACTCTATCTTTTTCTTCAAATGTCTATTGAAGATAGGATTTGTTTATCATAATACTTATATGAATGGCTATTAAATTAGGATTATTAATTTTTTAATATGGTTTATTTATATTTGTATAAATTTGATTGAAAATTCATTATTTTATAGATACTTGTTTTCAAAAATTTAAAATTAATTTTTAATAGAATTAATTAATTTCATATAAAATTGATATTCAAAATTTCAAGTGTTATTTATGTATATATAAGTATATATTATCTGTTATTTTAATTTCCTTCTATTTATTCTATTTTTAATTAATATTTTCAACCATAATTATATGCTTCTCATCCATTAAGAAATTTTGTTAGTCTAGTCTAAATCTTAAAAATAAAAATCTTTGTTTGTTGATTGGAAAAAGTGAATGATGGTATACCTATTAAAATTTGTGTTGATTCTGCTTCACATATCATAAATTTATACATTTAATTTTTCTTATTTTTTAAATTAGTTAGGTTTTTTTTTAAACAAAAATATATAAAATATCAATTTTAGAATTTAAAAAATAATATAAAATTAGAAACATTAATCTTTTATTAAAAAATAAATCACAGCAAATATTATATATTATCATAAAATTTCATTTTTTTTAGTTCAAATAGCAAACAATATACATTAAAAAAATATATATAATACTTCGGCAAATAATTAGTATTTAATACTATTTAACATTTAATTATAAAATGCATTAAATAAAATTCAATATATTTTCACAATAAAATTAATATCTATTACTGTTTATATAAGCTATGTACGGTTGCAAATGAGTCAAGTTGTTCTCAAGCGGCTCAGTGTTCAGTTCAACAAAAATTCATTTGCATTTGGCTCATTTTATAAATAAGTCAAACTTAAACCTTAATTCAAGACTTAATTAATAAATGAGCTAAACTTGAGCAAAGCTAAGTTTGCTCAATTAGACTCGTGAACAGCTCGATTAATTAGCTCATGAACAAGCTCGTTTATAGTCTCATTTATAATGTACTAATATATATATTTACAATTTATGTTTTATAATTATGAATTTAATAATGATATATATATATATATATATATATATATATATATATATATATATATATATATATATATATATATATATATATATATATATATATATATATATATATATATATATATATATATATATATATATATATATATATATATATATATATATATATATATATATATGTAGTTTCATAAATATTATGTTTTATAATTTCATCAAATAGTTTAATTTTCAAAAAAAAGTTTATGTTAATAATAATAATAATTTTGGCACTCAAAAAATATATTTTAACACTCGTATAATCTTTTTGATAATTCAATTTGACTAAAATATATATACTTCTAATTTTTTTTGGAACATGTAACACTTAATTTTATGATTAGATTTTTTTTTATACTAATTAGATACTTTTACTTTTATATTAGTTTGAATATAATTTTTAAGTTTGATTCAAACTCGAGCCTAGCTTAAACATGACTTTCAAGTTTAAATGCAAGCTCAAGCTTAGGAAAAAAAGACTGAGAGGAGCTTGAGCAAGCCAAAGTTTAGCTCGACTCGGCTTAACTTATTTGCAGCCTTAGCCATGGATTTCGAACCAACTAAAAAGTCACATAAAATAGTTTAAATTAAATAAAGAAGAGCATATTTTTAACAAATAATTAATATTTAATATTGTTTAATATTTAAATTTATTTTTGAAGAAAATTGAAAAAAAATAAATGTTAAAATGAGATAATTTTCTAAAAGAAAATCATAAAACATTACTGGATTAACTCAAGACCATTATAAATTTTATTAAATTAATTATTCATTGCAAAAAAAACCTAAAGAGGTTAAAAATGAAAAAAAAGGTTAAAAAAGTAATTAGAAAGATATTTAATATATGAAAAAATTGAGAGGCTGTAAATATTAAAAATATAAAAAATATGACATATGACGTAAATTTTTCTTTATTTAAATAATTTTATTACACAAAAACTAAGACATTTTGTGGCCTAGCCTTGAGATTTTTTCCTAAAGTGAAGCTTACACACTTAGGCATTGAAACCCAACTTTGCGCCTAGCTCAACCCAACAAATTAAAGTTTAAAATTTTGGTCACTTGAAGTCTATGCCTAGGGTTGAGTACAGTTGGGAGAAATCCGGAAATGAATCAGACTCAATTTTGGAAATCTAGAAATGAATCAGACTAAATTTTGAAAATCCAGAAATTAATCAGACTCTAAATTTTGGAGATTCTTAAAATGGAATCTCCAGAGTTGAATTATGAAAAAAAATCTCTATACCAAACTGTCTCGATTTTTCTAGACGGTTCGGGTCTAATGGGGCGGTTCTATATGATACGGGACAAAATAGATATTAGGAGATTTTCTCTTTTTAAATAACTAAAATTATATTTTTTTAGCTTAAACCTAAAATTAAATCAATACATACAACAAAAACAAAAATCAAACTGTATAATACATAATTAAAGAAATTTATTTGCACCAAGCTAAAATATAAATCAAACTACAAGATGCATAATTAAATTTTACTTATACATTATTGAATTTCCTTAAATATATTGCCAATTCAATATTAAAGTAAGTATGTATGTGTGTATAAGAATCTATTAAATCGGTTCTAGTTTCAATTCTTCGGTTCGAGGTGGTTCAATATGATTTGATATGGTTCTTGGTATGAATAACTACTAATCTCTAGAACCATATTAAAAGAAAAAATAAGGACTATTTGGTTTGGAGAAAATCAAATGGTCAACAAATATTTTTCGATTATAAATGTTTTCGGTTTGAATTTTTAGTACCGTTCGAAATCTTTGTGTCTCGTGCTCAGTCCTACACATGTCATTAGTACCTCGCCCTAAGATTTCTTTTAGGAGGTTTTGTTTTCAACCCTTATTTTCTCTTTACATTTTCCATAAAATTTGATAAATTAAATTACTTATATACTCTAAATAAATTATTTTTTTCCCCCTTGTAACTTATGTACAACCCCCCTTCATACCTAAATTCACAACATCTTTTTTCTTGATAAATTAATGGGTAAAATTCACTGGAGGTCACTAAATTTTTGTCTACTTTTTGTTGTAGTCACTACATTTTAATTTCTTATAATTTAATCATTAACTTTTATTTTTTTTTCACCAGTAAATCACTAAGCTAATTCAGATGAAAAAATCACCTGAAAGATAACATGGCAGTCCACGTCATTTGAAGATGCTGAATAAGCTAGCCATGTAGGATGACAAGTCAAATGGATTGTTAACATCAGCTTATAGAGTAGATTGCATCTAAAATCACTGAACTTTTCACCATTTTTTGATTTGGTAGGAGCCCAAACTATGCGATTGAATAAATCCTCCCCTATTTGTTGAGGTACTAAACTTTAATTTTTTTATAATTTGACCACTAAGTTATAATTTTTTCATAGGCATATTATTAAGCTAATTTCGATGAAGAACCCATTGAAAATCTAACATAGCATTCCATTTAATCTGCAAAAGTTGACTAAGCTAGATATGTCACATGTAGGATCACATATCACCATGCGACGTGAAATTAATTTTTTCCTAAATTTTATTTTCTTTCTTTTTTCTTTATTTTTTAAAAAATATTAATTTTTCATAATTTTTTTTTTCCTCTCCCTACATATATTAACCAAAACATCATAGAAATTGAAAATAACTAACTATTTCTCAAACCATGAACAACCCAAATATGAGCTTTTTTTTTTACAAACTCACTGAGTTATTTTCTAATTTCATTCACTCAATAATCCTCCCTAAAACCAAACATTCACTGTTAAAATACCTAAAACAAATAAAGTAACAAATAAAAAAAAAAAAAAGAGACCTTCACAACAACCATGCCATAAAACATCATGAACATAGCAACCGCGAGCTACAAACAACACAAATCCAACAACTGACCCACAAATCTAGAGACCCTCACCCATGACTAGCAAAATTCACAGATGAGATAACCCAAAGCCAATCCAAAAATAGAGATTTAGACAAAGAAAGAAAGAAAACCTTGATGAGAGAGAAAGAAAGAAAAAAAGGGAAGGTAAAATCAATAAGTAAATAAACAAATAGTGCATTTCACATTTTGATGGTTTGATTGTGCATTGTTATTTGCTGATAGAAAGTTTCAAAACCCAAATATGAGTTCCCTGTTCTGAGTCTTATCTTTTAATTTTTTTAATTTTAATATTTTTGAAGATTTTTCCAATTAGTTAAAATTTTGATTTTTTAATTTAATACTCTAGCTTGGCAAGCTGACATATCCAGTCTAATTAGCTTTTGCAGGTAACATAAAATACTACGTCAAATTTTCAATGAGTTTTTTATCGAAATTATCATAGTGACTCACCTATGAAAAAAAATTAAAATTTAGTGATCAAATTATAAGAAATTAAAGTTTAATAACCAAATTAAAAAATAGTGCAAAGTTTAGTGATTTTAGATGCAATTTACCCAAAAAGCTTACTTTAGCTATTCATTTGACATATCATCCTATGTGGCTTGCTTATTCATCATGCTCGAATAACAGGGAATGTCACATTATCTTTCGGTTGATTTTTCATTTGAATTGGCTTAATGACTCGCCGGTGAGAAAAAAATTAAATATTAGTGATTAAATTGTAAGAAATTAAAGTTCAATAAATAAAACAAAAAATAAGCAAAAGTTTAGTGACCTCAAGTGTATTTTACCCACAAATTATGCATCCCTAAAATTTTCTCTCTTTTACATGTTTGATTATGTTTATTTTTTGAAAGTAAAATTAGTCAATAAAGACAAAAGAGAGTTTGAAAATTACTAGCATAACCATTAATAAAGAAAAAACATATAAAAACACAATTTTTTTCAACATATATTTCTCTATAATGAAAAAACTTGTACAATCAGAGCAAAAAGAGTGAACAAAGCTCTCATTATCAAAAATTTGGTCAATTTCCTTCCTTTCCACACAAATTTGGTAGAAATAGAGAGAAGACTCACAAGGTTCTATTGGACTTATCAAGTCTAGAGGTGGTTCTAACATCAAAATCAAAGATGGATTTTTTTCTTTCATTTGGGAAATTATAACAGAACCCATTAAAACCTCTTGGAACTACAATTCCTTAGCGTATTTGGCATCTGAAACTGAAAAATTTTCCAATTCCACCAAATCTCCTCCTTTTTCTTCCCTATTGAAGAGAGCAGACAAGTAGAAGTCAGCAACAAAATCAAAATCAGAGATGTTTTCTTTTGCCATTAGTAGAGAAATTCTATGGATTTTTGCAAATATTTTCTTCACACTCTGTAAAAGTGGTAGTGATCATTGATATAATAGAAATAAGAGCCAATGGATTTGAAGCGACATTGCTTAGAAGGAGTATAAAAGGGGTTGTAAATTTTTTTTTATTGTAAAAAAGGGGCTGTGAAAATTAAAAGTATAGAAAAGGAAAAGAGATGATTCTGCGAAGAAAATTTAAAAAAAAAAAGAGAGAGAGAGTGTAAAAGAGAATGAAAAGTTGGAAATAAAATTTCTCTTTCTTTTATTTCCTGTAGTTGGACTTGCGTTCAAGCATGGCAAAACGAGTCTGAATTGAGCTAACCTAACTTAACATGTTATGGTTTGGTTGTTTAACACTATATATTCTTTTTCTGCCTTATTTTTTAAATGAATAAATAAAATTGAGTAAATATTTTTTAAGATAAATTTAAAATATTTACAAATAAAATTAACATTAAATTTAAAATATTTAAAAATAAAACATCATAAGAATTTTAAATTTCTTTTAAATCAAAACATAAACTATCAATTATATTTGGGAGGCGATATATGCTACATTATTCCTTCTAATTTTATGACTTAAATTCACTATTCAACTCTTTTTAATTTTAAAAAGTTAATCCACTTTTATTTTTTCTTACCATGCTTACCTTTTATGAATTGCTAAAAATAATTGTAATATAAAAACTTGAATGCTAAAAATAAAAGAATTTTATAAATTGTCATTTCCACTAATAACAACTTTTTCATATTTTTTATTTAATTATTTTTATATAATATACTAATATCATTATTATCTTATTTTTCTCTTTTTTTTATTAGGTTCACTAAAAAATAATTGATTTCAATTTAAAAATAATTATTAAATTTCTCATTTTTAATATATATTTTTTTGTTTTTAATCCAATCAATTAATTTCTTTCTATTGCTAGAAGAATATAATATCTTCTCTTTCTATCAATAATCTCAAGACTTTCAAATCAAATTCATTTAATTAATTATTCAAAACTATAGAAAATAACTAAAATTTCAATATATTTTATAATATTTTTTAAATATAAATTAATAGCAACTCAAAATAGAAATCATTTATAATTTATGAACCATCTATATTAAAACTATGCAACTTTCAAAATCTGTATCCAAAATTTAAAAAAATAAAATAAAAAATAGAGACTTTATTTTTCGAATCAAATTTATATATTTTTTTTAGTTACACTTAGCAGTTTTTTTCATTGTTAATAATACGTAGCACTTATATCTTTTGAAATTCTTCAAAATTAAAATATCCATCCCATTCAAGTACAAGTTAATTACTAAACACTTTCACATAATTCTCATAGAATATTACATTTTCAAATGTTTCAACACCTATTATAACTCTATAAATAGTGAAATTATATTTAAGATATTAAAATTTGCATTTTTTATTATACCAAAATAAAAATAATAAAAGGTATTTTTTTTCTTTCCAGCATATTTTTTTTAGAAAAAATAAAAGCCAAGCATTGTATTTTAAAGAAAATAAAGGTGGATTAATTTTTTTAGAATTAATTAGGGTATAATAATTGATAAAATAATAAAGAATAGTGTTAGAATATAATATTTAAGACTAATTCTATAGTGCACCTCGTAAATGATCTGCTATTCTAAGTTAACAATAAGTAAATTTTCAACTTATTGTATATGTTGCTAAGTTATAAAGGGTCCCATTTATTTTCATAACATGTGACTAATTAATTAAATATAGTGAACTTAAATAATTTGAACTTTTCTAATACCTTATTTATTAATTATATTTGTTAAATATAAAAAAAACTGTATAATGCCTTTTCTAAAGGTGGATAATTACACTAGGACTTTGAATTTTTTAATTTCTTTTAATAATTATTTTTAATTAATACTATATTAATTATTTACTAATATATATATATACATACGCGAGAGGCTTGCGCGCCAAACCTCAGACTGCACTGTGCAGTGCGTATCAAGCCTCTGTACACGTGAGAGGCACTAATGCAGTGCCTTTGATTTTTAATTTTCTTAATTTTATTTATTATTTTATAATTATATCTAAATTAATATTACATTTATTAATTATATATTTATTAGTATGCATTGCATTAAATTTTTAATAATTATTTTATAATTATTTTAATTAATATTTTATTTATTTATATAATTATTATTTTATTAATTATTTGAAAAAGTTTATTAAATTTTTTTTTTAAATTTAAATTATCATCTAGTGAAATTATGAAAGAAAATTTTGATTATAAGAAAAAAGTCATCTTTTATGACACAAATAAACGATTTTTTGCCATCAACTAAAGACACGTAGTTTTTTTATACCCCTTACACGCATAATCAAATCAATATATTTGAGTACAAAGAACTAAGTATTAAAGATATAAAAAAAATTTGAGAATTCAAAAAAAAGTCATTTTTTTTATTGAAAAAAGATGACTTTCTTTTTATACATACTGAAAAAAATCATCTTTTTTAATAAAAAATAACCTTAAGCAATTATATTTCATATTCCATTAGTTTAATCCAAAATAATAATTAACATTTGAACAATATAAATTGGATCACTTTATATTTTTATATTCATAGTCAAACTAAGATATTTGAATATGAAAATTTATGTATTAAAAGTGTAAAAAAATTTTGAGAATTCAAAAGAAAGTCATATTTTTTATTAAAAAGATGACTTTCTTTTATACATACTGAAAAGTCATCTTTTTTAATAAAAAATGTGATTTTTGGTAATTATATCTCATACTTTACTAGTTTAATGCAAAATAATAATTAATATTTGAATAATATAAATCGAATCACTTTATATCTTTATACGCATAATCAAATCAATATATTTAAATATAAAAAATTAAGTATTAAATCAAAATAAAATCGTCTTTTTTATTGAAAAAATATGACTTTCTTTTATACATACTGAAAACATCTTTTTTAATAAAAAAGATGAATTTTTGGTAATTATATCTCATATTTCACTAGTTTAATCAAAAATAATAATTAACATTTGACTAGTATAAATTGGATTACTTTATATTTTTATATGCATAGTCAAATAAATATATTTGAGTATAAAAAATTAAGCATTAAAGGTGTAAGAAAAATTTTAAGAATTTTAAAGAAAGTCATTTTTTTTATTAAAAAATATTAAAAAATGACTTTAAAGTCATTTTTTTTATTAAAAAATATGACTTTTTTTTATACATACCGAAAAATTTAGCTTTTTTTCTTATAAAAAGGATGATTTTTAGCAATTATGTCTCATACTATACTAGTTTAATCTAAAATAATAATTTACATTTGAATAGTATAAATAAGATAACTTTATATTCTTATATGTATAGTCAAATCAATATATTTGAGTATAAAAGACTAAGTATTAAAAGTACAAGAAAATTTTGAGAATTTAAAAGAAAGCCTTTTTATTAAAAAAAATATGACTTTCTTTATACGTACTGAAAAAGTCAAATTTTTTAATAAAAATGATGACTTTTGGTAATTATATCTCGTACTCTAGTAGTTTAACTCAAAAAAATAATTAACTTTTGAATATAAATCGGATCACTTTACATCCTTATATGTATCATCAAATCAAAATATTTGAGTATAAAAAACTAAATATTAAAGGTATAAGAAAATTTTGGGAATTCAAAAGAAAGTCGTCCTTTTTATTAAAAAAAATAAAAGATGATCTTATTTCATATATACTGGAGAAAGTCATATTTTGTAATAAAAAAAGATAACTTTTGGTAATTAATCTACAAAATAACATATAAATATAGTTATTTGTTTTTAATTAAAAAAAAAAGACTTTTGGCCATCTATTAAAATTTGAGAGATGCATCCTTTATACACTTATATGAATGATCAAATTAAGATATTTGAATATAAAAAACTAAGTATTAAGGTCGTAAGAAAATAGTTATAGATACCAGACATATATATTAAAATAGTTGCAGATACCAAACACATATTTAATGTATACCAATTTTTGGTATACATATACCAAACAAAACCTTATTTTAGTATACATTAAATATATGTTTGGTATCTATAGCCAATTTAATATATATCGATTGCAAATTTCAAAATATTAAAAAGATAAATTGACAGTAAATGGTATACAAATACTAAAATTTGGTATACGTTTAGTATATATTTAGTATCTATAAATTTGCAATCAGCATTGTAAATTTTTTCTTCTAAGTAAAGCCAATCACATTTGTCAAAATTTGAAACATGGTAAATATAATGGCTCAATGAGCATTCATTAGACAGCTACTAATGTCAAAATTCTTATAGTTAAATTGTTTACTATGAAATCCTAATTCAAGCAAATAATCATATTTCAAACCATTAATCAAGAGCCAATACTAAGTATATGCAAATTTGAAATCAATAAAATTTATAAAGGTCATGGTTATTGAGAAAAAACATTTGATATTTTAATTAACTTTAATTTTTATTATTTTAAAATTAATATTTTAATTTTTGAAATTGGTTAATGACAATATTTTAATTATTGTTTATAAATTATGATTTTTTTATTATATCTTAATATATTTTTTAATATTGACATTTAATTTATATAACAATTTCTTCATTTTTGACATCTAATTTATATGATAATTTCATCTCTAAAATTCTAAAATGTAAATGGTTACAACTTGGAGCTATTGTCTAAAAATAAATTATCATTAAATAATATCCGCGAGTGTATTTTAGATAATTATTACTTAATAACAAGTACTTTAAGAACATTATTATTATTAAAAATCTCATAAAATAAAATTTTAAATTTTAAAAAATTAGTTTCTAAAATATTAATTATAAAAAAATATTAAAGCTGTTGTTGTAATTTATTTTTATCTTTTTAAATATATTTTGGTGAATTTGTGGTATCATGGGTGGAAATCAACATTTTCCTCTTTGTCGGTCTTTTAATTTAGTTACCTCCTTCTTGACTATTTATTCTTAAAATTCTATTTTAACAAGAAAAAATAGTTATTTAATTACATTTGCTATATTATATTTAAAATTTTCTTAATTATAGAATTTTGGATTATTTAATTTCTTATGCTATATTTTTATATTTGAAGTTTTCATTTTATTATAATGTTAGATTATTATGGTTTTGAAAATATTAGTTGTTCAATTATAGTTTTATAATTAAATTTATAAATGATGTATGAATTTAAAGTAATAAAAATATTTTCATATTTTGTTTTTACTAAAATTAATTAAATAAGAATATTTACTTGGTTAGTTACAATTTTTTTTAAAATAAAAGAATTATTTTAAAATAAAATGATAATTATAAATATATATATATATATATATATATATATATATATGTGTGTGTGTGTGTGTGTGTGTGTGTGTGTATGTGTTAATATTAAAACTCAAACTTGTGACCTAAGAGAGGTTGTCAATTGTTAACCAATAAACCCAATTGATTTTATTGAAATTTTGTTATGTATTATGATATATAAAATTTTTTTTATCATATTTTAAATTATTATTTACTTTTAATAAAAAAACACTTACAAATAAATTGATCGGTTCACTTTTAAATTCAATAGTCAGCTGTTATTAGTGTTGAATTTGAAGAAGACAAAGAGAGAGGAGAGAGAGAAAGGGAATGATAGCATAAATTTTAAATAGTCCAGACGTTACCGTCTGATCATCGAAATTTGATAGCACTAGACCACCAAACCGAGAAACTACCAATCTTTCCAATGGCATAAAATTTGCCATCAATCGACGCCGGATGACTTGACTGTTAACAAAATTTTGCAAGCTCTATTCCGGCCTTTTTTCATAGCGATTTTGATATTATTGGACTTCTTATATTCCAAGCTTTTATTCGATATATAATTTGTTTATTTTTTACTTGCTTGAAAATTTTATTAGGTAACATATAAAACAAATAAAATTTAATAACAATTTTGTCAGATAATCAGCCATTTTAATCAATAATTGATATTTAAAATTAATTTAAAATTGATGATATAATGGTCATATATCTCATAAACATCTATATATCAGGAGTATTATAGGAGGCTTCAATATTTAAATACTCGCAACATCTGATTTTCATTTGAGATCAACGGTGTTTTAACAAAGCAAGGTGATCATCAAATCCTGGCCCCACATTTGGGTAAGAAAAGGACAAACTACTTATACAAATACCGTTTCATCAACTCAACGGTCTAGATCTCTCATCAATTTGACACGTTTTCGGTCCTGATGCAAATAACCGTGATTTCTGATCATGCAAATTTGCCCCATTTTTATATTCCCTTTTACAGGGAAAAAATCAAGTGCTCCTCACACACAATATCGCTGAAGTGTTTCTTTTTTCTTCCGTTCTTCTCTCTCTCAATTCTCGCCGTCGGTGCCGTTCGAAGGAAAATTCACCGCTTTACCACCGGTCATCGATGATCCAGTCAGATTCTCGGTCATCGTGAAAGGTACAGCTACGTCTTTTTCACCTTTTAGTCTCCATTTTTAGGGTTAAAGTCCCTTTTTTCTTTGTGTTCCCTCTTGGATACTATAATCTTAAAATTGACTACGAATTTTTCAAAATTTGGCGCTTTTTTCTTTTAGAAATGACGTTCTTAAAAAAGGGTAACTAAGGTGGTGTTTTTGAGCTAATTAGGGCTTAGTTTTACTGTAATTCTTGAAAGTTCTGATTATAATCTTTTCTTTTTTTCTGAAATTTTGAATGCCACTGGTAGCTTTTTGATCCCCAGATGATCACTACTATCCATTAAGAGAAGCAGAAACTGTGGAGAAGCAAAATGGTACGTTCTAAATTCTTCTTTGAAGTTTTTTCCAGGTACTAATTTCGTTTTTTTCTTCCTTTTTTTTTTTTTTAATATTGTTCTTCTGTACTTTGGAGTTCATTTTTCTTGAAAAGATTTGTGATTTATTTATATATTTTTAGCTGTTGAATGGATTTTACTCGGCTACTAGTGTAGAAATGTGGGGTTTTCTCATGGAAATGTTTTGAAATGAAAATGTTTGAATTGAATTATGGGCTTGTTTAACCGGGTTATAGGAAGTGCAATGCATTCTCTGGGTTGAATGAGAATTGCTGAATTTGGGGATCGTTAAATTTTCAGCCAAAACAATTCAGAAACCAATAATACTAATTAAGCATTAACAAAAGCTACATCTCCAACATCAACCAGGTAATAGAATTTGGCTACTTGGGATTGAGGTTTTGCTGTAGGATATTGTTTTAAGATGATCATGCATGTTCCTGTAGGATATTGTTTTAATTTCTGTCATTTTTTTTTTTTTTTCAGAACAAGGGTTTTTGGGTGGCAAAGAGTGCAGACGGAGATCCACCATTTGATAATCCTTCAAGAATTGAACCCAAACGGTCTCATCAGTGGTTTGTAGATGCAGCTGAACCTGAGCTGTTCCCAAACAAGAAACAAGCACTGCAAACGCCAAACAGCACATCAAGTTCACAAATTTCCAATGCTATTGTTCCTTCATGGGAAAACCCCTCTGGTCTTCAGTCAGTTCCAAACCAATTTATTCACCGGTTATTCGGACCTGAAACAGCAAGATCTGTCAATTTTGCTGAACGAACCTTATGTCCTGGAACTGATGAAAATGCATCTGTTAGTCTATCTATATCTCACACTATGGAAGATCCTGAAGCATGTCTCAGCTACAATGGTTGTAGAAAAGTCAAAGTCAATCAAGTTAAGGACTCTGACAATTCTATGCATGATCCTAAGGGACATAGTTTTATCAATGAGTCTAACAGTGAAAGTAGTTTTATATCAATGGGGCAGGCTTATGATAAGGAGGATGGCAGTGTCACATTAATGGGTCATGGCTACAATAGAGAGATCCATAATGTACCAACATGTCTCCCATACATCAGAGGAGACGACCATACGATTCCGATAACTGATGCCTACAGTAAGGAGGAGGCCAATATGATATCTTTTGGGGGATTTCATGATGCACATGATATTATACCTGTTGACAGGCCCCTCAGCAATTATGATCAGTCATACAATCAGTCTTTGGTTCAAACACCAGAAGCGGTTCATGAAAAAGAGTTGGACTCATCAAATGTCAATGAAGCTGCAAGTAACACTCGGATCACTAAGTCTAAACCTGAATCTGTTTCCAGGAACAAACCAGAAGTCAAATCTACCAGAAAAGAAGCTCCAAACAGCTTTCCTTCAAATGTCAGAAGTTTGATTTCAACTGGTATGCTGGATGGGGTTCCTGTGAAGTATGTTTCTTTGTCACGGGAGGTAAGTTCACTTTCCTCCCTCGTTTTAACTGGTCCATTTGTTTGTAGGATATGTTTTTTATTGACATTATACCCTGCTTGTCACAAGGAGCTTCGTGGCATTATAAAAGGTTCTGGCTATCTCTGTAGTTGTCAATCATGTAACTACTCCAAGGTGAGTCACACACTGCTTTTAGCATTGCCTAGAAAATCTCTGTGGACCTATTTGATATGTTTTGCAATTTGTATGTAAGGTGCTCAATGCATATGAGTTTGAACGCCATGCTGGTTGCAAGACAAAACATCCAAACAATCATATATACTTTGAGAATGGAAAGACTATCTATCAGATTGTACAAGAATTAAGAAGCACTCCTGAAAGTATGTTATTTGATGTAATTCAAAATGTGTTTGGTGCTCCAATTAATCAGAAATCCTTTCGCATATGGAAAGGTAGTGAATTTTTTTTCTTCTACGTGTTTTGAATTCTTTGGGATTTGATTATGCTCATTCATTTTATACACAAGTATGGTTGTTAAAGTCTATTGTGAAGTCATGTTACACTAGGAAATAGGACGAGAATTTTGGAAGCAGCCACGCTCTTCAACATTTTTTCTTGAAGTGGCTGCTCCAAAGTGTTTAACATTCTGGGAAAATAAAACTTCCATCAAAGAGAAGCAAATGAAAGGCTTTCATAAAAATTCTCATAGAATAAAAAATGAAGCTTTCATTATGTACATGCCAGATCATGAATTAGTAACTGCATCCAGCTTACAAATCTTTTATTAGTGTCTTGCAAGCTCAATATTTCACCACTGCACTAGATAGTGACGATTGCTTATGAATACAAATTGCTTATGCATGCACTTGTGTGTTTCTTTTTTCCTTTCCGTTGAGACAAAACAGGCCCTTCTTTTTGGGAGTGTGGATTGGGTGGGGTAGTGGTGTTGGAGAGGAGGGCGTATTGAAAGTAACTTCTCTACATTTGCTAACTGTGGTAGCACATATGTTCTGACTTATCTTTCCCATTTCTCTTTTCAGAATCATTTCAAGCAGCAACTCGTGAGCTTCAGCGTATCTATGGGAAGGAAGAATTAAATTTGTGAAAAGAGACTGTTGCTGAAAATGTGTTATAGAATAACTTCTTTCATGTGCATAGAAACAGTAACTTAGAATAGCAAATGATGTATTTGTAGGGAATGCTACTATGGACAGGCCAAGTGGTGCTTTTTGTTAATATGTGACATAGTTCATAATTTTGGGTTGTTGAGATAAGATTTTTGGATAGATTATAACTAAGAAAACCATAAAAAAGAGAACCTAATGTTCTTATTGCTATGTAAGTAATTTTATGACAATTTTTTTTTCCAATATTCTACATTAACAACTGTTTTTTGTTTGTCTAATGATGTAACCCTTTTTTGTTTTGCTCTGGAATTTTCACTTTGCAGTTATTTTTCTTCAGAATTGTGCGACTGAAGTGAAAAAGAACACCAACTGCATATTGTTAAATCAAATTGCACTTCTTCTCGTCACTCTTTACATGGATATAATGATGAAGGAATTTTACACTCGATTTATCTGTTTTTCTGCTTCCCCCTATGCAGTAGAGTTTTAATGGTGCAGCAAATGCAATGTTGGTTGGGAGGGGCCAGCTATCACGTAATGGTAGGCTTAAGATGTTGCAGCCACATATTTTGAGCACAGGACCAACCTGAACCTAACCAGAAACCAACTCAATAGAGCTGAGTCCGATTTCTCACAAGGGGTAGATCTAATGACAAAACCGGCTACTTTGCCCAATGAAACATAAGGTAAAAATGCTGAACATTCTGCTTGTGCGGTGAAATTATAATACTTTACCAAAAGCCATTTGTAATTGTCTTTTTACATTACAAAGAAACTATGTGTCCGGTGCGTCTTAAGCAAATGAAGATATGAGCCAGCCAAGAAGGATAAAGAAGAAGAAGAAGAAAGCGTGCCACAAAATGCACAACTGTTAAACCACAGAATGTACTCTATAATAATAAACTACCTTTCACACACTAAAAACGAGATTGAAAAGAATGACAAAAGAAGAATTACAAGCACCCGTCGTCCAGTCATCAGAATTAGTTTTTTACTTTCCTTCCTTTTTCAGATAAAAGTGTCACCTGCAATTAATGCCCCGCTAAAAAATATGTTTGTCTTAAGATCCACAGCAAGCTGATTTTTGGGCAGCTTGACCAGCCCCGCCTGCCTGGTCTGGTTGATTAATCTTAATTGTAGTAGGCTGCAGCCAGAAAAGAAAAGAACAAATTGTTGACAATTAGATTCTTTTACTTGAAGAGAGAATTTCTGGCTATCTTCAAAAAACGAAATTGCAAGAAATTCAGATACCTCAGCCTTTGAGTCTGTATCAGCAAGCCTTTGCTTTATATCTCTTGCTATTGAAAAGAAAACTTGCTCGACATTTAGATTTGTCTTTGCGCTCTGTAATACATAGTTTTCAATAAATACCAGCACTTGTTCGATTAGCTTTAACATCTGTTTACATTACTTACAGTTTCAAAGAACTTGATCCCATACTCATCAGCAAGTGCTTGGCCTTTGGAAGTTGGCACAGCCTGCAAAAATACGAAGAAAATAATAACGAGGGGCATCGACTTTAAAGCAATCCATGGAAGTAGTGTGCAAGAGAGAAAAATTAACTGCTAGAACTTGTAATTGTAATATACTAATTTGTTCCCTTATGAAAGTCCAGCAAAATTTTCCTTCGTGGGAAAAATCTATGCATAAAGTAACAGCCAACACAACTAGGAAAAAAAAAAAAAAAAAGACAATGAAGAAGGCAATTAATAGCCATTTAAACAGACTTTTAATCAATAAACATAAAAGACAAGAGTACAATACCCTTTTGCTTTCATCCATATCAGCCTTGTTTCCCACCAATATCTTGTTAACATTATCAGAAGCATGCTGTTCAATATTGCGAATCCAATTCCTGATGTCTGAAAATGGCAACAAGACACATCTATAAGAAAAACTAAAGGATACCTAAATATTCACAGATAAAAGGGAAGTGTTCAGTAAAGTTGGTGCAACTTTCCAAATATCCATCTTACTGTCAGTGAAATCACACTATCGTCCATCAGAATGAAGAGCAAATGCCAAATAAAAAAAATCCAAATATCATGGTAGGATGAAGTCAAATTTGTTTAGCTATCTGAAAATTTATCTAATAAAGAGCATGGAAACTTACTGTTGAAAGATGATTCGTCAGTAACATCATAAACCAGCAAGATACCCATGGCTCCACGATAGTAAGCTGTAAAAGTTACAAGGAATGATTTACCAGGGAAACAAATTAGTTGAACTAGAAAATGATTTTGTAAAACAGCTGTGGGAGGAAACAATGAAAACAAGACTTTCAGGAAACAGCACCACAAAACTACAAGATAATTACATTAACAATTTCTAAAATGAAACCTGTGAATAGCCCTTAAAATGCATAAAACAATATTAGCCTAATGGGAAGATTTTATCTGCTTGATTTAACAGAATTCTTCATATAGATAGAGGTAGGTCCACAGCACAGAGGTGCCAGGAATGTAAGCATAAAGGAGAATGCTTTGCTCCTACTCAAGCATTAGCCTTCTATGTTTACCAGATGACAATGGTTTTGACACTCACATGAGTACTAATGTGAAATCATGTGCCTTCAAAGAAGGTGGCTAACCTATTTGTCTGATTAACTAGAGCCAGGCAATCAATCCCACTAATTCAACTCATCACAACTTAACTAAGCCTTTTAGAATTTGTGCTAGAGCAATCGCAATCAACCTTCAAAGGTTCTCCCAGGTTACCCTCCTCCCCTCCATTCTTCATTGCATGATTTTATATCGTAATCCTCTTTGCTGAAAAACCCTAACTCCAAAGGATCACACAAGAAAATCCTCATTTTGCTGATCAGGAAAAAACTAAAAAGTTATTAGGTTTATCAAATTGTCTGATTCCACTTGGAAACCATCAAGGAAGATAACATGTTTGTCAGAAACAAGTCACCAACTAAATTTCTTGCATAGGAAATATGCAATATTATCAGGCTCAGAACAGATTCACCTAACTACCATCTCCCTTTGTTAAATTCAAATACCAGCACCTTACAGAACAGAAACTCACCAGTTGTAATCGTTCGGAACCGTTCCTGACCTGCTGTATCCCAAATTTGAAGCTTAATTCTTTTACCATCAAGCTCAATGGTTCTTATCTTAAAATCAATCCTGCATGTGGAAAAATATTCTTGGGAGGTCAGCAAATATAAGATAGGAAAAGCAGATAATGCTGACTCCGTAGTGAGGTAATACAAACCCAATGGTGGTGATAAAACTAGTAGTGAAGGAACCATCTGAGAAACGCAAAAGAAGGCAACTCTTCCCCACACCTGAGAAGTTCAACAACAAGAAGAATTGAAATCTTTAATTCAATGTCACTAAGAGAAATTGAGTAAAGATTTCATGATCATGCAAATCTAGTGAAGGACATAAACTTTCCGTTCCAAAAAATACAGCAAATAAAGCAAATATAACAAGAACAACAAATTAATAACTACATGCCAGAACTCAAAGAATTGGCACTTATCCAGGAAACAGTTCATGACTATAAATTACCAAGCATGTAAGCTTGGATATTATCCATAGTAAAGCTCTGAACCAGATTAAAATGATGCATTCACATATCCAGTAAAGCTGTGTCCCTGACATGCCATGTACTTTAACTTGATGATTGAATTCCAAGTTCTATTACTAAAATTATTCAAGTACGAGTTTTATAACTGAAAATTTTCCTACCATAAATCAATAGTTCTGAATCCAACAGTAAACAAATGACACAAAAGAACACAAGAATATGAGACCAATTCATCCAATTAAATGATAAATTTTATAGCCAGTGAGCAGATCATTCAATCTCAAGCTTGCTTGTAAACGCTACTACCCTATTATGGTACTATCAAAGCAAAATCGCCAGGGTAAATCTGGAGCCATCCTACATTCCAATTTTTTAAGCAATAAGGGGACTACAAAGGACAACAAACACCAGAAAATATCCTTAGATCTGCACATCAAGGATTTTTGCCATTGCACCAAAGAATGATACCTCTTCAAATTTTCTCTCAATCATCAACAAATGTCCAATTTCCGTATGTTAACAATAACGATTAACTAACTAATCCTTCTTTCAACTGTTGACTAAGCAATTTCTTTTTCTCTATTTTCAGTTCATTATGCTTAAAAATAATCCATTATTTTAACCAAAAAAGGAAAAAGGGAAAATGTCTGAGAATAAAACCCCCCACAGAAACATTACTTATCAAACACACAATAGCTCAGTTAAATAACCAACCCAAAGTTTTCACAAGTCAGCCACGTTGAAAATCAGAAAATCTGCAACTTAAAAGACCTCGAAGGCTACTAACCATGCTCACTCTCATACTAAGGCCAGCCCTATAAGCGTGACCACAGTCGCAAAGAAGCATCAACTAGAATGAAAGAGGACTGGTGCTGTTAGATACAGATGATAAGAAAGTAACACAAGTACAGAGCTTCTTATCAAGACCACAAGTCCAGTATGAAGAATAATCATTTGGGAAAATAATACATCCATCTTAGAATAGTCAACCCTGAATCTAATAAATGACAGGATTTTAATGTTTGTTTAAGCAAACACAAGGCACTAGTTTATGAAAATGAACTAAAAGCATCATGGATGATTGATCCAAGCAAAGTGAATACAGAAGATTACTCAATTGCAGGACTGAAATTTAAGCAGTAACTCAGACAATATTGGTAGTCCAGCGGCAGATTAAAAACATGTAAAGGAATTTTGATATCCACCTCAGTTGCACATGAACCAAAAAATGGAGCAGAGGAACATCTAATTAATTACTTGTGCATAGCACAAATTTGAAGCAACAAGTTATTAAATCACAAAATTCGAGAGAACGATGCAAATAGAAACAAGAAAACGGAAACACAGTATCAAATAGTCGACATGTTTTGATCCATATTAGCTTTACATAGTGAAAAAATAATAATAATGGCGATTAATTATCCCCACAACCACACACACACACATATATATACAGACTCTCAATAATTACAAATATGAATATACAGACTCTGAAGAAGACATCATAGGATCAAAACCATTGTTTAAGCAAAACACAACATTGCTTTGTAAATCAGATATTATGACGGCCTAATCTTACTGTTTAACAAAGAAATTCAAATATTCTCTCGGATTTGCTCTCAATGAAAAATGAAATTTACGCCTAAAACATTTTCGAGACCTGAGAGATTTTCAGCATTGTAAATGAATCGAAATTCAAAGCTCGAGAATTAGGTAAATAATACAGTTCCTTAAAAAGAAATCAGATCCTTAACACAAATCACAAATGCAAAACATCTATCAAAAGCCAAAATGCACACAAGAAATCAAACTTTCAACAAAACGATCTGTTTGCTTCTCCAGAAAACAGAAAGTAAATAAAATTAAAAAATAAGAATAATAAAAACAAAAATCAACAGAATCACATACCGCTGTCGCCGATTAGAAGAAGCTTTATGAGGTAATCATAATCGGCCCGAGCCCTCGTCGGTGGAGCAGCCATGGAGAAGAAGACAGGTACCAGATCGAGAGAGAGATCTTCAAAAGCTCAGAAATGAAAGGCCAAAGATAGATTTCAGAGAGAAAGAAGGAGAGAGAGTGGCTTCTTCCTTGATGAACTCTCCGCGTAGACAATACAATATACAATATAGAGGGAAAAACTCAGTTCCGACTATGGTGGGCAAGCTAAAATGCGCTAAATCTATTGCTTTTCTCTTTTTTTTTTTTTTTTTTTACTTTGTTTGTTTGATGATGGTGGGTCGATCACTTATATGCGCACGTTAGCAATAGATATGGGATTGGATTATAGTACTGCTCTATGTGATTTGATCTTTTTTGCCTGTTTCAAAACTTAAATAAGATCAGCTTCTTCGCGACGCTGTCAACTTCCAATTAAATGCTGACAACTCTTAATAATTTTAATTCCCATTGTTCTAATAGATATATATATAAGAAATTAACTATTCATAATAATAACATATTTTTTAATAATTTATAAAAAATAAAATGAGAATATCCAATTATCACAATCTACAATCTATGAGTAGGGATGCAAGTCAATCCATTCGCAATCGGCTTAGTATTCAGTTCGGTAAAATTTATTCACTTTTTATTCATTTTATAAACTAGTTAAGACTTAATGAATAAATAAGTAAGTTTGAATACAATTAAACTCGATTTGATTAGATTTATAGACAGCTCAATCAATAGGCTCGTAAACAATTTAATTATTATTATTATTATTATTAACTTAATAATTTTAGCATCAAGAAATATATTTTAATACTCCTATAATTCAGTTTGATTTAAATATATATATTTCTACTTAACATAATATAATATTTCCTTATTATAATCTAATATTCTAATCTTTAAAATATTTTTTTATTAATTAATATCTTTATAATACATATAATGTTTAATTTTATGATTGAATTTTTTCACTAATTAGATGCTTTTGTTTTTATATTAATTTTAAATATTTTTATTATATTTATTTTATTATGAATAAATATTTAAGAAATAAAGTATTTCGATAAGTTATAAACGAGTTTCAAAATGAATCGAATGTGAACTCGAGTTTAATTCAATTATAGTTTATTAATGAGTTCAGCTTGAATTTAAATGGAACAAAGTTTTAATATTATTTTCAAATTGAAATTCGAGTCTGAACTCAAAAAAAAAAGAATACTAAGAATGAACTTGAATAAATTAAAATTCTGGTCGAGCTCGGCTCAATTCGATTACACCTTTATCTATAGGATAATTCTTTTCTTTACAGTCTTATTGATGTTAAATTCTCCTTCCAATACTTAAAAAGGAAATCACTTTTTTTTTTATTAAAAAATAGTAATAACAAAAATATCAAAATATTTTTATTGATTGCCATTTCTAAACTTAACAGCTCAATGTATGATAGTATAAGAGACCAATTTTTTAATTTTGATATTACTTTATTTTTTATTTCCATAAAGTTCAAACCACTGTTTTAAAAATCAAATCGGACCGGCCAGTTTGACTGGTTGACCTAAAAACTGCTGGTCAATTTGGTTCGGCTCAATTAAAAATTGAGATTTTCGGTTTAACCATACTTGACAGATTTTTAGCCAGTTTTAACCGGTTGAATCTCCATCAATGAAAATCAATAAAAAAATTCAAAAAAAAAAAGAAAAGAAATGAAGGGATATCTTTTGACCGGTTGGACCACCAGTTCAACTGGTCGGATCAGTTGAACTGTGAACTGGTAATCAAATCGGTTTGATCACCTATCCGATTTTTAAAACACTGGTTCAAACATAAAGAAATAAGCATTTTGGGTAAATGAAATTTCAATAATTTTTCTAATATGGTCATTAAAATTTAATTTGATGCAGATGAAAATTTAAATTTTTTTTTCAATCAGAGATCAATAACGAGTTTTCACCCAAAATTTCACAAGATTTGGCGACGAGACATGACACGTCACCCAACCATTTGATTAAAAAAAAACTCAAAATTTAGTAAATTTTAAGATCATTTATCCAAATATTTTGAAGAATTTTAAGACGAAAATTCCTAATATTTAAGCATCCTCCATCAATTTGTAATGGCATATTAACTCCCCAATATTTAAGCATTTCTTTTCACACTCTCACTATCTTATTTTAGAGTATTTAATGCTCAATTGCAAGTTGTCTATCTTTAAAATTTTCTTAGAATATCAAATTTAACTCCTTTGTATTATAAATAAATTTGAGCTATCTTTTTTTTTTTTAATTATTATAGTAAAAAGTGTCACTTTCACCATATAACTTTTGCCTATTTTCATTGGTAAAATTTTTTCAAATAATTAAAGTCAGTTGTAAAAATGAAATAAATTAATACTTTATGATGATTTTAAAAATAAAAATAATAATTTAGATTTAAACAAGAATTATTTTTGGCATAAATTATAGTACATTTGTATAGAATTTTTAATTTACATCTCTACTATTTCTTTTCATTAAGAATTTGTCTTTTTATATTTATAAAATTAAAAAAATATTTACAAAAAATATAATATATTTGACTAAATAAATAATAAAATATTTTTAAAAAAATAAAAAAAAAGATTATCATAATTCAAAATCCTTTATTTTTACGTTAAAAATAGATATTCGGCTAAACTATTAATTAATCTAATTATTGAGAATTTTGATTGAAGGAAGGAAAGTATATGCATATTTCATTGCCTAATGACATTGTCATTGTAAGGCAAGGAATCAAAAGGAGGAGTTGTGTGGACTTGTGAGTTGGCATCCCAATCATCTTCCAATAGGCAAAAATAATTGGTGTACATGTGGAAGTTGAAACAAGGAAAAATAATTAAGATTTTTTAATAGATTTTAATATACAATTATATTTTATAGTATAAAAATACAGCTTTACTGAATCAAAACCGACCAACACATGACTGGTCAGCAACCAATCATTTTCTATAATAATACCACATTAATTCTAACGTATCATTTGTGTATAAATTATCAATCATTAACCAAATCAAACTATTATGATATGTATTAATAGTTCAACAATCAGACGAAATTAAAGATGTTAATGTTAGAATATTAATATTATTTCATTTAAAACAATTTATGATTTTATTAAAAACATTTATTATAAGTAAATAATCTTTCCATTCCATGTATTATGATTTTAATGATCACTCATATTAAAATTGATTTTTTTAAAATTTTTTATAATTAAAATATATTAAATTTATTTTCTTAAATCATTTTTAATTATTTTGTTATTATGTTAATTATAATAGTGTTTTTTTAATTACAATAATATATATCAACTATTCAATCAAACAAAATAGAGTTAGATTCAGACTAAATTTCTAGAGTTGAGCATTGTTTGAGAAAATCCTTTAAATTGATTTTAATTTTAGTTCTTTGATTCATGACAGTGCGATATGATTCGATAAAGTTTTCAATTTTGATAATTACTAATATCTATAACTATACCAAAAAAAAAAAGACAGTTAATTTTATAAAAAGTCAAACATTCAATAAATATTTCTTTTTATGGAGATTTTCAATTCGAATTATTAATACGATTCAATATTTTTAAATTATATGCTCAGTCTTATAAATTTCTGTCATTAATAAAAGTCAATAGATGAATTAGCATATTACGATGAGTAAAGTATAATTAAAAAATCACTTAATTACTTTTTCTTCTAAAGATATTATATACATTATTGCATAGACTTGTTCATAAATTTAACTAAGTTTGAAAAATATTAAATTTTTTATTAATTAATCTCATTACGTTTACGAGCAAGCGCAGGAGAAAATAGGGGGACCAACGGAGATTAATCCAAATATTAATTTATAAAATTTATTTTCATAATTTATAAAAGATTAATGTTATTCTTTAAAATTATGTATTAAAATTTTAATTTTAAATTGAATTTTCAGTCCACCAATTTTATTTTATTGCACTTAGATTTTAAGAGCCCATTTAATTTAATAATCATAGAAAATAGAGAAATTTAACTTATATGTCCTTTTTTATATTTTTAATATTTATAGCCTCTTAATTTCCTTTTTTCATAATTATACCTTTTTAATTATTTTTTTAACTTTTTTTTTATTTTATCATTTTAGATTTATTTAATAATGGATCATTAATTTAATAGAATTTGTAATTGTTTTGAATTAGTCTAGTCAATTTTTTATATTTTTCTTTTAGAAAATTATGTCATTTTAATATTTAATTTTTTTAATTTACTTAAAAAATAAATTTAAATGTTAAACAGTATTAGATACTAATTCTTTACTAAAAATATATTTTTTCATTTAATGTATATTATTTGCTGTGACTTTTTATCTTATTCGAAATCCATAACTTATATAAATAATATTATGTATTAATTTTATTGTGGAAGTATACCAAATTTTATTTAATGTATTTCATAATTAAATGTTAATCAATATTAAATACTAATTATTGCTAAAAGTATACAATATTTTTATTTAATGTATACTATTTGTTGTGATTTGTTATTTTGTTCAAAATAGCTATCACTCATATAAATAGTAATAGATATAAATTATATTTTGAAAGTATGCTGGATTTGTTTTAGATGTGAATTATATACTAAAAAAATGTTAAATTTCACGGTAACGTATATTATTTGCTATGAGTACTAAAAGAACATTAAATTCTATGATAATGTATACTATTTACAGTGATTTGTTCCTTTTTTTTTAATAAGATATTAGTTTTTCTAATTATATATTGATTTTTTAAATTATAAAATTGATACTATAAACTTTTTGTTTAAAAAAAATCAAAATCTAGCTTATTTAAAAAAATAAAGAAAATTAAATATACAAATTTGTGGTATATGATGCAAAATCAACACAAATTTTATGATAGATATACCATTATACACTTTTTATGCAAATGCAATCAACAAATAAGAATTTTTTTTTTTTTTTTTTTTTTGTTTAGGTTAGACTAACAAAATTGCTTAATGGCAAAGAAACATATAATTGAAATTGAAATTATTAATTAAAAATAAAATAAATTAAAATAAATTAAAATAACAAATAACTTACAAACACACATAAATACCAATTAAAATTTTAAGAGCAAATTTTATATGATATTAATTAATTATATTAAAAATTCATTTTAATTTTTATAAAATAAATAATTATTTATCAAATAATGAATTTTCAATCAAATTTATATAAATATAGATAAATCATATTAAAAAAATTGATAATCCTAATTTAGTAGCTATTCAGATAAATATTGTCATAAACAAATTATATTTTAAATAAACATTTGGAAAAAAAAAAAGGAGCGTGGATAAAGCACATGATTTGAAGAATATAAATATTATTTTTTAGATTTACAAGCTATTCCTGTAAAAAAGAAAATAATCGGTGGTAAAAAAAAAACTTTTTTATCCTCTTAGACATTTATGTAAAAATCCCTTTAAAAAAAACTATAATAAATAGCCCACAATTCCTCTTATTTATTTTCTCAGTGCCCTTCAAAAAATTTTATGGCTTCGCAAATCGGACTAATTACAAGATATCAATAGTCGAATAAATATTAAAGTAATATATATTTCAGCCAACAAAAATTTATAATTATATCAAATATTACAAATGAAAATCAAACCCAAATTGAGCAGAGATGAAATATTTATTTTATAACATAAAAAATTAGTAGTTTAAATCTTAATGGCCTTTTTGTTTGATACATCAAATTATATTAATTAATAATTTAGCTCGCTTTGTCAGTTTTTTGTCTGGTATGTAAGAATGAGAGAATTTATTCTCTCCTTGTTTTTTTATTGCTTTAATAAATGATATTTCGAATTGGAGGGTTAAATGATGTTGGGTGCTAGTCTGGTTAGGATATTCTAGTGCACCTCGATTCCCTTTAGTGCTTTTTCTTTAAAAAAAATAATAATAATAATAATTGCAAAAAGAGAGAGACTAGCTTTGCCTTTGGGAGGACTTTGACCTGGTTTTCTAAAAAGAAAGAAAACTAGAATAGGTCTTGTTTTAGTAAATCAAAGCTAAGGCCAATTCAGCTTGGTTTCTTAATTGTGAAGGTTGATTATTATGATGTTTCTGTTTTCTAGTGGGTTGAATAGTTTATCTATGGGTAATATTTGCTTTTTGACAAGTTAGGCTCAACAATAACATTTTTAGAAATGAAAAGGAAAGAATAAGAGATGTTAGATATTGCAGTTAGTTAGATTGGAATAGAAAAAAGTTGCATATAATGACTCAATATTATGATTATTATCAGGTTTTAATCAATACTGATAATAACAAAAGTGAAAATGTTTAAGGTTTGCTTATTTACTTTTTTTAGGATGTTAGTTTTGGAAAAATTTTTACTTAAATTATGTGGGTATGTTTATCTCATATTTCAAATTAATAGCGGAGTTCGAGTGTTATTTTTTGGGGGCAAATTAGAAAAATGTATTTGAGTTGTAATATGTTTAAATGAATTTTTTTTTATTCTAATATAAGTAATCGAACTAAATTTGAATTACATATGGTTTGATTATTATGTAATCAATTAGCAGTTCGGTTTGAGATTTTAAAAATTTTGGCTTTCAGTTATAAATTTGGGTTAGATGTTTGAAAACCAAACCAGCCGAAAAACTAAAATTGTATTTTTAATATTATTTTTATTTTATATATTTATATATTTACATATTATATATTATTTTATAAATAATTATTTTACATATTTATATATTATTTTCGGAATTCCAATAATTAAGTATATAAAATAAAAAAATTCATTTTTTAAATGATAAAACAAAACAAAATAAAATAAATAAAAATATAAAACATATTTCTCTTTAATGCAGATTAAAATATCTTCTTTTAACAAGATCAGAGAAAATGATAAAAATGAAAAAGATGGAGAAGTGATAAAAAAAAAAAGAATACTCCTTTTTTTTTTTTTTTTTTAACCGTGATTGCATGTGCGCACGAGAAATATTTTTTTTTTCCTTTTTCTTGATAAACATGAATTTATGGTGAGAAGTTTTAAAAATTGAAAATTTTTATTTTATAAGTTAATGATTAAAGACACTACAATTATCTGGATGTGACACTTTATAAATTTAAAACTATATTAAAATTTAATAAAAATTATATGACAACCATGAGAATAACAATTATCTTTTTATATTTATTATTAAGTTTTAGGAGGTCACCAGTTATAATTCATTATATATATATATATATATATATATATATATATATATATAAAGCAACGGTATATATGCAAAAATAGCTATTAAAAAGTAATAAAAATTCGAATTTGTATTATTATTTTTTTTAGTAAGGAAAAAAAATCGAATCTGAATCTATTGTTCAGACCATATATGCATTTACCATTAGGCCTACATTGATATGCAAGTTATATTGATTTATTGCTTGAGTCTTTTACATGAAATGAAAATTCCAACTTGAATCGATTTATTGCTTAAGTTATATGCACTTACTATTTTTTGTGAGCTGGAAACAAATTGAAGCTGCTAATTATTTTGAAATTGCTAGATGACATGTATTATGAACTGGGCTCTAATTATAGTTGGTACTTAAAAAAATAAAAATGAAATGTAATTATAAATTTATAATGAACAATATATAATGATAAGAATCTATTTATCTTAAACATTATTTTTGTTGTAACAGATTATAACGTGGGCCTATATATACAAGGGAAAATAAAAAACAGAACAAAAGAACTCACATCATTATAATATTTCATCTTTTAATCCAATTATTATTTTTGAAAAACTTTTAATTCCAATATTTGAGATGCTAAATCAAAGAGAAAGAATTTTTTTAATGGACACCGCAGTTTCTAAATTCAAATATAATACGTTTAGATTTTACCTCGTAATTTAAATACAGATTTATCGGCTGGTAACCTGTAAACAGAAAAAAAAAAGTTAGAAATTTCTTGGGTGAGTGTCCCAATGAGAAGTTTTTAATGTCTAAGTTTGAGGATTTGAGAGAATTGAAAGCAAAAGTAATGAAATAAATGAATCAATATTTATATATAATTATCTTGATACAAGGGAAAATATGATCTTTATGAATACGTGTCTTCGAATTCTAGCAAATTATTTTTAATCGTATTAAAGGGAAGAAAAACTACTATTTAAATATATTCAATCATATACATATAAAAATCATTGCAAAACTATATATTTAAATTTTAAATACAATGTAATCTCTTCCAATATAAAATAAACATTCGAGTTGTTTTTAGCAAGAGATATTACATTATATATAGGTTAGATTTTTTTTTTTTTTTTTGCCAGGGTATATAAGTTAGATTTCAATTATAAAGGTTTACAAATGTCACGATAACGACAAATTTAACAACTTCAAGATAAACACTGAATATTAAATTATGGTAGTTTTCTTTTTTAATTTTCTGCCAAATCCCTTCTGGATTTTTGGGTGTAAAGTGACACAGTTGATGAAAAATGATTGGAAATACAGAAAGATCTATGTTGTCAACTTATCGACAGTCCAATATATAATTATTAAAATTTGATGTATAAACCTTGAAGATTGCAATCCATCTTGCTCTGTGAATATTATTATATTAGATTTTTTTTACGTATTTCAATCTTTATTATAATTCAATGTGATTTGTTAGGAATATAAATATTTATTTTATATTTTTATTATTTATTTATTAGAAATATAATAATTTGTTTTTTATTAATTAAGTACAAAATTATATAGTTTTAAATTAAATGATATAAAATTTTTCAAATAAATATTATGAGGTTAAAATTTTATTGGTCAACTTTTAAGATTATTATGAAGCAATATTTACATAATTTGATTATTAAGTTCATTTTAGTTGTTCAATCTAAGCTAAAAATTAAATTTTTATGTAAAAATCTAAAATCTTAACAAAAATGTAATTATACATAATAAATATTATCTATTTTTCCTCGTATGCTTTGCATGTTGATTTCCATTATTATTCGTTACGATTCATTTTAAAATATAATTTAATCTATAAATAAGAAGAATTTAAAGTTTAATTCTTTATTTCATAAAGTTTGCATTGATAAAACTTAACTAATAATATTGAATGCATATAAGAACAATTTAAGAAATGGAACAAGATTGTATGATATTGACAAAAAAAAACTTTTAGAATATTACTAAATTAATTGCAAGGTAGTGATTTTATAAGAATTTTGTGTTGTAATATGGAAAAATGCAATAAAAAGATTAAATTATTAGTTGGAAAAACCTATACTATTACTAACAGGTCAATTAAAAAAGTTAATCCTAATTTTCCAAATGTTCATAAACAAAAAAAATTGCATTTTAATATCTATATAATATTGAAATAAAATTAGTCAAATATATCTAAATAAATCATTTATTATAATTCTAAATAATATTCTTATGTTCAATAATATGTTAGAGAAAAGATAGTAAAAGAATTTTATAAGTATGTTTTATTATAATTTTCTAATTTATTTTGTTATTAACATATTGCCTAATTATTAGTTATAGGTTAATTTTCATTTTAATACTTGATACATCTATTTTTTTTTTTTATAATTCAATGTAAGTTTTATATTTTTATTAGTTTTGATAAATTTGACACATTATAGTTTAATTTTCATTCATTTAAAAAATCAATAACAATCTTTCTAATGTCTACATGTACCATTATTTTAAAAATCAGATTAGTAATCAAATCAGATATGTCACTAATTCATGGTTCAATCGATTGGATCGGTTGGATTGATCATAAGACTAGTTAGACAAAATTTCTTCATTTTTTTTGGTCATTTTATAAAAATTGGTCAAATCGGTTAAAAACATTTTATAAAAGATTGAATTAATAAATGTCAAATCGGTTAAAAACTAACTAAAAATTGGTCGAATGATGGTTTAACCGAAATTTTGATTTTCAGTGAATCGAAATGGACTGGTTGGTGACTGTCTGTTGAACTGGTCGATCCAGTATGGTTTTTAAAATAATAATATGCACAAATTCTTCTTCATCAATAATACACTTATTATCTTCATTTAAATTTACCTCAGAACTCACGTTAAGTTCAAATCATATTTTCATTCTCATATCTTTGACACTAACCCTTTAAAATCATATTTTAATTCCATCAAAAGTGAACCCAATATCATTCATTTTCTTATATGAGTTATTATCAGTTATCATCAACAATTTCCTCACATTAGGATTAAATGAATCACTTGTGAATTTAACATTAATATTAACTGTCTGCAATTAAATTATTATGTAATATCATATTATATCATAAGCAAAAAAAAAAACTAATTTAACGGTGATATAATATGAATACTTGTGAATATTTTAAATTTGGTATTACAAATAATAACAATCACATATAATCATTAAATTAAAAATTTTATGAAGTTTATATATTAATTTTTGATTTTCTATTTAATTAATTTTTAAGAATGATTAAATACGCTTTACAAATTTTAAATATACTCATTTCACTTTTGAATATATTGATTTACATTTTTATATGTTGTAGGTTTATACTTTTTTTATTGCTTTGAGTGCAAGTGTTTTTGATAATATTGATTTATTTATAATTAATACATAAATAATTTACTAATCTATTTTTCATGGTATCAATACAATTATCATTTAATTTTTGCTTTTTCAATAAGTATATAGATTAATTTCGCATTATTTTTATATAAAGAAAAAAGACTAATTTTGAACTAAAAAAATAAATCGTAATCATTATACATATATTTTAGTTTTTGTGAGCTTAAAGTTTATTTTCAATTCAATTTAAAATTAATTTTAAAAGTCAATAACTATTAACAAAGAACTAGTTTAACATGTTAATTATATATTTATTTTTCTAATTGAATAATGATTACTAATCTTAAACAATAGCATGTTATTTATATAATTCTAATTAATTTATTAATTAATAAACTACTATTCCTAAAATATGACATATTAATTGTATATTTACTTTTCTAATTATATATTAATAATAACTATTTTATTTTTTTATTCTAATTGGATTCATTATTCTTTATTTAAATTAAATATAATTAGATAATTATATTATTTAATTAACAAAAAACTATAATACCCATTATAAATGCATAATTATAAAGAATTTAATAAAAACTCTCACATAAATTTATTTATCCCATTATGACTCGTTATGATTTGTTTTAAAATATAATTTAATTTATAAAATAAAAATAATTTAAATTTAAATTTTTTATTTCCTAAAATTTGTATTGATAAAACTTAATTAATAATATTGAATGCATAAAACAACAATTTAACTAATAAAAAAAGATTGTATGATATTAATAAAAAAAAGCTTTTAGGACATTACTAAATTAATTATAAGTTGGTAGTTTTGTATGGATTTTTTAGTACTTTAAAAAATGTAAATACTTCTATTACTAAAAGTCTAATATATTAAAAAAATGAAAATACTATTCTTAACAAAAATTAAATAAATAAGTAATACTGGATACTTGTAATAAAGACTTTTAAATATTGAAAGTATAATTTAAATGAAATTTCTAATTTTGTAGTATTGATACTTATTCTAGATATTGAAAGTAAAAATATGTCTTTATATTTAAAGTATAATTTAAATGAAATTTCTAACTTTGTAGTGTTGATACTTATTCTAAATATTCATTGTTATAAATATAAAAACATATTTTTTGTTACTCAAGTACAAAATTAGATATCTTTATATTAAATGATATAATAAAACTTTTTAAATAAACTGAAATTATATATATATATAACAAAACATGCTCTTTCAAATAAAGAACACAATTGAGAATACTCTAAATAAATTATATATATATTATTCTTTTTTTTCAAACTGAAATTATATATGATATTAATATACACACACATATACATCATTACAAGAAAATCACTTTTACTAATGAAATATAATAAAGATCATTTTGAAGGCTTTGAATTTTTTGCATGCAATTTAATTATTCATTCTCTTACTTTTTTAATTTAAAAAAAAAATCAAAGATTTATTTAATTTAATAATATAAATAAAAATAAGAAATTTATTAATAATAATTTTTAAAAAATTTTTATAAAAAGAAAAAGACTACCATTTATAAGTCTATAAATTTTTTAATTTTATTTATTAAGTATTTAGTATAGAATTAATCGTTTCAACAATACTAAGAAAATATTTTTTCTTGCATGAAATTTCATCAGATACTATATAATATATATTTTGAAATTAAATTTTAATTTTAGTTAATTATAAAATTAAAAAATATTTTTAAAAGAAAAAATAAATTTTTAAAAATAAAAAAAATAAATCTCAAACCTCACTCACACAAAATTTTCTATATGTCTTCTAGGGAAAAAAAAATCATAAGCTAAAAAAATCTTTAATTTAATAGCTATATCACATAAATACTTATAAATATTTTAAAATTTGATTTTGCAAATAATAACTACGATATATAATCACTAACTTAAAAATTTTGTCAATTTTATATATTATTTTTGATTTTCTTAGTTAATTAATTTTTAAGAATAATTAAATATACTTCACAAATTTTAAATATATTTATTTCACTTTTTAGCATTTTTTTAATAAAAGAATCAATAACTATTAACTATTAAACATAAAAAAAATAATCAATACTTATTAATTATATCAAATAGTATAATACCTAATAATCCCCAATAAAAAAAAAATCACAAAAAAAAGCTGGTAAGTGAAATACATGGTTTGTGTGTGTGTGAGTCCAAGCTAACTTTCCATTTTGTGCGTGAGCATGATTGTATAGTTGTGTGGTGTTTTTATTTTTTATTTTTTATTTTTTAATTATCATGCAGCATAACTATTAATAGTTTAATACAACATATTAATTATATATTTATTTTTCTAAATCAAACAACGATTACTAATCTTAAAAAATAAAATATTATTTATATAATTCTAATTAATTTATTAATAAATAAATTACTAATCCTAAATCATAACATATTAATTATATATTTACTTTCTTAATTGAATAGTAATTACTTATCCTAAAAAATAGTATGTTATTTATAAAAATTAGTTAATTTGTTAATTATTAAATTACTAAATTAACCTCTATTTATAAAAGTAATTTATATAAAGTAAGAATAGATATTTGTTTCTTGATATGGAAATAATATGCCTTATCCTCTATGACACATTTGGACATATGACATTGATCTCGATTCATGTACAAAACATGTACACATATTTCTTTTATGGTTTAATACATAAATTTATTTTGAATTTTGCATATTTTTACAGTTATACATATATTTTTTTATTAATTATACTGCAATTTAAAATTTCAGTCACAATTCTATCATTAAATTAAATTAATAATAATAACAATAATAATAATATTTTTATATTAATTCAAAAAGTAAAAATGAAACTGATCTTAAATTTTATTATATCATACTATCAATTTTCAAATTTTAATAGGAATTCATAGCTCTAATTTTCTGAATTTGATAAACTATTAATAATCAAAATTACAAAATTAAGGAGTTTAGTTAATTTTAATTAAAATTTAAAAATTAAATTGACAATATGATATAATAAGTTTAAGAATTAATTTTATTTTTTAGCATTTTAATTAATAAAAATTTACTTATACTTGTTACTTATGATAGAAATGTAATTAAAATTTTAAACTATAGTAGAATTTAATATATATATAACTACATAAATTAAAGATAAATTTATTTATTAATTGAAAGTCCAAGGAAACTTGCATTAATACGAACTTTCTAACTGAATTACATTAGCAATGGAGATTGGAGGGGTAGAGATCCCCTCCATTGGACCTATCATAAAACGTGCACTTTAAGCAACAATGTGGGTTGCACTATTCGCATATCTATAAATAAAATGAAAGTGCACTTACTTAAAATGTTGAACTAGATGTTTACAACCATCAGTAATTAAATGAACACATGACTGATTAGAAGGGCTCCTAAGCTTGTCAATTACTTGCAATGCATCAGTCTCAATGATGCACTTTCTCTACTCGTCATTGTTTTAACCATAGAAGTGCTTCCCTAATGCTAATTGCTTCTACTTCTCTGGTTATAAAACTGCCCAAAAATGATATATGCTCTCGCCATCACCATTAACCCTAAGGAGTCATCACAACACAACCTACCCCAATCATGTTATGCCCATTAAACAAAGCCGTATTAGTATTGGCTTTCAACTATCTAGCCTCAAGCTTAGACCACACAACATCTCCTTCTCTGATCTCATGCACTATGCACACATCAAGCTAGGTGCTTGATTGAGCTTGTTGCCACTAGGAGAGCATTCAACCTGCTAAATTGACAATTGAGTGAGTGCTACCATCAATTTTGCTCCACACCCATCTATTCCTTTGGTACCATAAGCTCTAGCATATCATAGCAAACAATTTACAGCTGTCTTTCCCATTATTATCAAAAAAAGAAGCCACCTAATCAACCACATAAGATGTACCATGATTTATAACTTGCAAATGAGATAGTCTCCAGCACTCTAAAGCAATTTGGCAATCGTACAACAAATGATGAGTTGTTTCATGAGGATGGTTGCACCAAGAACATAAGGTATCAATTGGTACATTCCTCGGCTGTAAATTCCTTGCAGTAGGCAAACACCCAGAGCAAATTCTCCACAACAGATTCCTAACCTTGACCATAATTTTCGCCATAAAGAAGTCCTAATTTGAGTAAGCTCACCTTGTAATAACCGATATAAGCTCACCTTGTAATAACTGATAACAACTACCCACTGAGTACATTCCTTTGTCATCCATTATCCAATACCAAGAATCATCAACAAGCCTCTAAGACAATAGAATTTCGGTAATCAATAAGTGATTCCTATCATTGAATATGTCTTTGAGGATTTCCTCATCCCAACACCTAGAGTCCTCTATCATTAATGATGAGACTTTTATATCTTTTAGCCTTAGTGGAATGGTTGTCATTATCCTACCATTCTCCTTACATAGGAGCTGTAGATCATGCCATACAGATATAGAGTTCCCTGTACCAATTATGAGTCTACTACCCTTGCTAATTACACTTTGAGGTTCATTAATGCTTGGGTTGTTACCAACATTAGCCTCAAGAAAAGGAGAAATTCTTATGTAGACTTAGCCTATCACACTATCTGTAGACTAAACCAATTACGTGTTGACATGTGACATTATTTATTAGATACAGTATTTATATTTGTTGGGTTATTTATTATCATTAACTATCTGTGATTAAACACTAACCAATATAAACGATATATATAATAAATGACATCATATGTCAATGTATAATTAATTTAGTCTAGATGATGTGATAGATTAAGTCTACTTACGAATTTCTTTGAGGAAATAGCAATTTGGGTAATACATAGCTTTAAAAATTTTATCAGTCAATTAATTCTTTTATTAATGCTGCCAGTGACATTTTAGAATTATTAAGTTTTAGATAATACATATCTCATAGGTTAGTTAAATTTTTGATATTATTAAATCCAATATAAATTATATGTGATGGGTCTAAAATCATCATGGACTATAGAGAGAGGGCCTCACGAGGGGTGGGACCTGTATACAGAAAGAAAGAGGGTCAAAGGCTCCCGGAGACTGACCTCCGAGCGAACCTCCGATGCCCAAGTTAGCAAACTAGTTGAGAGAGTTTAGACTAGAGAGAGAGAGATCTCTCTTGATTTTACCTTTGTTCCTTCTATATATAGGGGAAAATGAGAACCCCCTATAGAGGCCATTTTTGTCCCTCATCAGGGGGCCCCCACTCCCTAGTCTGATCAAGCATGTTGAAGAGAAGGCTAAGGGAGTAGAAGTATCCTTTTCTTGCTTGTGATTCATTTGCATTGCAAGTATAATTGCTAATTTGGCGGCATCTTATAAGCTTGATATGAAGGCTACTAGATGCTTTGAATGTAAAATGTGAGCTGAGGAGCTTAGTTTAGAGGCATCTGAGCATTTGAATAATAATGCAAGCTTATTAACCCGCTGTGAGGCGTTTGGACATCTGAATGATAAGGCGAGTTGATTAGCTCGACCAAGAGGCAGTTGCATGCCTAAACAAAGATGTGAGCTACATGATTGCCACCTCAAGGGGTGGTATTATAGTCTTCGATGCCACATCATAATGTGGACTTATAGATTCCATGTAGTTCCAAGTCTTCAAATAATATGCCTTCTCAAATAAGGTCTTATATAATATTCTTCTTTGGTAAATGACTATAATAAGAGTTACTTCGCCTGTTGAGGCCTTAGGTACTTTGATTCGTCTGTCAAAGGCTTAAGCAATTATGGATATATGTTGCTTCATCTGTCTAAAACTCGAATAATGAACATATATGTCTCTTGAATCGAGGATCTTAGAGCTTTATTTCTCTGGAAGAGATCTTCATATAGACTAGTTTGTCAACTTACTAATGAAGATCTTCAGATAGATTGTTTCGCGTGTCGAAGGCTTGAGAGCTTTGCCTAGCGAAAGGAAGCCTTTGCTTACCAAAGGCTTTATCGAGGACTTTTATAAATCCACCTCTTTCAAAGTTTTCAGGAAAGCCTTTGCCTTGCCAAATGAGGATTTGTGTAATAACGATTTGCCTCGACTTTTCGAGGACTTTTAGAAATCTTCTTCCTTGGAAGTCTTCAAGAAAAACCTACTTCGGCTTATCGAGGACTTTAGAGAAATCCGCTCCACTTAGGAGTCTTCGAAAAAATTTGCCTCACTCGGAGGTCTTATAGATAATATGCCTCATTGTTCAAGGACTCATATAATGATCTGTCTCAACTGTTGAAGACTTCAAAAATCCACTTTGCCAGGAGATCTTTAAGAAAGCATGCCTCGATTTTTCGAGAACCTAGATAATAATATGCCTAGCGTTCGTTAGGTCTTATGAAATCCACCTTACCTGGAGGTCTTCCCAAATCTGTCTCGCCAGATGAGGTCTTATATAATAATATGCCTAGCGAACGCTAGGTCTTATGAAATCCACCTCACCTGGAGGTCTTCTTGAATCTACCTCGCCAGATGAGGTCTCATATAATAATATGCTTAGCTTTCGCTAGGTCTTATAAAATCTACCTCACTTGGAGGTCTTCTCAAATCTGTCGAGGACTGAGGAGTCTGACTCACCAAGAGGTCTTTGATAATAATATGCCTCGACATATAAGGACTTATATAATAATAATATGCCTAGCAAACGCTAGGTCTTATGAAATCCACCTCACCTGGAGGTCTTCTCGAATTTGTCTCTCCAGATGAGGTCTTATATAATAATATGCCTAGCTTTCGCTAGGTCTTATGAAATCCACCTCACCTGGAGGTCTTCTCGAATCTACCTTGCCAGATGAGGTCTTATATAATATTGTGCCTAGCGAACACTAGGTCTAATGAAATCCACCTTACTTAGAGGCCTTCTCGAATCTGCCTCGCCATATGAGGTCTTATATAATAATGTGCCTAGCGAACGCTAAGTCTTATGAAATCCACCTCACCTAGAGGTCTTCTCGAATTTGCCTCACCATATGAAATCTTATATAATAATATGCCTAGCTTTCGCTAGGTCTTTGGTGTCTTGCCTTGATAAGGTCTTTCGTCTATTGGACTTTTGCTTAGACTACTCATTATCTCTAGCTATTTGCCTAGGCTTTCATCTTTTAAGCTAGTCTCAATAGAACTTAAATGATAATAATAATTTTCTTTTTTTTTTCTTTTTTTTTCTTTTTATTCTTTCTTCTTTCTTTTTCTTTTTATTTTTTATGTATAGTACATGATTCTTTTTTACAAGTACATTTACATAATTGAATATTTTATACAAATACAATATTGTTTGCTAAAATGAAATGGCTTGTCTTCAGAAAGCTTCATTTCAATGCCTTGTACAATTCTTGAGCACTTTGTCTTCATTATTTATTTTTCATATAGTTGAGTAGCTTCTGCGGAGAACTTGAAAGTTGCTTTTGTGAGTCATCTTTCTTTCCCCCATGTAGAGGGAAATTTTCCCTTTGTAGCTTCATTGGCAAAGTGTAAGTCTTTTCCACTCTTCATTTTCTTCTTTTGTTGCTTTGTTACTTCATAGCTAAGTGTAGATGAATTTGATGTCTCGCCTAGATCTCGCTAGTCTTTTCGCCTGGATTTACCAGGGTTTTTACTTCCTTCTTCATGAAGCACATCTCGCATTTGCGAGGTATAATGCCTAGAATCTCGCTAGGTCTTTTCGCCTAGATTTACTAGGGCTTTTACTTTCTTCTTTAGGAAGCACATCTCGCATTTGCGAGGTATATTGCTTAGAATCTCGCTAGGTCTTTTCGCCTGGATTTACCAGGGCTTTTACTTTGTTATTCAGGAAGCACATCTCGCATTTGCGAGGTATATTGCCTAGAATCTCACTAGGTCTTTTCATCTGGATTTACCAGGGCTTTTATCTATTAGGATTTTGCCTGGAGTACTCGTCATATTTGGCTTTTAGCCTCTACTTTCCTCTTTTGAACTAATCCCAATAGTTTTCTTAAATCCACCTATTAGGTTTTGGCCTGGGCTTCTTCGCATTTTAAGCTTAACCTAGCAGATTCTGTTTGTTGAAACTTTGTCCAAGCTTTTTGTTCTTTAGACTTTATATCATCAAATGTATTGTCAATTGATTTGAATATCTTGATACTTTTTGCCAAGTCAAGCGTTATTGTTCGCATTGAATGATAAATTTTGCATTATTTCCTGTTATAAACAAGGATTATACAAGCATAAAATATAATATGTGCATTTTATATGCTACAAATTCATGTAAGATGCTCGTTTTACCTATATGATTGCATTTTCTGAAAAATATTTATGTGCATCATAAATCATATGAAGTCTAATTAGACTTTAATAATTATAGTAAATTTAGCATGCAATAGCAATTTAGCAAATTATTAGTAGATGTAGCATGTTGTAAGTTATTCAAATAATGAATTTTGATTAAATCATGCCATTTTGAGGGACTCTTACTCCCCCACAAAAATAATGGATTTAGTTGAAATCCATTTTTTGAACAATAATTAGTAGTAAAATGGTATTTGATATGCACAACTAATCATGTATCGGCATCAAATATGACATGGCATTTCATGCTACATAGTCATGATAGATAATTTTCTCATGCAATATTATCAATATATTTGCATCATACTTTGGCAAGTAATATTACGAAATTTAATTAAAGCATAAAAAATATGTAAAACATATCTGTATTTGCATGCTTTGCCATGCACCTCGTCATGACGTTCGCCTATTAAAGGCCTTTACTTGGTAGGCTTCATCTTGGCCTCCAGCATTTTCATTTGGCCTTCTCCTCTAGCTTTCTTTTTGGCCTTTGCCTTTGGCCTTCGTCCTGTGGCCTTCCTTTAGCCTTCGTCTTTGTCCTCAACCTTTGGCCTTCGTCCTTTGGCCTATGGCCTTCGCCTTTTGGCCTTTGTCCTCCGGCCTTTGGCTTCGTCCTTTGCCTTCGACCTTTGGCCTTCGGCCTCTGACCTTCGACCTCTGACCTTCGGCCTTCGGCCTTCGTCCTTCGTCCTTCAGCCTTCGGCCTTCATCCTCCGGCCTCTAACCTTCAGCCTTTGGGCTTCGTCCTTCGACTTTGACCTTCGGCCTTTGGCCTTTGTCCTTCGGCTCTGACCTTCGGCGTTCGGCCTTCATCCTTCATCCTTCAGCCTTCGTCCTCCGGCCTTTAACCTTCGGGCTTCGTCCTTTGGCCTCTGACCTTCAGCCTTTGGCCTTTGTCCTCCGGTATCTGACCTTCGGCCTTCGTCCTCTGGCCTTTGGCCTTCGGCCTTCGGCCTTCGTCCTCCAACTTCTGACCTTTAGCCTTCGTCCTCCAGCCTTCATCCTCTAGCCTTGGCTTTCTCCTCTGGCCTTGACCTCTAGTTTTCTCTAGCCTTTACCTCTGGTCTTTAGCAAATAAGTTTTCATGGCGCGTGAGACTCACTCGCTGGTGACCGATTGGTGATACACCTCAGATTCTGACTGGAATATGCTTATAGAGATTTGGTTGCTAATTTTTTAATCTATCTTTCCAGTGATAGATCGATTGCATAATTGGTACCAAAATGAAGCTAGAGTCACGAGGATCTCATCAATGTAAAAATCGTCGTGAATAGAGTTATGGCTTGGCCAAAAATATGGCTGTAAGTTTTCAATGACCATCAGCTTTGGATGGGAGGTGCGACTGTTTCTAACATCTATTCACGGTGGTTTTCTGGAGGATGACCAATCGGCATGAGGACTTGTTTATGGTGGTAGAGGTGTTATCTAACAGTCATCGGAGATGGGCAAATAGCTATGGCAATCCATTTTCTCTCTCCTCTCTCTCGAACTGGTATTTCTTGCTTTTTTTTTATTTGTTGATTTTTTGTTGAAGATGAATGCTCAAATTTCTTGGATCAATGTCGGTGAAGGCTAAATCCATGATGATCAAGAATATTAGTGACCAAAAAAATGATTTCTGGTAGAAATAAAGGTTGGGATACGACTTTTTGTGCCGTCCCCATAGACGGCGCCAAGTTGATGGATCTGAAATCATCATGGACTGTAAAGAAAGGGTTTCACGAGAAGTAGAACTTGTATACAGAAAGAAAGAGGGTCAAAGGCTCCCGGAGGCTGACCTCTGAGAGAACCTCCGATACCCAAGTTAGCAAACTAGTTGAGAGAGTTTTGACTAGAGAGAGAGTTTAGAGAGAGAGATCTCTTTTGATTTTACCTTTGTTTCTTCTATATATAAGGGAAAATGAGAACCCCTATAAAGGTCATTTTTATCTCTCATCAATATGTATCAAATATAATATTATTTATTAGTACTACGGCTTAATTAAATAATCCCTTGTAACACATAGATTGTGAGAAACTTGGAAACAATAGTATGTCAGTCCAAAAAATAAAAAAAGAAAAAAAGAAAGCCAGAGTATGTTATAACTGAATTCGACTTCATATCATTTAAGTCAAAATTTAATTTAAGATCGACGTCCATGTTGACCTATACATACACTGCTAAATAAAATTTTAATTGGAAATCTTTTTTTTTTCCTTATTTTTCATCACACGTTAATTAGAATTTGCACATTAAAGTCAAATCACAACATAATTTCTTTTTGCATAAATTTCTTAATTTATAAGTAAATAATTTATTTTTATCAAATTAAAATAAAAATTTAATTATTGATTTGATTAAGTCAATCGGCCAATACAACATAGTATTATTCAAATTCAAATTAAATTGGGTCAAATTTTATTATTCAAAACTTAAATTCGACTCTATTTAATTGAATCACATAAAAAACAATTAAAGAGATATATTCATTTTAAACTAAAATTTAGAAAAATTGAATTAGACTAATAAATCATTTATATTAAAATATTCAAATCTAATCTATGATTTATTATTGAGATATGAGGTAAGAGCATCATCAAGAGACTATTTATAAATGTCAAATTTTTTATTATAAAAAATTATTTTAAAAAAATAAATTTGTAATAGACTCTTTATTTTTTAAAAAGAAAGAGAGTTTATTTTACTCTGTAGATCTAAATAGCCAAATACCAAATATCATTATATATTATAATTTTAATTAATATAGTATAAATTTTTATACATTTTATTACATATAGTTTTAGCAGTATTATTTTTTCATTAGACAAGATAAAAAAAATTAAAAAATTAAAATCATTAATATTTATGAAATAAAATAAAATAAATAACAAAATATGAAGAGTTTATTATATTTGAATAAAATTTTATATTTTTTTATCTACTAGTATGCTTTTAATTAAATATAATATATTCTTTAAAATAAATAATATCATTGGATATCACTTTTAGAAGTGAGAAGTCTGAAGTTTGAGTCATCTCCTTTGTATTATTTGAGATTTTGATTTGATGGCGTGGAAAAAGAAAAAACAAAGGTTTTTCGTTATTATTATTATTTAAAAAAAAAAAAGTATAAAAGAATGGGGCAGGAAGTTAATGCTTGAAGCATATGCTTGAGAATAATCCCTTCCCCACAAAGCAAAGCAATTATTTCTTTAAAGCTCACCAATCTCTTCTTCACTCAAATTCTCTGTGCCAAAAATCAATTTTGGCCTCCTCTAAAGTCTTTAATTAGGTGTAATTTCCCACATGAATAGTTGTGATAATGGCAATCATTTTTCAAAGCGGTGAGATCAATAGTGATGATGAGGCTGATGAAGATCATTATATGGAATCTTAACCGTTGATGTTGTATCAGTTGGGCAACTAAGTACCCTTTGGCAGTGAGTCACACCTGGTAGCTAACTATAGCTAGAGCTAGCTACAATGAGATGTTTACAGGAGAATTCTGTATTTGTCTTTCTTTTTCCCATTTTCTTCGTCTCTTGACTACTCTTTGAATGATGATGGAGGAAATTCTTCTTGTAATAGATCATATATGTAAGATATCGTGAACTAAGGTAAGGATGCTTTTAAAGCGTATTTTAAGTTTAACCCTCTAATTAGGAAAAATGTCATTTTCTCTAAAGATCGGTCTTCTATCAATACGTAAAAATTATTTTTATTTGTTTAAATTAATTAATATTCAAAAATTTTTAATTACTTTTTCTGTAACATAAACACTTTTATATATGTCAAACTTTTTATTATAAAAAATTATTTCAAAAACTAAAATTTTAATGATTTTTTTATCTTTAAAAATTAAAAAAAAAATAGTTTAACTCTCTCTCCACACACACACACACATATATATATATATATATCTCTGTGTGTGTATTTTATTATAATTTCATATTACATATATGTATATAAATTTATTAATTTATTAAAATTATATAATTGAGTATTTAATTATATTATTATTTTTTAAATATTAATTACTCATTCGTCTCAAAAGTGTTGTCCACTTTATTTTCTCACATATTTTAAGAAAATATCATTAATTACTTGCAAACTTATAAATTGTATTATATTTTTTCACTTATATCCTTATATATACTCATTTATTATTACATTTATTATTAAATTTAAGAATATATACCTTTCAATTAATAAGGATAAAATAGATAAATACTTATAACTATTTTTAAAGTAAGCAAGTATTTTGAAACATTGTAAAAATAAATAATAAACAACTTTTTGGGATGAATGGAGTAGTAATATATAAAACTTAACATAAATATGTATAATATTTTATTAAAATATATAAATTATGAAATTGTAACATTAATAAAATTATAAAAATATAAATGAGAATCCCTATTCTCATCCTGTATCTCTTACAAATCCGATTTATCCATCTACTTTTATCTCAATTATTTATAAAATGAGAATAAGAATATCAAAATTTGCTTCGCCACATTACCAATCCTATTCCCAATTTCATATATTCCAACTATTTATTTCTTAAAGATAGATAAAGTTAGATGATTATGCTTAGATGATTATGCATTCACTATATATCAAATTCCATAATTTCTTCGATTCAATTATTACATAAATACCCATGATTATATATTTTTATTATTTTTAATTTTTAAAGTTTAATTTAATATTCTAGTTGTTGAACCTCCGAGCCCAACAACATCAATTAAAACGACAAAAGGAACAAAACTCCAACTAGGGCCTCACCTAATGGATGAGTCCAGTCATGGGTCCCGAATATAGCCGAAAAAGAAAAAAAAAAGAAGCACTTGCATAATCATTAAAACTGAGCCCAATCGTTAGGCCCAATCATTAGTTTATATTGGCAAGAAGACAAATGACTGAGGTGTGAATAAGCCGAGTTAAATTGAATTTTAAAATATTTGAATTTGAGCATGAGTATAAGTCAAGTTTTAAACAATTTAAATTCAAACTTGACCTCTAGCAAAATTAACGAGCTCAAGTTAAGGTCCAAAGTAATCAAATAAGTAGAAATTTTGGTTATTATCACTTGAATTTGAAATATCTTAGTATTTTTATTTTTATAATTAGATATAAATGTAAATATAGTCATATATAAATGATAGAATAGTAAATATAACTCACAGGCCTATAGATCTAAGGAATATAGAATTTGAATTTGACTCGTTTAGCGACTCAAGTAGCTCGAATTCGAGTTCAATTTAACTTACATCAAATTGATTTTAAATAATTTTTGAATTAATTTCAAGTAACTTGCAAATTAACTCGACTCACTTGCATTCATGCAAATGGTCATAAGTGAAGAAAAAGAAAAAAAACTCGTATCCTGTTAAAACAGGAACATCATTGTATTGATTCATTTTATAGTAAAACTACAACTAAAATTTTAAATTGGAGTAAAATTGACAATGATAATAATAATAATAATAATAATATAATTAAAAAACAACATAAAATTATCTATCAACCCTTATGATTTCTTTTATCTAGCTTGTTAATTATACAAATAATATCTAAATTAACTGTACACTTTTCAAACTTATCTTTAATGTTTGATATTATATTCTCAAGTTCCAATTATTAACTCTATATTTCTTTACAACCTTAATTCTTTTAAGTCCATTATAACTCAATTATTTTTACTTATAATCCTTTCATAATATTTTTAAAAATATTTTATTCAAAAATTTCAAGAATAAATATTATTTTTTTTTAATTTTATATCTACATAGATATTTCCATAATCTTGAATTTTCAATATGCATGATACTCGACCTCCATATATAATTTCTCCATTGCAATATAATTAAATGTCTACATTATTGAATTTAGTAATCAAGTACACTTTTAGAATATATATATTTTACTTTCTTTAATATTTAATAAAAAAAATAATTATTTAAATATTTTATTTTAATTTAAAAATTTTACTAGCAGTTATAAATATATGATCAAAATTAAAACAGAAATTAGTTCATTATACATCTCATTTTTTCAAATCACTTATCATTGAACTTAATTTTATCATAATCTTCCTTCGATTTCTTCTCTATTGCTAAAAAAATATTGGTCTAATTCTGAATTTAAGGTAAAATAATATATTTTGAAAGAGTTTGTACAATTATAATTTTTTTTTAAAAGTTTTAAATTTTTTTTATTGAAGCTTTGATATTATGGTTCCACAATTAATTGCCATTTTCTTAACTTGGTTTCTTGTGTTTTCATTGGTAATGATAGTCCTTTCTCTATATTTTTACTTAGCTTTTTTATTTAATAAAATATAAGATTTTTCCATATATGTTAACATTTTTTTCTCCAAAGAAAATAGACTAACATTAATAAAGCTAAGAGCCTAATATCAGTACATGGATTAATAATACAGCAAGTAGAAACAATCACATAAGGATTTTTTAGCCCTGGATTTAAAGTCCAAATAACAAACAAGCCCAATGCTTGAGCAAGTTTTCCTGTACCACTAATGCTCTTGGAGTTGGAACACAGTCCATAAGCTTCTGACACCATTAGTAAGCACCACACTAGCGCCAGTGACTGGCAAAGTATAACAAAAGATATGGCATATGAACCTATTAGAAAAGAAAGGTACTGAAAAACTTGAAACTTTGCTCTAATGCAACAAAGCACCAAATGCAGTGGATCAATAATGAATCCTCCCTCCTCTTCAACAAATCAAAGCCCTTACTGGACAATGATAATGGTGATGAGCCGGACAACGTTGTAGTTGGAGATGACATTGCTTCACAAGTGACAAAATCACAAATACACAAAAATCCACTTGAATAGGAAGCTAATCGAACCCACAAAAAACACAACCAACGACTTTATTTAAAAGAAAAGCTAGAAATTTACATAGAAAATAAAAAGAAATGGACATTCCCATCGGTGGCTGAAGTCACCGGGAGTAGCTCTAACCCTATGTTTGGAAAGGTAGAAAATAAGGGAGGAAAAAAAATATGCGTGGAAAAAAAAGTGGAAAGTAATTTTTTATTGTTTGAAAAAGGGAGAAAAATAATGAAAAAAGGAAAATATGTATTGTTTTCCAAAATTATATTCTCTCCAAAATGGAGAAAAAGTAGAGGGAGACAAATAAAAAAAATAGTAATTAAATATAAATGGAATTCAAATTTAAATACTAGAGATGTAAGATTAAAATAATACTAATTTATTTTTTTTGTACAATTTTCTTTTCTTCATATATTTTTAGTTATTCTAAAAAGATAAAATAAATTTATTTTCATTCATTACCTTTCTTATCTTCTTCAATTCATACAACAAATAGAAAAATAAAATTTATTTTTTTTTTCATTTTATTTATTCCCCAAAAACTTTCCAAACATAGAGTAAAAAAAATCGCAGCGGCGCTAACATATAAGGAGAAATTCTAGAAGAGAATCCAAAAAAGGGAGATTATTATTATTATTATTATTAGGTAAAAGTTTAGATTTTATTATTTGTTATTTTTTATTCATTCTATGAGATTTGTTTTTCCATTTAATATGAGTTATAATACGAGTAATATGGGTTATTATATAAAAAGAAAATTGATATTTTCTTGGAATTTTGAAAATCTTAAAATCTAAATTACTGATTTTGAATTTATTATCAATATTCAAGCAATTGGTTATTGGTATACGTTTTTATTTATTTTTCTGAATTAAAGTTACGTATGCTAAAATTTCAACTGGTAAACAAGAAAATTTTTATTGATAAAAATTAATTTCCAACAACAATCAAATAATATTTCATATCACGCCAAGAAAGTAGACGTCACCAATACAGATCTTTCAACCAAAAAAAAAAAAAAAAAATCATTGATCCATGTTTAAGCCTTTAATTACTCAAACCAGTTAATCATCGTCGATTCAAAGACTTTCATAAGAGCATCCAACGGTCCATTTTGTCCACGTCATCAATCCACTTAAACCTCACAGAAGACAATACTATCCTGATAACCAAAAGTATACTCAACCGTCGATTAACAGGAATATTCTAACCCAGTTTTGACGGTGTGAGATCTCCAAGTCATCGATCCGCTTGAAATCCCATTGACCAATAGAATTCCATCTACACTTTTTATATAAACAACCCCAAAACCATTACAAAGCTATCTTAAATTTTAGTATTCGAAATATCTCTTATCACTTTCCTTTCTCTCTCTAAAAGTAACCCTAACTTTCTCTCTCTTGAAATGGCACCAAAGGCTGAGAAGAAACCTGCTGAGAAGAAGCCAGCAGAAGAGAAGAAAACCGTAGCAGAGAAGGCTCCGGCGGAGAAGAAGCTTAAGGCCGGAAAGAAGCTGCCAAAGGAAGGTGGTGCGGCAGCTGGAGACAAGAAGAAGAAGCGCGTAAAGAAGAGCACAGAGACTTACAAGATCTACATCTTCAAGGTCTTGAAGCAAGTTCACCCAGATATCGGTATATCTAGCAAGGCCATGGGTATTATGAACTCCTTTATCAACGATATCTTCGAGAAGCTTGCACAGGAAGCTTCAAGGCTTGCTAGGTATAACAAGAAGCCTACAATTACTTCAAGGGAGATCCAGACTGCCGTGAGATTGGTGTTGCCTGGAGAATTGGCTAAGCATGCCGTGTCTGAGGGAACTAAGGCGGTGACCAAGTTTACTAGCTCTTAAAATTGCTGAAAATGAATCGATGGAACAGGTGGCAGTGATGGATTTGAATGTTTGCTGTTAATGAATTAGGGTTTTTTTTTTTTTTTCTTCAATCTGTCTAGGTTAGGAATTAGGTAGTATATTGTGTATTTTATGATTGCTTAGTGTAATTTTTAAGTTTTAAGTTTGGGTTTTGTAATTGAAGCTTGGATTTTCTCGATCCAATTGTTTCTTCTATGGAAAAATTGAAATACAAAATTACTCAATTGTGTTCAATATCTTTTGGAAATAAGGGAGCAGATGGGGTTAGGTCAGAGGTCATGACAATTCTGTCTATTTTGAATAATTTGGTTGTTGATATTAGATGGGATGAAATGATTCATGATTAGTAGTTTTTCTTGGATAGGTCTCACCAATATGCTCTGTATATCAAGTTCATAACAAGCTTATATTGAGTTGGCCACAAGTCTTTTTCGAATTAGCAGTCCTATTTCACACCACTAGTCATGTAAAGGGGCATTGCATTAAGTAGCACAAAGCTCTTCAATGTTAAAGTCGACTAATAGATTATAATTATTCTCCCAATTTTACTGTGTCAAGGGTTTAAGTGAGACGCTTAACAAAATATGCAATTGAGTGAGTATTATTTCTTTGAATATTACAGACATTTTGTTATAATGGGTTTGCTTATGAATTTATGATAGAACTCCTGATCCATGTTTCTATTTATGCCCAGATCCCATACCCATTGCCAAGGACTATCACTTCCCCAGGGCACAGTAATAGCTAGCTTTCATTGTCCCTTTTTTTTTCTTTTATTTGGAATTGCAACTTTTGTATGTCAATGGTTTCAATTTGTAATTTGCAGAAGAAAAATTAGGCATATTGGACAATGCCTAAAGCCTCTCTAAAACTCATATGCACTAAGAATGCTCTTGTATTTGTTTGCTATTGGTATGAATGTATTCACCGACGAAGCTGCACATTACCGGACACTCAATGACATGACATTTACGCTTGTTTATCTTGCCGACTGCTGTAATAACTTGGACTACAAATTTCTAAGCTTTCTTGTCCACAGCTTATAATTTTTTCTCCCATTATTTTGCAACCATATGAAATTCGTACTGATAAATTTCCCGTTATTTTCAGATTAAAGTGGAAAATCTCAAACAGAAAGAATTATACTGGGCGTGTAAGATTATAAGATAGCACTAAAAATCACAAAAATACGGATTTTTGTTGTCTTTAAGTTGTGCTTTGATTTAAGGATGCAGGGAGGATTTACTGTTTTGGGATGGAAACCAGATGCTAAATCCATCCACATCCACTCTAAAATATCTAAATTTCCAAGACAAACTGCATTGCCTATTATACTTCATTAATATAATATGAAAATATGTACTTTTAAAAGAAATTTTGTTTGGTTTAATTCTCTATCTTCTAGTTAATTAATAATACAAAGAGAACATTGATGTTCTTGTATTTAGGATAAGTTTAATATTAAATCTTCATTAGCTTATTTGGAGTACTTGCTTTGTAATTTGAGTTGAGTGAGTACCGTACTAAAATGATGTGAATTGAGTGAGTTCCGATCTTATCCTAAAAAATGACTGAATTGATTGAACCTGCAAAATAAAAAAATGAGTATGCAGGTGATCTGTCTGGGCGAATACTCTGATATTTAAGTTAGTATGTATTTTGATGGAGAAAAATATATCTTGATGTCTCTTAGAAAAAACGTACCTAAGAATATTTATAATGACAGACTTGGGGAGCAAATCTCTGAAATTCAGGACTATTAAACTACTAGAAAGTGGCGAGAGTGGAGGTCGTGATGATGTAAAGCTATCCGGATGTAAACGGTCGTAGATAGGGATTAGTGTTTGCAGGTAACTTTGGGAGCTAAAATACTGATGAGACGGATTCAGGTATATATATTAAAAAAGGGCGAGCTTAGAGTGATTGAATCAAAATGATCTGTATCACTTTTGATCTTGGTAGCTTTTTTCAGTCTTTCTTAGTCCTTAGAAACTAAAATTAGACTAGTACATAGTTTAATTTTGGGTAATTTAAAAAAATTTTCCAATCAAATTGGAAACTACGGTTATAAATTTGTCATAATTTTTATGTTTTAGTCATTTTATCATTTATTTATATTCATATCAACACATTTTATTAACTTTCTCTCCATTGAATTAGAATTTGATTACATATATAGTGAAAATGTTATTCCATAAATTTTAGTGATTTTAATATGTATTTACTTAGCAAAACAATTTTATTAATAATATAATATAATAATTAATAAACTATATTAAAGGCTATGGTCAATGAATCCATTGAGCTTTCTTTTTTTGGTGGATTTTCTTTTGGGCTTTTATGTTTTGGAATTTGGCCTTTTATGTTAATTAAAAATGGCTATGGTTTTCAAAGTGATTGTGGACTAGTATATTGCAATGGGACTTCTACATAATATCTAAAAAATAAAGGGTTTTTACATACATGCTCCTTGTAAATTTCTTACTATTATATCTTCATCATCCTTCTTTTTTTTTTTTTGTTAACTTGCGCGTCGGAGAAGACTTAGTGCTGGGTGCCTTTGTATTTGGATCCATGCTCTCATTTTGGCACCTATTCTCCACTAATACGTACTGCGACTATTTTATGATTTTTTTTTTTGCCAACACTTCTATTTTTATTATTAATTCTTTTTTATTGTTAATTCGTTGATTTAGGGAATCGGATTTTGGTTTATTTATTTTTATCGTACTCTTTAATTGCTTTTTAAATTACTTTTTATCATATAAAATTAATTTTTTAATGAAAAATAATTATTTTTGATATAATTTTTTATTGAATTATAAAACTTGCAGTATTAATAAATTTTAACTAAAAGATTTGCTAATGGTATACTGATATGTTCTCTTCTTTCCTTTCTTTTTTCCTCTCTCAATTAATGTGAGAGAACTTAAAACATTATTTTATCATCCATTAAAACATTTACATTTGATAAAAAAAAAATTAAAAAAAAAAGGATGAAGGATTAGAAAATTATTTTAGTGAGAGAACTTATATTATTAATAGATGAGAAAAAAAATAAAAAACTAATTTTGAGATTTCTTATTATAATAACTATAATTTCAAACATGAACAATCAATCACTTTTATCTATTAGTTTTTAATTAATAAAATAGGAAATATCTCATAATTAGTGGAGTACATGAAAGATGGTGTGAATAATTTCTAAAGGTTTGAATATTCACACAAATATTTCATGAAAGGCATTTTAATTATATCTTATTCATTCACTGTATTGTACAAAAAATAATAACTATACTAAACACTTTTTTTATGAAGAAATTAATTAATAATACCTATACATTATTTTTTTCCTTATTCTATACATATATGAATATACAACAATTATTTACATATCACGATGGACATAGACAAGAAAACATAAACTATATTGAAGTGTAATACTAATATTAAGATATGCAAAACTAACAATTAACTGGTAATCAACAAAAAATTACCAAAAATCAACTTACAAGTAACCAACAATCAACTTAATCATCAACCTCTAATTAATAATAAAATAAACTAATTCTCAAACTATTCCATCATTTCTCTGAATTTATAGTATTTTAGAGATACTAATGCTAAAATATGCAAAAAGTAACAATCAACCTGTAATCAATCACAAATCAACAAAAAAAAATAAATCAGTATTTTATCGATACTAATGCTATAATACGCAAAAACTAACAATCAACCTGTAATCAACTTGAAATTAACATGTCATCAACCAGTAATCAATATGTAATCAACTATAAATCAATATTGGATTAACCAAAAGACAACCTAATTCTCAAGTTATTTTATTATCTCTCCCAAATTACAGTATTTTAGCGATACTAATGTTGATTCTTAGTATACAAATGAAAAAAAAAAAATTAAAAACACATGCAAAAAATTAAAAAATTTTGTGAAATGATAACCGATGCAAAATAATAGTGTTATTTATCATGAAACTTTCTAAATAACCATATCACTCCCTTAAAGCATAAAACATAACTAACCATATCCTTTTCTTCACCAAAATAAAGAAATAATCAATAAAGGTTGCAGTATGATAATGTCCATGGAACCAATTCAAATTTAAAGCAGTTTCCCTTTCCTTTAGGGTGATAGAGAAGAAGATGGATTTCCACATGCTACATTTTGTCCTTCCAGTTACAACCTAGCTATTCTTATACTTGTAACACATAAATGAACATGGACATCAAATAAATAACCTCTTAATTTGATAAACTAAAAATTAAAAGAGAAATGATCAATTTCTATCATCAAACATCATAATTAAAATCATTATTTCAGCATCCTCGAAAAAAAAATATATTAAAATTTGCCAAATCCAATTATCCAAAAGACTAAAAAAATGTTAATTAATATTATCACCACATCTTATGTGGATTTCAAGGTTTAGCTTATAAATGCTCATATTTGACCTTGGAAAAGCTAGAAAACGAAGAGACTGTAGTTAGTTCTTTAGAGAAAGGTACTTGAAATTAGAACCAAGAGTAAATTAGAGATCTTAGAATTTTATTGTATAAACCTTATGTTATTGTGAATTGTATTACAATGTAACAGTCTATAAATAAGTGACACTGTATACAAAGTGTTTTACATGAATAAAATGAGGAAGTTGATTTTTGAAAACTTGATCTATCATTTAATATAATATAATGATGAGTTATACCTACATAAGTTGAGTAATATAATGTGATAATATAAGTAAATCGGTCTATTAGGTGATCAGTAGCCTTAAGCTTATTCATATCTTAACACTATTTAACCTCAATAACTCAAAAGTAATTTAATAATGTTTTTGACGCTATAACAAGAATGACGACAAATATAAATTAAAAATTTCAAAAATAAAATGGAGTGGCCACGATTGATTTGTTTTATAAAATTCAGTTGAAAAATTTTAAAAAATTAGTTTATTAACCTAAAATTTGGGTTCAAAAGTTGCAAATGTATAAATAAAGTGTTAGGTACTATACGCTTCAATTTTCAAAATATGAAATTGGCCTTAAAAATGTTCTTTTTTATTATTTATTTAGTGCAGTTGAACTATTATTCAATTTAATGAAAGAGTGGAAATTATTAATTGAAGTTGGATCCCTTTTTAGTTCGAATGATTTAAAATGGAATTAATTGAGAAAACGGAATCTTAATTTGATTTGGACTTAAGTGAGTTTATTGAAATTTTATTTATTATATTACACCGTTAATCATAAAATAACGAGAAAGAAAATAAGAAATAATAAAATTAAAATCAACAAATTAATTTTATTAAAATAAATAAAAAATAATTACCAAAACATAAAAAGTATATTACAATGAAAATAATAATTACACGATACAATAGCATATTGTATCTAAAGAAATACATATACATGAAAAATAAAATTACATAATCATCAATTCATTTAAATACAAAGAAAATAGAGATAATACAAAGAAAATAAATTCCGAAATCCTAAAGAAAATTTCAAAATTGCTCTTGTATGCAATAAACTTGCAACAATAAATATAGATACAACAAGTACGGAAATGCAAGACAACTCAAACAAAAGTGAAATTTTATTTTAGGGAGAAGGTACAAAAAAAAGCTCATGATATTTAGCAATTTGGCTTATAAGGTTTTTTTTAAATATTTTTAGTTTAATTATCTCATTTTTCTTTTAATTTGGCTCTAAAAACCTCTTAATCCTAATGGTGTTAATTTTACTTTAGAGGCCCTATTGAGCTGCTTACATGGTAGCTCCTGGTGCTGCCACATATGTAGCTCATTTTTTTTTATTTTTATTTAAATCATTTTTTTATTTTTTATTCTTATTTAATAATTATTTTTAAAATAAAAAATTCATAATTTTCATTAATAAAATTAATGCATTAAATTCATATATTAAATTTATTAATAAAATTGTTGATGCTTATATATTAAATTCATTAATAAAATTCAATAATTGCTTAAAGTATTAAAAAAATTCAATTAAATTAAAAAATTCAACAATTGCTTTTCTTTTTTTTTTAATTTTTTTTATTTTCAACTAAAAAAATTAATATGTAGCTATTAATTATTGAATGATAATAATAATTTAGTTGAATTTTAATTAATTTTTCAATATATGTAGCTAAAATTATAATTTAGTTGAAAATAATTTTTTTTACTTTCAAAATTATAATTTTAGCTATTTTTTTTGAAAAATTATATTTTTTTATTTTCAACTAAAATAATTAATATCTAGTTATTAATTATTGAATAATAATAATTTAATTGAATTTTATTTTGAAAACAACATGTAGCTAGAATTATGATTTAGTTAAAAATAATTAGTTAAAATAATTTTTTGTATTTTGAAAATTATAAGTTTAGCTATTATTTTGAAAATAAGTATTAAATAAGACAATAAAAAATAAAAAAATTGAGCCACCTATATTATAAATAGTTTCAAATTATAATCTATTTAATTTTAAAAATAATTATTAAATAAAAATAAAAAAAATGACTTGCCTACGTGGCTGGACGTAGGCACATCAACAGGGCCACTAACGATGCAATTAACATCGTTAGAGTTAAGGGGCTCTAAAGCTAAATTAAAGAAAAAAGAAGTAATTGAATCAAAAATATTTAAAATGACCTAACATGCTAAATTGCCAAATCTCAAAGACTTTTTTATACCTTTTCCCTTTAATATAAAATTAATGGGCTCAGATTCTCTTTTTTTTTTTTTTTTTTCAGAAAATGAAAAAAAAAATCAATTAACTCTGGCTGCAAAATTAGAACTGAATGAATCTAATTCAGGCTCAAAATTACTGAATATTTTTTATTAATGTAAGGAATTATCAATAGGCCTAAATATTACTGAATGAATTTAATTCATTTCTCAAAATTAAGTTAATTAATGTAAGAAATTATCAGTGTTAATTTACCTCAAATAAACGATCCGTGATTTAAAATATAAAATTATATTTTTCTTATGATAATGGTATAAAAAAATTCAAAATTAAATATGTAATGAATCATTAACTTTTCTTTTAAATGAATGAAAAATTCACAATGATATCTATTAGTACTACTCTCTTTCAATTATTTTCTATTACTGGATTTGATAATTCATTTAATATTAATTTATTTTTTATTTTTAAAATTATAATCTATATAAAAAATTTATAAATACTAAATATATACTAAATTTTAATATACGTACACTAAACGAAACCTTAATTTAGTATATGGAATATATACAGATCACAAAACTCATATGTTGTATTAAAAAAGATAACTTTTTTTTTTTACCAAAGTATTAAAACAGAGAACTTTTTTATGTGATCAATTTTGTCTTTAATTTTACATATACCAAGAACAAAAGTAGTGTAATATTGTTCTAGTATTAAAAAGTCAACCTTTGAATTATGGTCAAAAGCTATCTTTTTTCATTAAAAAGTCAGACTTTTTTTTCAATTAATTTTTCAACTTATGTTTCTTTGTAATCAATTCTCTATATTTTTATTAGTTGCTCAAAGTCATATATATATATATATATAACCACAATTTTTTATTGTGAATGCTTATTTTTTTATTAGGCTGCCTCAAACATTCTTGATGGGAATAAAAACAGAAGGATAATATACTTTGTAAGCGGAGAAATAATAAAACTAATAGTTTGATGAGAATTTGAAACTTAGATTTGGATTTGAATCAAATCCCTTATTTGGGTTATTAAGATTGAATGAATTTGAATTTGATCCAAATATCTAGTGAAATATAACAGTTCAAAAAATTAATATTTTAAATACTTTTTTTGACTTGGTTATTTCAAATCTTCTATCTTCGTCTTTTAACTTAAAATTTTCATTTTTTTTTCAAATTTCAAATCTAAGTCTATGCATTTAAACGTAACCTAAGTGCAATTGTCTCATTTTTGGGACCATATACTTTTGCAAAATTAACTAATAATCCTATATTTAGAAAGCTAAAAATACAAAAAAGATAGTGTTCAAAAAAGTAATAAATCTTAAAAAAATATTAGGTAAATTAAATCTACCATCTACTCATAAATTAAACCAATAAAAATATGACAGTGAATAAGCAATAGAAGCAAAGGCCAATAAGCAAGGAAAAGGATTAAAGATGTTGTAATATGCAAAGTTCCCAAACCTGGGAAATACATTTTTCTTTTGCGGAAATTGCAGGAATTGAAGTCGGCCATAGCGGGAGTGAAAGTGCAATGGTGCAGTAGTAATAGGGAGATAGAGTATCACCCATCTCTTCCCAAGTATCGCTCCTTATATTGTATGAAACAACTTTTTCACCCCTGAACTTGAAATACACAATGTCCGGATCATGGAAATGAGTAGCTATCACAGTCAGGTTTGCGCCCAATCTTGGCCTCTCATGCAAGTTAACCTTGTGAACCAGAGTCCACTCCTTTTTGTTGTAATCTTTGATTTCCCAAATACTGAATGTCCGCCTGAGAAACTGAGTTATCCAGAGTGTGCCGCGACAAAGACCAAGATATAGCTTATCAGGCGTTCTCTTCGATGGTATTATGACCGCTGGGAAATCAATGCAATCAACTTGGTTATCACACGGATCATAGACGAGAATTTTATCACAATTCAACCAGTGCATTCTCTTATTACAAAGAATCGCAGTGTGATATTGAAGAGATAACCGAGTAAATTGATGTGGAGAAGACACAGTAAATTCAATCCATCTTCCCTTGTCTGAAGAAAATATCTCCACAATAAATGTATCAGTTTGGCATTCCTCGAATGGAGGAATTCGCACCACCGTGAACCTGCGATCGGGATTAACCTTCACACAACCTTCTGTATCTATATCATAACAGGGATCGCAAAAGAATCCAATATAAGTATATGGGCGTGAATATGGTAGCGAGCTATAAACAGGGGGGAGTGCAACCCATTGCTTAGTGATGGGATTGCAGATATAGTACAAAAAAGGGTATGGAGTGAACTTATAGTAGGAATGACCAAAATAATTTGGAGTGCACAATAACAATCCATTGCTGGAAGCCACAACAAATGGTGGATGTATTTCAGAAACAGAACGAGGCAAAAAATTGAGGGAGATTTGCACATCATGGTGTGGTTGTGGGAGGGGAGTTATGATCTCTTGGCGTATATGACAATTGAGCATTATTTGATATTCGACTGGACCATGCCTGGCAACTAAACGATTAAGAATATAAGGGATTGAATTTGAAATAAGAAAGAACCAACGCTTACACACAGATTTGCATCGGACAACTGATTTGCAAGGAATTCGATGGACAATTTCTAGCAAAATATCATCGTTCAAATTGCCAATGGATGTAGTACTGCTACTGCTACCAGATCCATTTAATAATTTCCTCTTTTTGCTGTCTAGTCCAGCCATGGTTGACGCCTTCGCGGCCAAACTCCGCCACTCTCTTCACCAATCCTGTTAGGGATATATATTTTATATTTAAACTTATCTGTTATGAAATAAATTAATTAATAGATGTAGTAATTAATTAGGATAGAAGTTTTGAACATGATCTCCCTACAGACTCTGCTTTTTATTAGGAAAACAAACACTATTATTTCTATTATCTCATAGGTTATTCAACTTCATTTTATTATAATAAAATCGTTGCCACTGAATTTTCTAGGAATTTTTGCAGAATAATTTTTTTTTTGGAGTAGTAAATCATAACGACCACCTTTAATATATATATATATATATATATATATATGTAAAATGGATTGACCATTTTAAAAAAAATATTAATGAATTAGAATGCGTATCCTGAAATTCATATGATTAAATGATTAAATCAACCGATCTAAAAGGTCAAATTGCACCGTCACAAATATTAATCAATTAAATTTTAATTAATCTATAACTAATAGTGTCCTTATGATATGATTATTATATAATGTGATAATTATATATTAAAATTTAAGTATTATTCAATTAAATTTTGATTAATCTATTACCAGTAGTGCCATTATTATAAGATTATTATATCATATGATAATTATATATTAAAAATTAAGTATTAAATTCAATTAATTTAATAGTAACAGTACCACAATATTTTATATAAATCAAGTTTCAATATTTATTAATTGGACTTTGACATATATTCTATACTATTATTGAATCTTTATATTTTTATTAATTAAACTTTAATTAAAATTGACTTAAATCAATGGAATTACATCATATGATTAAATTGTGATTAATTAACTCAAATTATTTTTTTTATTAATCAAATAAATTATGAGCAAACCAAATCTATATCAATTTAGTACATCAACTTATTTTGTTATTTCTTGTGCTTTGAATGCCTCATCTCATGTAAATTAACTTTGTATTTTCTCTATGACTAATTGACCTTAGTAATATAAAATTGCTTATTTTAAATTTGCACGGCCACGCAAAACTATGCATAAGTCCTGAATTTTTCATACTTAAATCTAAAAAACTCCAGCAAAATTACAAGACTAAATCATGAATTGATACATGGTCATATTACATCGATGATCAATTAGTGATAGTTCATAAAATTAGGCAATTACACAACTAAACCACAGTCATGCTACTAGCCAACACAGCTTAAATCTAAACCATAGTCTCAACAACAATTAAGCAAGAATCATGCTTCTAGCCAACACAGCTTAAACCTAAACTTCTTAATTCAACTCATAAACTTTATATTGGTATAATTTTCTTTAAATTGATGGTCCACTCACATTCCATTTGAGTTCGTACTAAGATATAAAACTTACTATAATTGTTAGACAGAAATAAGCATGCAAATTGAAGTTCAGGCCCAAACAAGTGTACTATAATGTTGAAAAACCATTCTGTTGTTGAGATTCACGCTGATGTTGGTCATTTGATCTCAAATACAGTTGGCAAACATATTGTTGTATGAAGTACCTCAAGGACTAGCATCATCTCCTGGTTTTGTACTTTTTGCAACTTCCACAAATATTAGCCTTCCATCAACTATCTGTTCGCAGTAGCACCACCCCCTCCATGCATGTGCACAGAGAAAAGTAGGAAAAGATTAGTGTTTTCTGACACGTATTACATCAACCATGAACAGTCTTAATAATTCAATATGTGCAACAATCTATATGCATTTTGACAGCATAGACTGATGTTTTAGGTAGTCTGAGGAAACCAAGATAAAAATAAAAATCCAGGAGTGCAAGGAAAGTTTTTCGATGTAAAATAATCTTCTCAGTTTTGTTAAACACCCAAAAAGGACATTTGAGACAGAGAGAGAGATGCCTAATCTTCCCCTAATTGTAGTTTTTGGGGAATGCAACAGGTGAGTAAGAATTTTAAGGACACAACACACTATAATGATTATACTCATGATAAAAAACACAAGGACGGGAAGGAGGAGCAACTTGTACCATGCGCTAGTGGATTTAATATGCATTGGGAGAAAAGGACGTTGTGCGACAATCAAGAATGATTAGGATTGACAACATATGAGAAATGCTGTTAAAATTCTTAACCAAAAAAATTCTTGCTATGTTTTGACATTATAAAATGGACCAGATGTATAATCAACCAGACTCAGAAATGATTTTAATTTTAAAATATAAAAAATGAGCTCAAAATAACAGAACTGTTATAGCAGAATAAAAGATGGCTTCAACCCAGCCCAGGGAAAAAAAAAGGAATTAGTATATATCTACCACTGCTCAAACATCTACTTTCGCAAATGTTGCAGATGTGAGTTAACTGCTGCTCTGGATTGATTAGTAATAGGAGACAAGATACCTAAACTCACCTAGTCAATGGAAATGTTTATAACTAAACAGAATAGTTGAGCCATTTAATTTAATTTATACGCCAAAACATAATGGTCTTGCTTTGATCAATAACAATATTACAGCAATGTGCAATGTTATAAGGAAGACTAAGAGAAAGTCATTTACTTAGGCAGCTACGCAATAACTTAACAAGCTAATTAAATAATGTACCAACTAATTTATTAGGTTGCCACAAAAAATTTGATCCATAAACATTCTTGATGGAAACCAATAAACTAAAAGAACCAAAATCCAAAAATGCAAGGGTAATATACATTGTACTCAGAGAAACAATAAAATAAGTGCGATTGGTCTCCTTTTTTGGGACCATACTCCCAGCAAAACTAACTAATCCTATATTTGGAAAACTAAAACAAGACCCAATTTCAACTAAGCGGGTGAGAGAACGAACCTATTTCAATCTACGATGAATTCAAGCACTCTAATAGGTAGTAAACATTATGCCATTTCCAAGAACTGTTACACTCAATTTCCACGAGTATTTTGGCATGTATATAGATTAAAAAAAAAATGAATAAACTTAATCATTCATATAATGTATTAATTTCAACACATAATATTTAAGATCGGTATTAATGATGAACCAAATTAAAGAGTTATAATTATACTTAAATGGTATGAATTTGAATTGTTTTATTGAACTAGAATTGCTATGGAAGTTGAAGGTATAAGGAAGATTATAGAAGTACTATTGTTTATTGCAAGTTGTGGATCTTGGGATATTGTTAAGCTTATGTAGACAGCGTGTTCTACAGGTTTTCTGTGCCATGTAGGTTACCCATGTCCTAGGACGGTCATGAATAGATAAAAAAATGAATAAGCTTAATCATCCACAAAAAAAAAACAATAAATAGATGCATTTTAAGTGTATATATTGGATGTAAATGTTTCAATTTCTTATAGGCAACTTATGAAAACCAGGAAAAACTAAAATTCAGGAGGCAAAGAAAGTTTTCAGATAAATTAATCACTCGATTTAAATTTAAACACAGAAAAAAGTCATTTGAGAGACAAAGGGCTCAAACTTCCACTAGTAGTTTTCGGGAATGCAACTAAAGAGAAGTTTTGAGCAAGATCTCTTATGAAACACACCACAGATATCATCAAAATTAAAGCACTGAAAGAAGGAGCAACTTTGTACCACGCACAAGTTGATTTAAAATATGTTGGGGGAACAAACTTTGAGCAAGAATCATGCAATTTATATGATTGATGACAAAATGAGATATGGCATAAACAATATCACCAAAAACTCTTGATGCAGTTACCCTTTTACTGGTAACTACACTAGCAGCAATTTACACCAAGTTAAAATGAGGTAGTTTTCCTGTGACAGGTCCAAGACCTTAATTTGGGCAAATCCATCCAGAGATCCAGCTAGTTGGAACTAGCCAACACAAACTAATCCCCTATGTAATCTAATCAAGTTGAATAATTGCAAGTTGATACAAAATGAGCTATTAAATATGACTTTGATTTTAAAAGATAAAAATGAGCTGAAATATTCAGAACTGTCATAGCAGAATAGATAGCTGTTTCCCTCCAAAACAAATCAAAAAGAAAGAAATACATGAGAGCAAACATCAACAATTCCTCATAGAAAACTACATCACCAAATTATCGAAAATGGTTAAAAATAAACTGCACATCTGTGTCATGTTATTTCATTAATTTACTTATTATGTGGGGTAGAAATGGCCCAAGCAAGATCCCTTTTTTTTTTCCTATTGCATCCGGAGAGCTAAAAACAAGTATGGGAATTCTTGCATCCAAAACCAACTAAACTGACCAGAGAAGAGAAGAATTGAGATACTTTAATCCAAATTCTTGAAGAAATATTCAACTCTAGTAACCAAGGCAAACCTTTTTATTATTTTCATTCAATTTAGCATAAAGAAACCATGATTAAAATTGAAAGAGAAAAAGAAACATTCCAAGAAATTAAGCATGAAAGATATGAGAATTACCCTGCCATTCATGGCCTTCAAGGCCTTGTGTGCTTCGCACTCTGAATCAAATGTAACGAAACCAAATCCTTTTGGCTTTTGAGTTCTTGGGTCTACAACTAACCTAGCTAAAATAAAAAAACCACCAAAAAGTCTATCAATTAATCAAAAAAAAAAAAAATTCAGTTGCAAAATAACTCCAAATGAAATTACCTTCTCTAACAACTCCAAATGGTGAAAACAACTTTTCTAATTTCTGATTTGTGGTGTAGTTCGACAATCCTAAAATCAAGAAAAACAATGATAATCAAAACAAGAATCTATTTATTTCTCTTTACATAGAGAGAGAGAGAGAGAGAGAGAGAGAGAGAACTGCTAATAAAAAGCCGCGAGCCGAGTCTTTTTGCCATTTTCTTCGAGTATGAACTGGAATTGTATGATCTGTATTTGTAGTTCTTATGCTCCTATTGGGCCTAGTGATGTTTGGACTGTACCCAAGGCCATTTTGAGTTTGGGATGTAAACTTATTAACGTATCACTTGAAATGCAACTAAATAATCTAAAATCATTGAAAAATTTAGCAATTTTAAAAATCAATTGATTTTGTTAAAAGAGAAGAGACTGGAAAATCAACAGTATTTAATAATTATATATACTCAAATTACTTTATCTTCTTATTTGGCCAAAAAAAAATACTTTATCTTCTCAATCATAAGTTGTTGCCAAGGTAAAGATGATATCAAAGGATCTTTTGTTTTATAACTCTGTAACTGCTGTATTTTTTACATTAATGGCAACCCATTTTCTGAAATAAATTCCTATACATGATGCAATGTATAGTTAAGTTGTATACAAAACTATAGCATTGTGGTTTTTGGAATTTGAAAATTTACAAATACAGAGCAGCTTATAGTGTCTATAATATAAAAGTTTTGATGTCTAATATAAAAATGTTGAGAGTTTATACAATTATGAATATACATAAGTTCATTTAATATTTTATATTTAATCAATATGAAATCTATCCTCACATCAAATTTTTCTTTTCATTCTTTTTTTATTCTTAACACCCATTTTGTTGTAGTTTCATTTTTTTTTTCTTTTAGCATGTGAGGAGAAAGTTTGTATAACTGAAAATTGAGTTTTCGAATAATATAAGTTTCTAATATTTTTATTTTTCTTTTATATATATATATAGAAAGAGAGAGAAAGAAAGACATCCCATTTTAAATAGAAAGAGAGAGAAAGAAAGACATCCCATTTTAACATACAATATGATAATGAGAAGGAAAATATATTTTTTTTATTATAGTGGAGGGTTATATCCAAATACACTCAAAATACAGCTCTCTCTTGCCAAGAGACGCCAATAATATCAGCATGAATAAGAGAAAAAATACCACTCAGAGGGGTTAATGAAAAGGAAAATATTTGAATAAACATTTGTATACAAATTAAATATAATAGTTTACAAGATAGACTAACTCTATAATATCAAAAACCTAAAACAACAATATTTTCCAACAGAATTGAACTCTTTCAATACTTTAGGACAATTGAATTTTTATAAAATTTCGTAAAATTCATTTTGAATTCTACGTTTTTAAAAAAGTTTTATGTTTAAAAAAATCAAAAAATGTTCATATCAAATCATATAATTGCATAATTATTAGAACTAATTAAATAATCTAATTTGACCATCATAAAAATATTTAATTGGAAGAAACAAATTAATGAACTAAAATATTTGGAATATAAAGTAATAGATAATAATATTATAAAAACTAATCATTTATAACTTAATAGAAAATACATTACAATATGAACTAAAATTATTTTAATTTTTATTATGACAATTTTAAACTTATATAGATTAAAAAATTTGTATATTTTATGAACAGAACAAGTTTATTCTTTTATATATATTATTCATTGATAATTTATAATAACTCTTAAAAAATATAGATAAAAAATAATCAATTTATATATATAAAAGAAAAATATATAAAAATATATAAAAAAACAAATGATGAAAAAATAAAAACAAAATTTAGAATTGAATATTTGTGAAAATTAATGAGTTTGAATTTGAGCTCAAGCTCTATTGGATCTTATTTATCTCTAGTTCAAGTTTGAATAAAACTCGTTTATGAAAGCTCATCGAGTTTTACCGAGTTTGAGTTTGGTTGGTTTACATTATAAATAAATTTAGTTTAACCTAAGCTTGAGTCAAACTCGAATATAATAAATTTTAAATGAATTGAGCTTAAGTCTGAATTTAAAATTTATGATAAGTTTGAGCCTAAATAAAAATAAACAAACCAAGCTCGAGCCAGCTTAGGCTCGGTTCGATTTGGCTGGTTAATATCCTAATTTGCTAGAGTAAATTTTACAAGCCCATATACTTTTTCCACCATCATCCAAATTTAGTTCAGAACTTGGACTTGGACTTGGCCCACCATTATTTTAACCCCTTTAGATAAAAACCTATTTTTTCAGCAATTTACATCATGGACCAAAACCATATAACACCATGATCTTAGGTTAAAATGCACCGTTTCATTTAATATATATATCACAATGAGATATGTGAAGTGAGACTTTCTTCTTCTTTTTCTTCTAATGGATGCAGATTTGTTCTCTTTTAAAATAGTGAAGCCTAGTCTTTTTCTTTTTCTTTGAAATTGTTTTTGATTGTTTTGTTCTTTTTTCTTAAAATTGTTTTTGTCTTCTCTTTCTTGATATTTCTTTCATAATCTTTGTCTTTTTGTGGGTCTTTATACTGTTAGTGTAAAGATTTTGGATTTTCTTTTTATTTAGAATTCGATTGCTTGATATTTTCATTATTTAATATTAAACTTTAAATTATTAGGTTCATCAGATTTAATATTTAGGTTCATCACATCTAATTATTAGGTTCATTGAATATAAAGCTTAGATTCATCATATATCACATTCAGATTTATTATATTTTTACTATCAAATTTATGATTTAATTATTTCATAATTTAATTTCATTCATTCATCATATCTAAAATTTTCATTATTTGATATTTCACATATAATTATGAGATTTATTAGATATAAAGTTTAAGTTCATCACATATAATTATCACGTTCATTAGATATAAAATTTAGGTTTATTATATATCATACACAGACTTATTATCTTTAATTATTCTATAATTTAATTTCATTCATCTCTCATATTTAAAATTTTCATTATTTAATATTTTACATATAATTATGATATTCATTAGATTTAAAATTTAAATTCATTACATATAACTATCATATTCATTAGATATAAAGTTTAGATTCATCATATATCACATGCTGATTCCTTATTTTTTTACTTTCAAATTCATGATTATAAATTAATACTAAATTATCTATTTTATATTTTTATTAATCAACAACTAACTTTGTTATCTCGATAAAGTAGAATTCAAAGTAAGAAGATTGATTAAAAGACAGTTTTCAATAATATCTTGACGAACTGCTCAACAAATAAGAAATAAATACAAAGAAGAACTGAAAGCAGAAGGTATACGTAAAGAAAGAGGAATAGAACGTTTGTAAGACCTAATACTAATAAAAGAAGACGAAGAAGAAAAAGAACAAGAGCAAGAGCAAGAGAGATTAAGATTTGAGGGGAATCGGTTACGCTAAGGGAGAGAACGATGAATAATGATTTTATTTTAATTAAAAAAATAAAAAAAAGGCCACCTGTTTTAATTTTTAATGAAAATTTGCGTTTTGAGCTAGGTCTATAGTACAAAATGGATATGAGTTCATGATATAAGAACTTCGTTTTCTCCGTCATCCCTTTCACTAAAAATAGTTTATTTTTGTTTTAATATAAAAATTAAGGGTTGATGTTTTCTATTACTATTTTATTTTTATTATGGCTACTAATAATTAATATTATTTTTTGAGTAAATAATTAATATTATTTTAGAATAATAAATTTAACATAAAAAATTAAATAAACTATTCTTTAACATTATAATAGAAATGTATACTATTGTTTTTTGACAGATCAATAATAATAATAAATGAAGTTCTTTCAGAACACGGCCAAAGAAAAAGAAAAAATGTCCACCCGTTATTCATAATATGTTGCTGTTTCATATAAGTGCGCCTCCACCGCAATTAGTTAATTGTAAAATATAATTTATGTTGTTAAATTTTATTACATCAAAATTCAATATTATTATTTTTCCTGATTCTAATAATAATATTATTATTATTATTTTGGCAAAAAAAAATCAATATTATTACTTAGAATAACCTTCTCTCTAGCAAGATATTTCTTTCCTCTCGGCTTCTCCTTCTACCTCTCATTTTCTTTGGCCGGATTTGGACTATCATCGGCCATTTTGACTAGCAATAAACCCAGAGTTTCCATTTTATTATTATATGTATCATATATGATATTATTTCCTTTTTTTTTTTCGCAATAAAACCTATTTGTCTAAGGCTTGTTCCTTTGTTTCTCTCATTTTATATGGGTTTTATTCTAATATTGTGGTTTTGTATAGATTTTATAGCCCGCTCAGTGGTTTTCGTATTCCAATTCTCTTCTCTCCACACATAGGGACCTAGTCCAATAGTTGGAAGGAGGATGTGTCTTTCTGCATATCCAGATTCGGTGGAAGCTTCCAATTCCAATCTTATTTTAGCTTGATGACAAGTCGTTTATTCTGAAATAGTTTTCTTGAAATTTTGTCAATACAAATTTTCAATGCATGGTCTAACTTTGACCTTGATCTTCTATATGTCCTCTTTCATGCTCGGTTACAATTGGCAACCCGATTGCATATAGCGGCAGATTTGATTTTTGAGAGTGATGAAGACTCTAAAAGAGATGGATGGTCAAAATTATTTCAATAATTTTTCTTTTTCTGTAAGCCATTCGGACATGTTTGTGAACTTGATGTCCATTGTCAAAAAACTCATTTTGATTTGTTAATTATCTGTAAACTAACCATATGGAATTAATTCTTGTAATGTTTTGGAGTTGAGGCCCCATTAATGAATGTTTATTATTATGGACAAAAAAAAATCAATATTGTTCATTCCTCAATTAATTATAAAAGTCACTATATCTTAATCATATATAATTATTTATTTTAAAATAATTTCAAATTTTAATTTTAATAAATTATTTTATTAATTAATTTATTCATCAAACATTAAAATTATCATAAATATTTAAAAAAAATAGTTGAGAGTATACTAAATTTTCTCATATTATTAAATCTAATGCAATTGACATTACATTTTCAGATGATAGTTGTGCTATAATGGGCACGGGCAAAAGTAATACAATTGTTTACTGTTATCATTTTTTTTTTTTTAAAGGAATTGTTTAGTCTTTTTTTTTTTTTAATGTAAAAATGGAAAGGAAAGGTAAAACGAATTACATCGGCTGTAGTACTCCTTCCATTCACTACGACTTCCTTCTAGTATCAATTATCAAACCGCAAAAACAACATACACCCTCACAAGTACCACTATCTCAATCAAACTATCCCACTGAATTTGCTCAGCGTCAATTTCCCTTTCCTCGCCACTAACTGCATCCTGGCGAATGTATTCAAATATCATGGCGTCAATGGCTTGGCCTTCAAATTGCTCCGCCATGTCTCTAATTCGAGACTCAAATGCTTCTACACTGTAAAAATTTTCTAAAGTTTCATCCATTAGGCCCAAATCATGTATCCCCAAATCACCATGTTGCTCCCATAGCGCAATTATTCTAACTCCATCATCTCTATCATTCTCCTCAACAGCATCATGCATGAAGCCAATTTCATCCACATTATGATGTCCATTATGCCCCTCATCATCATCATCTCCATCCTCTGCTACTTCCTCAATTAAAATATCCACCAACTCATTTGCATTATGATTCTCATTCTCCCCCTCATCATCTTCATCTTCATCCTCTGTTACTTCCCCAACTCCGTAAACATGACCATTGTCATACTCCCCCTCACCATCATCATCTCCATCCACTGCTACTCCCTCAATTAAAATACCCCCCAGCTGATCATTTGCATTATGATGTTCATTTGCATTATGATGTTCATTCTCCCCCTCATCATCTTCATCTTCATCTTCTGTTACTTCCTCAACTTCATACAAATGGCCATTTTCATACTCCCCCTCACCATCATCATCTCCAGCCACTGCTACTTCCTCAATTAAAATACCGCCCAGCTGATTTGCATTATGATGCTCATTCTCCTCCTCATCATCTTCATCTTCATCCTCTGTTACTTCCTCATCTTCATTCTCATGACCATTTTCAGAATCCTCCTTACCATCATCATCGTCTTCACCCTCATCATCCTCTTCACTGTTATCTTCCCCATCCTCCTCACCATCGTCATCCGCATCACCGTTACCTCCTCCATGATCATCATCGCCGTCATCATCGTCTTCACCCTCACCGCCATGGTCATCAGCCTCTTCACTGTTATCTTCTCCATCCTCCTCACCATCATCATCCGCATCGCCGTTACCTCCTCCATGCTCCTCATCATCATGCTCCCGCTCCTCATTATCAACAACATCAGCATCCTCTGCTTCCTCAACCTCATTCGGATTGAAAGATCCAAACTCCATCGTTTCGTTGTTGCGTGGTAAAGAGTCCGACTCCACAATTTTATCTTCACTGATCAATTCATCAACCACAGAAATATCCCTTGATACCTGTGAAATTCAAATTCAAACACAATCACTCACATTGCATGGTAGAGAAGAACACAATACTGTGAAATCTAAAAACACCGACTACACAGATTACTTTCAGTTCTAGTTGATTCTTTCCATCAAGTGTGCTATGAAACTTCAAGGAAGCCGAGATTTCTTCATTGACGTCCGCGATCTCCATTTCCAGCTGAGAAATTTAAAAACATTAACTCAAAATGCTTGATAGAGAAGAAGCAGAGAGAAATAGAATAAAATTTCAAAAACAGAAAAAATACCTTTGGTTTTACTTGATTTTCTTCATTAATTAATGAAACAGTAACTTCTTTTTCAAAATTAGCAATGTCCTTAGACACCTACAAAATTCAAAAACATTCACTCAAAATGCTTGATGGAGAAGAAGCAAATAGAAATAGAATGAAATTTCAAAAAATAGAGAAACAACCTCTGATTTTACTTGATTTTCTTCATCAATTGTATCAAGCAGCATCAAAGAAGCAGTAACTGATTCTTCAACATCGTCAACATACTTTGATGCCTGCAAAATCTCAAAATCGTTCACTCAAAATGGTCGATAAAGAAGAAGCAGAGTGAAATTTCTAAAAACAGAGAGAGATTGCCTTCATTGCAGCTCCATTATCTTCATCAATCATCTCACTTAACTTCGTCTTCAAGGAATCAGGAATCTCCATTTTCAATTTATCAAAAATTTTGAATTTAGACTGGGTTTGAAATAGTGATTGGAGTTAGTTATATACAGGAAAAATGGAATTATTACAGTGTAAGTACTCATTGGTTTACTCCAATATATTCCGATTTTGGTGGATTTGGCGCTTCAATCAACAATTTCCCCGCCTGTTAACCGTTTTTCCAGCTGGATTTATTTATTTATTTTTAACGTTCTTTTGTTATTGTTACTAAAATAAGAAAAAAAAAAAAGGGTTATTTTTGTTTTGATTTGTTAGATAATTCTTGTCTATATTAGATTTATAGACTTATTTTGTGTACTAAATCAATGAGTGACGATATATTCATACATTTTTTTACCTAGTGAAAAAATACTAGTACTCTTTTTTACTCTATGTGTTTTTGTTTCATTAGATTGGTGTATACAACCATATATACAAGAATTATCCTGATTTGTTTATTTTCTATACCACAAAAGTTTTTGAGCATTGGTAAATTCATGTTATTTTTCATTGATTTTATTATAATCTAATTTCTCAATTGAAATTTTAACTGATTAGCTGGGGTAGTTCAAGACTCCTAGAACTCAAAAACCCAAAGCATTTGGTTTCATTATATTAGCTTTAGTTTTAGTTGGTTGGTTAGTTTCATTTGTGGTACTGAGTTGACATTATTTTGACTTCACTAACCTTGTACATAAACACTTTCTCTTTGCTTTTTCCAAAGTGAATAACAGAATCCAAATTCACTTTACCTTTCTAAACTTGTATAAGACTCCATTAGCTGCAATGGCATATTAAGGTTCACATTTCTTTATACTAAAAAAGTATGTAAATCATATTAAGCTTAATTGATTCTAATTGAAATATAAGGATCCCATTTCATACTAAATGTAAGAAGGCACTATACCATATATATGTGGGAAGTCAGTAGTGCCTCTGTCATTATTATTGTAAAATATATCTTTTACAAATTAATAACAGATAACAAAAGCATATGAGAAACGTTGTGCTTGTGTGAAATATCAATATTGCTGAAAGCCCATTAGCCTGATACAGAGTTCCTTGTTGTCACCTCTTTTGTGCATAACAAAGGCGAATATTTCTACCATCCAGCAACTGAAAAGGACCAAGCAAAGTAGCAAACACAACATTTAATTAATAGACCATTTTCATCTTTCCTTAAAGAAAGAGCAAAACAAGATCCTGTTGAAAGCTGTATACATATACCTGACCATTCATTTCTTTCAAAGCCATGGAGGCTGCAGATTCGGAAGTGAACTGCACGAAACCATATCCTTTTGACTTCCCACTTACATGATCACATATAATCTTAACTGCTAAATAAATCAGTCACAAATACAATTTAAAATTAATAATAATCAAAAACAATGGATAGAATTGATTTTTATCTGTATAATTACCTTCAATTACTTCTCCATGCTTTTCGAAAGCATTCTTCAATATGGTTTCATTGCTATCATAAGAAAGCCCTGCAATTCAAAAAAAAATTAATAAAGATTTCTACACAAAAACAAAAAAAAAAAAAATTAACGGGGCAGAGAAATATATAGAGACCTCCAACGAATAACTTGGTGCAGGAATGGCGAGACCATAACCATCTCGCCAAGGGAATTGTACTTGAGACACTAACACCGCAACGATTCCACCACTGCATCAGATCTCCAGTGCTGCTGATCACAAGGAATGTGAAATGACAACAAAGTTGAAATTGGATTAGTAGACAAGGGCATTATGGTAGGCTCAAATCACTGAAACGGTGCCGTTTGCTGTGGAACGGCGGAAACTTTCACGTTATTACCAATTGTTTTTTGTCCCCCTCTTTGTATTTGTATGTGCTTCTAATTTCCAATCTCTAACTTTAGGTCAATTATTTTCATCGTTTTTTTACATTAAAAAAAAATTTATATTTCTTATTTTAGCTTAAATGTTCATTTATTTTATATGATGATTAGAAAAATTAATTGTAGATTAGCTAATAAATTGCACCTATTAAATTTAACCAAAGACAGGCTTTCCAAGCTTAAATCATTGGGTTCATAAACTTCTAATTACAAATGTTGGAAGTCAATTGAAGGGGACAATTAAGATAGTAATCCATCTTCATAAAATAATGAAGAAAATAGACCCCAAAAAAAAAAAATGATTAAAGATTTGAATCAAGTCACTTAAAGAGACAAAATAAAGTACAAACTTAAGCATGTGTAATCCAAATGCTGCAACTTAAAAACACCAATTTTAGCCAAAGAATTAAAGATTTACAACCAACATTCGGAAAATAAGGTTAGAGCTACTCTCCACTTTGCTAAAGCTTGAGCATACAATGTATCTGAAAGTACCAAACACAAAAGCTACATGATAAATGAAGAACAGAAACAAGTAGTTTCATTCATTAATCTCAAATATCAATCCTAATATTGAATCACAAAGATCAAAGGACTACAGTGTTTCACAAACATCAACTTCCCCCCTACACTTTAACAAAATATTCAAAAACCTACACCCAAAATTACATACAGATAGCAGAAGAGAAGAACGCCTAAATTAGCTACCAAAGAAAGATTGAGCTTAAGCCTTCTTTGGAGATTTAGTGGCTTTAGAAGGTGACTTGGGTTCCTTAGCAGCTTTCTCAGACTTCTTGGGCAAGAGAACAGGGTTGATATTAGGAAGGACACCTCCATGAGCAATAGTCACACCTGCTAGCAACTTTCCTAGCTCTTCATCATTTCTCACCGCAAGCAATACATGCCTTGGTATTATCCTGTTCTTCTTGTTGTCTCTGGCTGCATTGCCAGCCAACTCCAGAACCTGCAAACCCAAGAACATTTTGAGCCAAAGCAGAGAATATTTGTTTCAATTTGATTTGCAATAAAAGAGAAACATCAGAGAATTAAAGAAGAAAGAAATTAGGGTTTCATTTAACTGGCTAGCAAATGCTGAATCAGATTAAGCTAACCTCTAATTCAACTATATAGAAGCTAAATCAGTCACTAAAAATTAAAGCTTTAAATGATATCAGTGGTAGCAAAAGAAAGCATATGTTAGCTAAGCATGCAACACGACATTTTCCATCATTTCCCCAGAGCACATAAACATTCATTTGAGACCAAAATTGACGAAACCCCCAAATTCAACAAAGATCATAACATCTTAAGCAAAACCGAAAAAATAAAAATCATAGATCTGAAAACTACACAAAAACAGAAAAGCCCAGAATAAGAAATAGAGATAGAGCTTACTTCAGCAGCTAGATACTCGAGTACAGCAGCCAAGTAAACCGGAGCACCAGATCCGACCCGCTGCGCATACCTTCCCTTCTTCAAGTACCGTCCAATTCTACCAACGGGAAACTGTAGACCCGCTTTGACAGACCTAGAAGTAGGCTTCTTCTTCGGACCTCCGCCTTTCCTCCCACCAGCCCCCTTCTTCACTTTAGCTCCGGTTTCCATTTCAACAGAAAAACCCGACCCGTTTATACAAAACCGATAAATAAACCCGAATCAATTGAGGTGAGATAGAGAGGAACAACATTGACAGTGCACGCTTTTATAGCCCGGTGTCTGGATGTGAGCGTGTGAGGGGTTGGAGCATAGAAGAGTGGGAGAAGGCAGACCGTTGGATTGGGGTCTTACTGACGGTTCTAGATTGTTTAGAAAGCAATCCGCGTGAATTTGAAATGGACCAATAGGAAGTTAAAGTTTTTATTTTTTGAATTTTCCCTTTGTAAAATTTGTAAAATGTTTCACTTTCCCGCTGGAATTTTCAAATCGCTTGGCTAATTTTAGATAGATTTTTTTTTTTTAAATTATGTTGACACTGTGATTATTAATTAGATTAATCGTAATATATAAGTTATGGAATATGTATATTAGAATATCGTTATTATCATATTAGAAATTGTTAAGCTATATTTTGTATAGCGTAATATAATATAATATAATATAATTAAATTAAATATATTTTTAATATAAATATTACATTAAAAATATATTTAATTATATTATATTCGATTACAGTATATTAAATGTACTCTTAGAATCAAAGCAGGTTTTGTTAATTATTTTTTAATTGATAAAATTATCTTTATACTTAATATGCTAAAATTACTTTATATATCTTTGAATATTATCAATAACTAGCAATTGGATTATTTCATTTTTAATATATTACTTTCTATATATATAGTTTTTAAAATGAGAGATATTAATGTGAAAAAATACTAATATTAAATAAAATAAAAATTACAAATTTAAAAAAATTAAAAAAATTAAAAATTATTAATATTTAAAAATAAAAAATAAGTTATATTTAAATTAAAATTAAATTAATTATATTAAAAAAATCATAATATTTTATATGTATATTCTAGTTAATACTTGCAAATAAAATAAAAGTATTTTTATATTTTCTCATAATATTTTGTAAAAATAGTTAAAAAGATAGTTCTTTAAATTATTATAAAAATTGTTATAATATCAATTAATTTTTTTTCAAAAACACAAAAACATATAGTCCACAATAAAAATAGACATTTTAATTTTTTTTTAATAAATATAAGTAAAATAAATATAGAAAAAATAAGATAGTAATTTTTTTAAGAAAAATGTGAAAATTTTCAATTTTCAATTTGATATGTTATTTAATACTTAATTTTAATTTTTAACCGATTTAATAATTTATTATTAATTAAAACATATAGTCCACAATAAAAATAGACATTTTAATTTTTTTAATAAATATAAGTAAAATAAATATAGAAAATATAAGATAGTAATTTTTTTAAGAAAAATGTGAAAATTTTCAATTTTCAATTTGATATGTTATTTAATACTTAATTTTAAATTTTAACTGATTTAATAATTTATTATTAATTAATATGATGAAATTAATGAGTATTATATTATAATTATTACATGTTTATAAAAATAAATATATCATTTAAAATTTACATAGAAAATTGATATAAAATGAAAGAATAAAAGTATAAGAGGTAAGTAAAAAAAATAAATAACAATTATAAGGATAATTTTGTTAATTAAAAATAACTAACAAACTTTCCTCTTGCCCTAATAATTTATACTCTGAAAAAGGTAAGTAAAAAAAATTAACAGTCGTAAGGATAATTTTGTCAATTAAAAAATAACTAACAAACTTTGTCATGGTCCTAAAAATTTATCTTTGGAATAAAGTTATCTTATATATTATTGCCATCATTATTAATATTATGAACAGTCGCTGTTATTTTATTGGTGAAATCAAAATTATTATTACTATAATTATATTTGTTGAGGTTGTTTTCTTTGTGTTTTCTAATGCATTAATCGATTAATCAAATTTCATTTCAATATAGCTTATTAAATGAAAAAATAAAATTTAATTGAAAAAGAAGTAAATTTATTTATGATATTATAAGTTTTTATAGAAAAAATATATTATAATTCCAAAATGATTTAGAGTGTGCACATTTTTTTCTTTTTTTATTACCAACAACCTCAACAAGTCCAAGTGAAAACATTACTCAATAAGCCATATATATATATATTCCTTTTCTACATTCCTTTTCTCCTTATTAGAGTATTTTTAAGAGTACTATTTATTTTAAAGAACACATTTTATTTAATAAAAATCATATTAGCTAATATTTAAATAAAGAATATAAAATTTTACTCATGTCTAATGAACTATCTATATTTTATTCTTAATTTTAATTTATCTCATAAATATTAATGTCTTAAAATCAAATGACTTATAGAAAGAAAAGAGAAAAATATTTTTAAATAAATAAATAAAGATTATATTAATTATAATTAGAATAAAATGTAAAATTTAGATCTCTAGAAGTAAAGAATCAAACTAGCTTTATAATTTATACTTTGAAGATAAACTGGTTGTAGGAGTTCTTCTTGTTGAAAGACTATTTATTATAAAAGTTTAGTTTAAATAGAAAGTCTCTTTGAAGATACTATGAGACCAATAAAAATGACAATGGTAATTAATTTTACCCATTTTAATTTGCTCAAAATCCAATGGAATTCTAATATAAAAGGGTATAAGAAATGAGTTGCTGATATGATCCTACCTAGCCTACAAAGGAGTTTCTAATCAAATCATAAACGTATTTTATGTACTATTGCAGTTATGGGCCTCGAACTTGATATATTAGTAGGTCCACATCGTATTTATTTTATTTGGCTTGATTTTAGGAGTTAATCTCTTAATTATGAATCTATTTTCAATAAGGATTTCTTAATTAAAAATGTATTTTCAATAATAATTTTTTAATTAGGATTCTATATTCAACAAGGATTCTTGTTTCCATAAAGAATCAGATTTCCTAGTTATTATTTGATTCTAGGCTTGGAAGGTTAGTTTTCATATAAATTAAAAACCTCCATTGTAAAGGCGATAGTTTTATAAATAATAATAACCTTCTTTGAATTTTCAAGTAAGAGATTCTTCTAAGTTCTTGTTTAGAATTTAAATATGAGTTTATCAAGGTAACTTATGGTGCTCATCTCCTTGTAGCTTTGGTTCTCTTCAACAGGTGTGAATTGGATCAAGTTTATTTCTTTATTATTGTTTGTTCAATCCTTAGGTTTGAATCAATATAATCGGTTCCTAACTTTCTATAACTAGCGGGTCACATCATTTGGTATCAGAGCTTTGGCCCTTCAAATCAAGAACACATATCCCTTATTTTCTTATTCCTGAAATTGTCAAAAAAAAAAAAAAAAAGGAAAGAAGTTAATCTAAATTCTTCTTGTTCTTGTGCTCTTATTGATCTGAATATATTTAAAAAAAAAAATCGAATATGAATTCTTTGTGTTCTTGTGCCCATATTGATCCAAATATATTTAAAAAAAAAACCTTGCACTTTTAATTCTTTTGTCATGCCTTTGTTCTTGCTTCAAAATTTCAGATCTCAAATTCTTTTATCACTTGCTATTGTGGTGGGAGCACTGATAGAATTCTTTATAAGAGCTAGTGCAAGGATCTAAAAGAGTGATAAAAGGCTTGAGTGGTGAGCTTGATTCAGAGAAAAGCCATAAAAGAAGAGTGAAACACAAGTGGAGCAAATGTTTCGTGAGTGAAACACGTGAGTTGAGTTGGTGAGGAACCAATATGTTTTTTGCACTAACCATTTTCTTTGCAGGTAAACTCATAATGAGCAATGGTGGTAGTGAACATCTATGAACCCTCAATTTTGCACCCTCATCATCCAACCATAATTTTAGCATTTGCTGAGTTTAACGCACTATACAGAGCCATTACAATGGTCCCGCTAACTGGTTAGTGGCTACCCCCAAAAGAAAATTTTTTAGTCTTCAATTATATTGCTACCAGACATCCAAGTTTCCCAAACTCTATACCAATAGTCAATCTCTAAAAAAAAATCTCAAAAAACATGCCAAAGTGACATGTGGCGTGCCCCAAAACAGGCGTGCAGCGCCACACTAGATTCTGCAACCTTCTGACCGCCCGATGAACCCTACCTGCGCAAAAAATGACCCTTTTACCCATTTCAGTCTAATTTTCAGCCATTTCTAACCCTATCTCTTATGGTCTTTTCACATTTTCGTTACTTAAACTACTCTTACCCATTTTTCCTATAAACACTCCCCTCCACTTCTCATTTCTACATGCCTCTTGAATTAGTATTGATAGTTATTTATTAATTCATCTCTTTTTCTCCCTCTAACCATTCTCTAATTAATTAATTAATCTTTTTAATTAATTAATTATTTCATCCTAACCAAGTTAATTAATCATTTTTTTCCAAAATCAAATTAATCCTTTTTTTTTAATCCACATTTTATTCAAATTAATTAATTAATCTTTTTAATTAATTAATCCATCCACCCTTTTCATCATATTAATTAATTAATCCTCCAAAATTAACCATTTTCTTAACTCACCTTTCATCAAAATTAATTAATTAATTTTTTTAATTAATTAATCCATCCACCATTTTCATCATATTAATTAGTTAATTAATCATTTTAATTAATTAATTAATTTTCCAATCAATCCAATCACCTAGTTCTGATAAAACGAAATTTTGATATGGTAAAACCATCCGCCTGCCAAAAGTAAAGGTATCAGTCTTTTTCTTCACTCTCAACACATGCAAACCAAAATCAACCTAATCAACTTTTAAACCTCTCCACTTAATAGTGAAATAAACTACGTGGGTTTTGATCCTCATTCAATAAGGTACGTAGGCACATTTGGAATCTAAGTCCAAACCTCAAATCCAAATATTTATCAATTTCTTTTTCTCTTTTTAATTTGTGGATATTTTATTTTAATTTTCACCTTGCACTTATGTCATATTCGTGCATATTATTTACAATTATCATCTTATAATATTTATCATTCATGAAATCAATTTTTCAAAATTAAATTAAACTTAAGAGCCAAATTTTGATTATTTAAAACCAAAAACCTAGTCTCCGAGCTCAACCTGGTTCAAGACTAGTGATTTTATCCATGAGCAAATTAAAGTAAAAAATTAATAAATAGGAGTCAAATTAGGTTTTTCCTTAACTTTTTCATTTAAAAATAAATTAGGATGGCGACTCCTAAAATCATTTTCAAAATCAATCAATCCAAACTCGAAGGTTCTATCGTGAGTCTAAACCCAAATAAGTATCCTGATTTTCTCTAGCAGACTGGGCCGGTACTCGGGCAAGGCCTCACAACATCAAGATCCTAAGATGAAGTTATGGATGAGGGCTATAATGGATCAAATGAAGACGCTCAGTTCAAGGATAGATAATTTGCAAACTCCAAGCAAATCAAAGCCTTTAGGAGTATAAGGAGGATGATGAGATTGAATCAGATGAGGGAGAATCTCATTTTAGGAGACGAAAAAAGATTGTTGATAAAAGAGACAATAACTTAGGAAGCATTAAAATGAGGATTCCTGAGTTTCAAGATAAAAATGATCCTTAGTTATATTTGGAGTGGGAAAGGAAGATGGAGCATGTGTATGATTGCCATAATTACTCCAAAGAGAAGAAGATGAGGTTAGCAGCCGCAGAGTTCACTGATTATGCAAGCATTTGGTGGGATGATCTCTAGTTGAAGAGAAAAAAGACTGGTGAAAGGGCCATCCGCACATGGGAAGAGATGAAAGTTATCATGAAAAAAAGGTTCGTTCCTAGTCACTACTACAGGGATATACAAAGAAAGCTACAAAGTCTAGTTCAAGGCTCCAAGGGAGGATTGAACAAAGAGATAGCTGACATAGTGGACTTACAACACTATGTGGAAATGGAGGAGTTGGTACACATAGCAATTAAAGTAGAGAAGCAACTGAAGTCAAAGGGTTCTAAAGCTACATGGAAAAAGCACTAGAAAGACCACTAATCTAATCCAAGGGAGGAGGAAGAAGAGGATACACCAAATTCCAAAGAAAAGGAGAAAGGGAAATTTGAAGCTAAGTCCTCTTTAAAAATCAAGTGCTTCAAGTGTCAGGGATTTGGGCACATTACATCCCAATGCCCAAACAAAAGAGTAATGGTAGTGATGGAGAATGGTGAAGTTGATAGTGCGAGCTCAGGTGAAGATGAGATGCCACCATTGGAAGATTGCTCTAATGTTGAAGTTTTAGCACCCATGAAATGAGATTTATTAGTTACAAGGCAAGCATTGAACATTCTGCCTAAGGAAGAAGGAGGTGAAGAGGAGCAACGTGATCAAATCTTCCATACTAAATGTTTGGTGGAGGACAAGGTATGCACCATGTTAATTGATAGTGGTAGTTGTGCTAATGTTGCTAGTACGTTGTCGGTAGAGAAATTGAACTTGAACACAAAGAAGCATTCCCAACCATACAAGTTGCAATGGTTAGATGATTGAGGAGAAATAAAAGTAACTAGTCAAGTGTTGGTGTCTTTTTCAATTAGCAAATGTAAGGATGAAGTTCTTTGTGATGTGGCACCAATGCAAGCTTGCCATATTTTACTTGGTAGACCATGGCAATTTGATGGGAAAGCTACATATGATGGATTTAAGAACTACTATTCTTTCACATTCAATAGTTAAATTATCGTGTTAACTCCTCTCAAACCATTAGAAGTGTATGAAGATCAGAAAAGGATAGCAAATGAATGCAAAATGAGAGAAAAATATTTATATAGACTTGAAGGGAAGAAAGAGAAAGAGAGTGAGCTAGAAAAGAGTAAGGGTGAGATTGAGATTGAGAAGAAAAATAAGAAAATGTGTATGTTTGCTAGAAAATAAAAGTAAAGTTTGTTGATGAAATAAAAGAAAAAGAGTGCATAAAGTGTGAAAATGAAAAGATTGTGAGTAGGGAGAGAAAACAAGTCATTTGTAATTAGAAAGAAAAGAGGGTCTTGTCTACTAACACTAAAAATCTTGAATTTTTTTTGTTTGGTTTTGGTTCTATTTTTCAAGATTATAACATGGATGAAGACAAGATGAGATTCGAGGACAAATCCTTTCGAAGAGGGAAGGAATGATATGATCCTACCTAGCATATAAAGGAGTTTCCAATCAAATCATAAAAGTATTTTATGTACTATTGCAGTTGTGGGCCCTGAACTTGGTATATTAGTAGGTCCACATCATATTTATTTTATTTGGCTTGATTTTAGGAGTTAATCTCTTAATTAGGAATCTATTTTCAATAAAGATTTCTTAATTAGGAATCTATTTGCAACAAGGATTTCTTAATTAGGATTCTATGTTCAATAAGGATTCTTGTTTCCATAAAGAATAAGATTTCTTAGTTATAATCTGATTATAGGGTTAAGAGGTTAGTTTTCATATAAATTAAAAACCTCCATTGTAAAGGGGACAGTTTTATGAATAATAATAACCTTATTTGAATTTTCTTCAAGTAAGAGATTCTTCCAAATTCTTGTTTATAACTTAAATCTAATCTTATCAAGATAACTTGTGGTGCTTATCTCCTTATAGTTTTGATTATCTTCAATAGGTATGAATTGAGTCAAGCTTATTTCTTTATTCTTGTTTGTTCGATCATTGGGTTTGAATCAATATAATCGATTCCTAGCTCTCTATAGCTAGCAAGTCGCATTAGTTGCTTTATCATTGGGCCTAAGACTTGCATAAGAAATGAAAATGGGAGAAAAACAAGCATATAAGGTCAAACCTAAGATCTGATATAGGTCCTCTGAGACTTAAGTTAATTACTATATTTTCAAAGTTAAAATCTTGGAAAAGTGAACCAATTTAAAGAGAGGTTATCATTACTTTCCTTAGTTTGTGTATGGGTGTTTAGCCCTAACTTTTATTAGCCTAGCCCACTTCAAGGTGGAAGAGGGGTCTTTTGTTAGGCTATATGCTCTCTTATTTGGTCTAGGAAGGTTTCAGCCAAAGGTCCCATGAGAAATAGAGAAAGAGTTATATTTATGTTACTTCTCATCTCAGGATTGAAGTGAATGGGCGATGTGGCCACTTGTGATTAAGGCATTTTGGTCACATCATTATATAGTTGGCATGGAAGGTGGAATCATATGCTTTCACTGTTGGCTATTATGTGTAGGACTTTGTACTGAGATGACTCGAATCTCATTCCCAGAGATATTAAGGATTGTGTATCCAAAAGGTTTGTAAGGAGATGTCAGATAAATTCTCTTTATAAGCAGAGCAAGACAAAGTACTCCATAGGTAGTCATTAAGACAAGGTGCAAGGCTTAGTAAAATGAGACTTGTTGTTTGTGGCATATACCCCTATATTGAAATTGGTCACAATGACCCATTTAAGTGTGACCATTTTTAATATTTATTATTGACAAAGCTAAATATCTGGCTTTAATCAAAAGTAGTGGTGTGAAAAAGGAAACAAAATAAAATTAAAAGATTTAAAATTAAAAGGATATGCTTTAATTCTCAGATATTTGGAATCACGTTTTTCCTCATTTGTTACTTATTTGTGATTTTTTTTAAGTTTTTGATTTTAGAGTTTTTTTTTTTAACTCTTTTGTTTATTTACAAATCTAATAATAAAATCAAACGAAAATTCACACAAATTATTTATAAATTATATATCTTTATAAATATCAAATTTTGTATAATATCAAATAATATATTTTAGTATTTTACTATAACATCAATATAATCGTATATTCAATATTATATGATGGATTATAATCTATTCAAATAGATATAATAAATAGATAAACTGACTATAATAAATAGTCAGTTTATCTATTTATTATATCTATTTGAATAGATTATAATCCATCATATAATATTGAATATACAATTATATTGATGTTATAGTAAAATACTAATATATATATATATCAAACATTATGTTTTACTAATATTTTTTGGTACATGAGATGTACGCAAAAAGTAAAGCTCACAAACCACGTCTCTGGTATGTGAAATACTAATCTTGTCATAAGCAAACCAAGCAATCAGCTACGAAGACGAAACAGTTAATCTATGACATCCAATAAGCAAGGTTTAGTTTACTATTGAAATAAAGAAAATATACAAGTCAAGTGTTTGTTTGTTTTTTTAATCATCAATGATAAGTTAAGTTTACTATTATAAATTAGCTAGGTAAAATTGATTAAAAAAATATAATAATGTGAAAAATAAATTTAATGAAATAAATTTATATAAATTTAATTTTTAAAAAAATTACAAAACAATTCGCGACATAACCAACTCTAATAATACATGGGGATTTCACCTTCATTCTCTATCTTTTAAAAAGTTGCATTGTTTGATAGTTTTAAGATAATTGTTCAAATTGCCCTCTAAACTTTATCCTTGCATCCAATTAAGTCTAAAAATGGTCTTTTAGTTCAAACTTAAACAAAAATTTCATTTTATGAGCAAATATGTCTAATTTTGCTATAAAAGGAGAGTGTGTATATCACACGTAAGTAGTAGTAATAGTAGTAGTAGTAATAATAATAATAATAAAAGAAATATAGAACGGGTATGAGGGAGAGAGATTGGGACCGAGAAGCTAAAAGAGAGAGAAATAAAGAGAGAGAAAGGGAGATAACAACTAACCTACAACCAAAACCACCAACACATTTACCTTCCTCTCCTTCAGGCAAGCTTAAATATACCGATGGTGACTAGTCTCAACAACAGTAATGAAAGTAGTGAGGAGAGATAAAATCTCGCTATTGCTACTTTCTGAGGCGGATTCTAGCCGACTCCGGCATCCAACTTTGATGAAACTAGTACCGGTCAACACCTTTTTTAGAGAAATTTAATTTGAAACCAATTAAAATCATAAAACTCACTAAAGAAGGAGATTGAAAAATGGGGCTTAACCTTTTTTGGCAAATTTCAACAATTATGGTTTGATTTTCTGTTGATCTTTGCAATTTGTTTCTTTTTCAAATTTATTTTGCAATTTAATTGTTGATATTTGATTTGCAATTTGATTTTTGATCTTTAATTTTGCAATTTCATTTTGCAAGTGGATATTGGCAATGAATAATAAAATTGTTTGATGTGGGTGTAAAGTTTAATTACTAATGTGAGCATGATTCTTGTATTCTCCTTTGAATTTAACTTCCATTATTATCGTCGCCATCCCCAGAGAAATTTGCCATTGGAAGTGATATGCTTGAAGCCAGTCATAATCTCAAACACACGAATGGGCGATCTGTAATACCTGTAAGGTAGAGATTAGAAGGCCTAGGCGATATTCGTAGGGCCACCAATATTTAAGTCAGTATAAGTATGATTTTAGAGAGTTAGAATCTCTAAAGAGTCTCAAGAATTATCTTACCTTACTTATGAGAGGAGATGACTATTTATAAAAGAGCTCATTAAGGCCCAGAGTTATGTGGAAGTCATGCAGCCTAGTAATGAAAAGGTGTTGCCTAAGCAAAGCCCCTCACTACATGAAACTCATAGGCAAAACTCTCAAGGTTGAAGAGCTGCGCCCCTCCTGCTTCTCCCTAGCTTAAGTGAACTTGTTAGGTCAAAGCTCTCCCCTGACCCCTTCCGTACATAAGGTAAAATTTGTCAGGACAAGTTTGTCTTGCTCATTAATGAAGGGGCATTGTACCCCATGTCATAGCCCACAATGGCACACTATATAACATCAACCACTTCATTTTTGTGCCATGATCAACATAACAGTAGGAGCTTGACATGGCAGATAGTTTGTTTATCATATCCAATGTTGTACAATCTCATCAACCTCTATGATAAAAATACATGTCTCCTAAACCAAGTTAATGAATCAAAACTGAAGGTATATAACTGACATTCTCACTTACCAAAAAGTCATATATAGTCTACAACTTCTCACATTTTCTTTCACTAAAAATATTTCTCTCTCAAGAAAGATTACAATCATCTTCTGCCTTGGATTTTCTTGAGTATCAAACTGACTGATTTAGGTATTAAAAAGGTTTTGTCAAATCTCAAACTTCATCATTTAATACCTGTCCATTCATTTTGCAAGTGAAAGTCACCTTATTGAGCATAAAACCACATGAGAGAGATTCATTTATATCTTTAAGGATCTTTGGATTATCATACACTATATCAAACTAGGTCCTAATAAGCCTCAAATAACTTTTAATAATAATATAAACATGATGATGAAACAGCTGTTATAAATAAAAACAACTAAAAATTTAAAATTTTAGACTTTTCCATCTCAGATGCTGGAAATTAAAATTTTTAAGAATAAAAGATTTTAAAGAGTGAAGAATTTTTTAAAATTTATAAATTTTAACTGTGAAAATCTTTCATTTAAAATAACTCATATCAAACGAGGCCTAATTTTTTTTCAAATAATATATAAGCACAACAATCACTATATAAGGACATAATAGATGATTGTAAGTTTATTACGTGTTCCAATCATTAAAAAAAGTAAAAATATTTATTTATTTAATTATTTCACGAAATAAATGAAGATATAAAGAAGATTTTAGAGGCCCAGCCCATCGTTAATATGAGCCTCTAGCCCAGAACCCAGACCTCAAGTTCTGTTATTTTAGATCGCTGGGCTATGGAGGAGTTGGTTTGAAAATCCCCAATCAGAGAACAAAGACCGAACAGAAAAGCAACATAGCTGCGGGATTAAAATTGACATTTCAAACATTCACACGCGTCTTATTTTCATTGGACAGACATACTTTGTCCCTGTTGTCACGCATGAGCACCATCATGATATTTAGAGGGGTAGTGGAGCCACCAAAAAAAATTCCCAAATTCTGAATTTCCATTGAAATTTAAGAGATTAGGGGGAAAAAAAAAAAAAAAAGAACATTACACAGTCTCTTCTTCATTATTAAATACCTCTCTCTCTCTCTCTCTCTCTCTCTCTCTACACTATATATATATATCTGTAAATATTTCTCTGTATCTTCAAATTTCAGTTTGCTGCTATTTTCTATATCCGTATAGCTCTTGGATCTCTATTAACCATGGTTAGCCTCTTTTTTTTACTCTTCTTTTTTATCAGTTGAAGTCTCATTTTTGTTTGATCTGTGATTTGTAATTGACTGTTGATTGAGTTTTAGTTTAGATCCGATTTGTGTTTTTAATTTAGTGTGTAGATCTTTCAATTTGGGGTTGATTTAGGTGTTTTAACGTAAAATCACTCGATCTTTGGTCTGTCAGTGTTGTGGATCTTATTTACGCTTTTTGATTAGGTTTTGTAGTGATTTAGTTTAGAAAATTTACAATGTCAAGTTTGGAAAAAGAAAAAAGCACATTTCAGGATCTTCTTTTGTTGGGAATTTTTTTTTAATCTAATTAATATATTGTTTGCCTGATCTAAAGCATACAATCTATGATTTATTTTGGTGATGATCTTTTGCATGAACAAAGGTTGCTGTGCATTGCTTTGATTTTGATGCTTAACTTAAAAACAAAAAAAAAGAAAAAAATTGAGTGCATTATGATTATATGAATGTGTTGAACAGTTGCTGAGATTTGTTATGATGTTGAATTTAATTCGTTATTGTTTGATTACAAAACCTTTGGTTATTGATACTTGAAAATTTTGAGATGGTTTTGTGATCAGATATCTGATATGCCTTTTTGCCATGCACTGGTTTGGGCACTTTTTGCCACCCGTCTGTTCTGATTCCATTAGATTCACCAACCTAATTAGGTTGCACCTTGAGGTTTGGGGATTATAGTCAGATCCATGTTTGTAGGTTTTAGGTTGGACTTTACAAAATAGTTTGTTATGGTTCATTTTGTTGGTCAATGCTTGTGCAACAAAATGAACCATAACATACATTTAGTATGTTATGGGATTTCTGTAAGGGATTAAGGTGTACAGTCCAATTTAAGATACCTGATGTGTCGCAGGGAAAGATGTGGAGTAGGGGTTATGACTTGGGTCAGTGTAGTTCAAACATCTTTTGATCATGGTTTTACTAATGAAGACGCTGTTATTATATTATTCATCATATCCAACTGTCATTATTTTGAGTCTATTTACTGTTAAACTCTTGCCCTCAAAGAATCCCAACTTGTTTAAGGAGAAATAAATCAAGTAAATAATAGTACAGCAACCTTCAGGAAAATGTATCGCAGATGTCTAAATCTTTCACTTGCTGAATATTTTTTCTATATTTTTCTTTGCAGGCAAACGCAGCTTCTGGAATGGCTGTTCATGATGATTGCAAGCTAAGGTTTTTGGAGTTGAAGGCTAAGCGAACTTACCGCTTCATAGTTTTTAAGATTGAGGAGAAGCAAAAGCAGGTTATTGTGGAAAAGCTTGGTGAGCCAACCCAAAGTTATGAAGATTTTACTGCAAGCCTTCCAGCTGATGAATGCCGATATGCTGTTTATGACTTTGACTTTGTAACTGCAGAGAATTGCCAAAAGAGCAGAATTTTCTTCATTGCATGGTAATAACTTATGCTAAAAATAGTCGTTGCATGCATGCTGGTGCATGCATTTCTGTTATTCCCCTAACTAATTGTGTTTTTTGTCAATTACCATATGCAAAGGTCTCCTGACACATCGAGGGTGAGAAGCAAGATGATCTATGCAAGTTCTAAGGACAGGTTCAAGAGAGAACTAGATGGAATTCAGGTAGAGTTGCAGGCCACTGATCCAACTGAAATGGGTCTTGACGTCATTAGGAGCCGTGCCAGCTAAATATGAATCTCCTAATTTCGCAATGAAGAGTTTCACATGCACTCTTAAGCGAAATGTTTATAGTTCATGGGCGGTCAACCTGACTGAATTATGTTACTGGTTTGTTGTTTGAGTTTTACCTTATAGGCTTCGCCTGGAACAGTTCTGATGATTTTGATTATATTTTTATGAGCTGTTATGTACTGAACTTATGCAATGTGTGTTTCTTTATAGTTATGTTTACGATATATGGTGTATCATCATCCGATGGTAGAGAAAACTGGGGTTTGTATTTGCAACACTAAAAATGGATGTTTTACTCTTTTTCAACTTGCAGGACAAGACGTGGTGTTTGTGGGTGTTTTGCTTATATGCATAGATGTATGTTAAATTTTTGTATAGGGATGTATTAAATGAAAGAAAAATCATTCCATGCATTTGCTCTGTTGTCTTTGGTTTGACACTTCACAAGTTAGCTCTCTGGCTGTTAAAGGTGGTTGAACAAATTTTGTTGGCATAACCTGTGTGAAGTTCATTTAATTTTAATGGGAGAATGGGCTGTCGATAGCCTTTTTTCTAGTTAGAGATGTTGATTTTGATTTTTGCTCAAGCGGAATCTTATGCCTTTGCTGAATGTATTTTGTTGATTCCTTTCAAAGACTGAAGTAAGGCTATCTCCGACCGGCCAAAACATCAAAATTGCGTGGAAAATTGTGTAATCTTACCTTCAACAGCACACTATTCATATTTTGGTGCAATGAATAATGAATATATAAGTAGTTGATAATTAGTTAATCGGGTTAGAATTTTTTCTTTTTAGCTAACCAACTTAATAACACAAATATAAAAAAAAAATGTTGAAGTAATCATTTTTTTGATACAATGAAAGGGATATTAGAAGGTTTGTATTATTTCACTTATGTGAGAATTTATATCCCATAAATTTATAAAAAATATATATCTATTTCATATCATTAATCATTACATTCAATAAATATTTCTAATTTTAATTAAAATTTGACATTATGAAATATTTAATTTAATCAGAAAAATGTATTTAATAATCTAAAAATTCGAGGCAAAGCCAAGAATAAACATTCAACATAGAATAATTATGTTATTTTCATACTATGGCAATGGCATCAACTGAAAGGACATCGAAAAGGTATGTCATTTTTTCTTATCTCTGTCTGCAATCCTTCAAGCAAAGAAAATTGCTAACCCACTAAAGAAATGAATCATTGGTAAGAAAAAGAATCCGCAAAAGTATATATGGCACTTAGAATTGGCCAATTCGGTGAGACTAACCAATTTGATTTACAAAACAATATTGGCTTAAAAAAAGAATATTCAATTTGAAATTATGCCTTCAACATAAGTCGTAGTAGGCCACCAAGACTAATTAAAAGATCCTAATGAAAATGATGTCAATGCTATGACTATTCCCCTATTTCTGCCTTCCAGGCTTAATCCTGTGTACAAATGTCTAATTGTCAGCCAATGCACAACATCAATGCTGCAAGGACTCTGTTAGGTTTCCTATCAAACACATATGGTACAACTATTTACAAGTAGAACAATCTATCAGCAGACAAAATTGAACTTCTCAGCTCCCTGAATGAGAGCATTGTAAGTGGCCCGATTTAACTTCATACCTCTTCTTACCATGTCATCTCGCAATTCCAGCGCCGTTTCTAGTTCTCCAGCTATGCAGCAACCATATATCATAAAATTGTATGCTAGCGTATCAGGTTTGACACCCCTGTCTAGCATAGACCGCCACAATTTGATTGCTTCCTGTAAATTCCGCCTTCTACAGTGCTCAAAGATGATGGTTGAATAAGTGATGTGATCTGGGAAAATACCATTGTCAGTCATTCCACGTAAAAGCTTTGTTGCTTCCTGAACCTTACCCAATTTGCAAAATCCCCTTATAAGTATATTATATGAAACAGTGCTTGCTAGAAACCCTTTGAGCAATGTATCATGAAGCTGTACAGCTTCCTCCATGTTCCCTGTCCTGGTAAGGTGGTCAAGGAAACAACCAAATGTGATTTGATTTGGAGTGGTATTGCCAACCAATATTTCTTTACAAAGAAGCTCAGCCTTCTCCATGAATCCTGCCTTACACAAACCATTTATCAAAGCAGTGTAAGTTACAATATTGGGAATGCATCCTTCATCAACCATTATATCCCGAAGTCCAAATGCCTCCTTAAAATTCCCTGCCTTGCTATGTCCATCAATCATGTTTGTATATATTATGCTATCAGGCCTCAATCCCTGATCATGCATTTCTTTCAAAAGACCAAATAATGTCCTAGTATCATGCTCTTTCATAGCTCCATCTATAAGTATAGCATAACATACAAGATCCATGTCTGCGCCTCTCCCCACCATCTCACGAGAAGCACTCAATGCATCCCCAAATCTTCCTTCCTTGCAATAACCACGTAGCAGTGCACCATAACACATCTCATTTAGCTTGTGATGCCCTTTGTGAAGGTCATCGATGAACCTTTTGGCTTCAGAAACTCTTCCAGTAGAACATAGACCACTTATTAGAGGCCTATATGTGTATGAATCCGGGACAAGGCCCTTCTTTACCATTTCATCAAGCAAGTCAAAGGCTCGTACTGTGTTCCCTTCTCTGCAATGTCCTTCAATCATAACGTTATAAGTAACCTCATTTGGTATGATATTCCGTTCTCCCATTTCATCAAACAATCTAATTGCCTCAGCTATCATATTTGCTCGACAAAGGCCAGATATCATTGCAGTATAGGTGTATGTATTTGGTGTGATGCCCTTAGCAGTCATCTCATGATACAACCCAAATGCTGCATGCAACTCTCCTCCATTGCAGTATCCACTTATCAGCGATGTATAGGTTACTACAGTTGGTGTCAACCCCTTAGTGAGCATTTCATCAAAAAAAAACTTTGCTGCACTCACATTTCCTGACTTGCAGTGACCACTTATCAAGGAATTATAGGGATAAACTGTAACTTTTATCCCTTCCTTGATCATTTTATCGAGAAAATTAACAGCAATATCAAGTTTTCCCCTTCTACAAAATGAATCAATCAAAATAGAGTAAGTGATATCATTTGCACATAAACCCTTCCTTCCCATTTCCTTGAAAAGCAATTCTGCTTCATCATATTTTCCATCTTTACACAAAGAATTTATCAAGGCGTTGTATACAAATAAATTAGGCATCACCCCAACATTTCCAACCTTATTTACCAAATGAAAAGCATCTCCAATCCGCCCTTTCCTCCTCAGCCCCTCAACTAAACCCGAAACAGCTGCCTCACTTGGCATAAATCCTAACTCAATCATTTCATTCAATATTTCAACACCAAATTCAAACTGTTGCACTTTGCAAAGCCCAAGTACTATAGTACAATAAGTAACCATATCAGCTTTCAGCCCCTTTTGAATCAAACCGTTCTTAATCTCAACAGCCTCCCAAACTCTCTGGCTCTTGCAGAGCCCATGAATTAACACATTATACAACACCGTATTCAATTCACATCCACTGGATTCCATCCACTGAATCATTCCCTTTGCCTTTACAAAATCTTTCAACTCACACAAGCTTCGAATTACCGCTGTGTAAATATAAATATCGGGCTTAACATTCCCATTAACAATCTCATCAAACAAAATTAAAACCATACCAAATTGTCCGATCCTCAACAATCTATTTAACAGGGCCCCCAAAGTCCTAACTTCAGGCATCAAACTACACTCCATCATTAACCTGAATACCACAACACCATCTAAAGGTCTCTTATTCTGCACGTAACATTGAAACAACAAGTCAAAACCCAAACTAGAATTAAATCTACATTTCTTAAAAGAATCCCAAAAAGACTGAAAAACCTCTCTTGGGCCCAACGGACGAAGAAGCAAAGTTTGCAAAAGTGAAGAAGCAGGCCAGTACAAATTAGCATTAACCAGAGAATGGATTAAAATGCAAAACGAGATGGTTGAGTGATTAAAGTTCTTGTGCAAACCTAGAAAGTTAAAGAACCTCAAAGCTAACCTGGAATCATCAAGGGACTGTACCAAAACTTTCTCAATATGGTGAGGCTTTAACTTTCTTGAAATGAACGGATCATTGAATGCGATTACCCAATTTTGCTTTCCTCGCAGGATGCTTGTGAGAATGGCTATGAATTGGGAATCTTGGTCTTTTTCGTCATTATCTTGAACAATGGAGGATCTGTAGCTGCAAAAAGATTTGGGTTTGACATGGAAGATTGTTATGGGTCTTGAGATGTTTCTGAAAGGATCAGGGACTTTCATTTTATAGGATTTGATCGTGTTGAGAGAAGGAATTTCAGGTGAGGGAAATGAATGGAATTTGATTTCACTGGGAAGTGCTTTGACAAGAACAGCAGTGAAGCAAACTAGCCAAGTTGTGTTGGGTTGGGTTCAGTCTTCAGTGGATTCAAGCCCAACTCATGGTGGCAATGCTTTATGAGAATAAAATTTAAGAATATTTACACAAATAATTCCAAAATTAAAAAAAAAATAATTTTTTTTTATTTTGTAAAACCATCCTAAACTTCTCTCTTTATTTATAAATTTATTCTCTCTTTTACTTTTTACATATCAAAATTCGATTTTTTTCTCTTTACTATCATATATTGGTTTCACTTCCATTTAAAATTAAAAAATTAATTTAATCATATTAAATTTTATTCATGAAAATTTAAAATAAATTAATTACTAACTTATATTTAAATTGAAAACTATATAATTTATCTAAATTTATATATTAAAATTTTCATAAATTTATATAGTATCATTTGTTTCGTATAAAAATTAAATTTATATAAAATCAAATACTTTTAAAATTACATTTTATTTTATATTTTTAAAAAATTCTCAAAATGAGCAAATAAAAAGTCACTGTGAACAATATACATTAAATAAAAAATAAGTATACTTCTCGCAAATAATTAGTATTTAATACAAATGCAACATATTTACACAAAAATATTTAGTATCTACTACTATTTATACAAACTATAAATTTTAAAAAAATAAAAATCACAATAAACAATTTATATTAAATAAAAAATAATATACTTATTATAAATAATAAGTATCTAATATTATTTAATATTTAATTTATGGAATACATTAAATAAATTTCAATATACTTTCACAATATAGCATCTACTACTATTTATAAAAGTCATGAATTTTGAACAAAAATAAAAAATCACAGCAAACAATATATATTACCATAAAATTCAGTATTTTTTAGTATATAATCAATATTAATATTATTTATATATGACCTTAATTTAATAAAATTAGCTTTTTTAATCAAAACACCATCAATGGGCTTGCATTTATGTAATATAGAAATATATACCCATTTTGAGAATGGAATGGAATTAATGGTGACATTTGAAAATGTCTTTACCTCTTTCCAAGTTATAAGAAAAAAAAAAAAGAAAGATTAATATTTGAAAGTTAATTACAATTTTCTTTTTTGAATTTATTACATTTTTTTTTAAAGTTTTCTTAATATATACACTTTGGTTTTTATTAATTTTCCATTATCAATTTCAGTTCGTATATTATAAACATTAAACATACGAATATTGAATGAATTAATAATTCTTCAAAAATTGTAGAACTAGCAATGAAAGACTAAAACTCAAAACAAGTATAAAAGATGCAGACAAATTGGACACAATAGAAAAAAATGCATAAATCTACTAAAAAAACTTATTTGCAATAGTTATGTAATACCCAAGGTCTCCATAACTTATCAGAGTTATAATAATACCATAAAATATAAATTTTATGGGTATAGTATCAATGACATAGTGATAGAATGACAGAAACTCTTGTTGGTACTAAGTGTTTGAGTGTGTACTTTTATGATATAGGAATATTTATTGTATGTTTTATTGAATTAATTTTAGGCAATATGGCTTAGTTTAAGCTTATTATGATATATGAAGGTAAGATTTAAAATGCCAAGTGAAAGGGAAAAAAAAAAGTTACGAAAAATTTTTAAGTTCGGGAAACGTTTTGGGTGGGCTTGTTGATGAGCTTTTGGACTCAAAGCCCAAGCCCATGAAGTGGCCAGCCCTAAGGCCTCAAATTTTGGTGGATCTTGACTAAAGAATGGTTAGAACAAGTTAATTAGGGGTTAGGATGAGAAAAGAATTAGGTTAGCCATATTTGTTGACTTATGTCAACTTTACACCTAAGCCTCCTACTTTTCCATCACCATGATTATGTTCACTTTGGTGATGATGGTATTCATTATTTTGATACTTAGTCACCATACACCTAAGGACCATCTCAACCATCCATCTTGATCAATCTTAGCCCTCCATTTCAAGTAAAAATGTGACCATTGATATTGTGTGATTAAATCACCACCATTGATTTTATTTGTATATAAAATGAAATTGTGTTAAACCATTTCATTTGTAACCTACACTAAAAATTTCACCCTCACCAAAGACTCAAAACCTCCCAACTCATTATTCAACTTAGAGCTAAATTTGAAGCATTTCAAGGTGAGATTTATTGCTTAAGTAATTCATTTCTTTCCTTAGCCTAAGTATGATAAATTGTTAGCAATTATCCCTTTTCTTTTAATCTCTATGATTGGATTTTGGTGGAATGATTTGAAGGAGAGTTAGTTTGGCATGTTAAGTGATGAAATATGAGAATTGGGGTTATGGATTTGGGGTTTAATAGGTGAATAATAATAAGGGAAGCATGAAAGATCAATAAGGAATAATGTTACATAAGGTTCGGCCAAACTAGGATTTTTAGGGGAAGTGTCCAAAATTTTTTTTAACAATATCTAAGGTTATTTGGGATGTTGAAAAGTGGTTTAAAAATGTAAAATTTGAACTTAGAGATTTTATTCAAAAATTAAAATTCTTGAAGGCATAATGCATAATATAAGGAAAGTATGTAATATGAAGTATAGTTTGATGTTTGATTGTTGTGGTAGGCTTTGCATGGCATTAATTTCATCTTGGCAAGATCAATTTGAGATTTGATTGAGAAATTTTGGGTTTTTCCCAAATCATCCCAATTTGGTAAAGTTAGGGTTTATGGGAATTGAAAGAGATTAGTTTCAATTGGTAAATGAATGTTGATTGTTTGAGTATTAGTTTGATAAACATAAAATTTAATTAAGAAATTAGGAAGGAAAAAGGGACCTAATTGTTTAATGAAAGGATTTGGACAACATGAGATTTTGGAATAAAGTGAGTAAATAATTAATGTGTTTATGTATGTATTGTTTAATGTATTGGAATATGTTTTGGTAATTAATAGTAGGAAGTTGATGCTAAGTTGAGTTAGAATAAGATTAGCAAGTTAGAGGAGTAGGAATTAATATACGATTGTTTGGGGTGTATTTGTAGAATCGAAAGGCAAAGGCATTGCTCGGGATACCGAGGAGCCTCTTTATAATCTGCACTAGAACTATCAGTATAGGAGTTAAGGAGCAAAAGGTGAGTACTTAATAATATAATATGCCTTGTTTCATATACTTGAATCTTTATTGTTCCAACCCTAATGGTTGAATTGTTTCTATGCCTTGAAAAGTTGAATGGCTCATTGATATTCCACAATCTTGATTTCTTGATAAGCTTAATCAGCTTATTGAATATTGAACCGTTGATATAATACTTCCTTGATTATTGAGCCAAAGTGAACCAAACATTTCTTTATGGCACTTGGCCAAATGAGTCTATATTGTTTGATCTTATAATATGATCAATAATGAGAACCCAATTGATATTATATATTATCCATTGTAATATTATATTTCTTGTGCTTTAAATATAAGTCTAAATGTTGGATCACTTTCCTAATTAAAATGCATTACAATTCTTTGGCATGCATGATATGCTTTACCAATTATTGAATTAAATATCCCTTATGGCACTTAGCCAAATGAGCCTTATTGCTTCATTTCCTAATATGATCAATGATGGAAATTTTGATTATTTATTGATATATTATCCATTGAATTATTTCATGGATGGAAAAGAAAAATGTTTTTATAATACTGTGATAAGCAGAATACCCATCTGGTGTGGGACAATACATCAGCCTTGTGCACAATGGTAATGAACCCACGGATAGAGTAAAGAGTATCCGAACCCTAGCTGGGAAGGGTTTATGGCCCCCAGTACGTGCGACCCGATCAGTTGTACGTGTGACTGAAATGAGAGTGAGCAAGACGTAAGCCGCCACTCGAATGATAATGTGGGAAACACACCGTTTCCAATAAAGGAAATATTCTGCTGAAAATGCAATAATTACTGTATATGGAAAACTATTCCATAAGAATGATTCTTGATCTGTTTCACTTCATTGCTATAAGAAATTACCACTAAACCACATATCACTTGCTTATTTTATACAGTATTATTTTGTAGTCACTGAGTTTTGTCTCACCCCATAGTTGTTATTTATTTTCAGGATCAGTTGACGATTTGGCAAGGTAAATTCCAAGTTCTACATCTTCGCTTGGAAATTGCGTTGCTGGTTTTGGTATCAATATGTACATATTATGTTGTAATTTTGGAGGTTTCACTCTAGAGCTCCATGTTTTGTTAAAAGTCTGTAATAATGGTATAACTTAGAGTATCATTAATATGTGTGGTTGGGTATTATCTTACTATAGTTCATATACATAATTAATATTCACTTGAGTTGCAATTAGAATACTGAAAAATGGAGTTCAAAAGTGATAAGTATGAAAATGAATTTAGACATTAAATGACTAGTACATGGGAATTATGGCTACGATCTTAGGTTAAAGATAACGTAATGGTAATAGCTTATGAGTTATAGGTTGTTCTACGGATTTAAGTGACCTTACGTCTCCCTATACTCTAGGACAATTACGGCTCAAAGATGGGTCGTGACAAGTTAATTCTTAGTATTTTTTCAATTATTATTGAGACTATTAGTCGATTCGTTTCATTATGAATTGCAAGGAAAAAAATTACATATAATATGATTAAAATTACAAAATGTGAAATAAATTACAACAAATAATAATTATGAGTTTTTTCTATTATTATTGCAACTATTTTCATATGCTTTTTGTGTATTTATTAAGTTTGTGTGATACTTAAATCTTTAACATCATCCTATAATTGGTATGTGTTTTTTTGCTAGTTTGTTTACTGTAACAGAAAACAACACATATTGTGTAAAATTCACAATGTAATCTCTTATTATTATTATTATTATTATTATTAAAAAATGAAGTAACAAATAACAGCAAACAATATATATTAGTATAAAATTTAATATTCTTTTGGTAAAAAAAATCAGTATCTAATATTGTCTATATATAGTTTAATTTTATAAAATAGTTCATAAATCAAAGTAAACAATTTATATCATGTGGTATAAATTAGAAATATTAATATATTATATAATAATAATAATAATAAAAGAAGTAACAAATAACAACAAAAATATATATTAGTATAAAATTCAGTATCGTTTTCATAAAAAAATCAGTATCAAATATTATTTATACATTGCCTAAATTTATAAATATAGCTTATGAATGAAAGCAAACAATTTATAGCATATGGTATAAATTAGAAATACTAATCACTTATATAATAATAATAATAATAATAAAGAAAATAACAAATAACAACAAATAATATATATTAATATAAAATTCAATATCCTTCTGGTAAAAAATAGTATCGAATATTGTTTATATACGACTTAATTTTATAAAAATTGTTATATCATCAGTCCTTGAAGCAAAACCATAGTCACTATGTTTTGTTTATAGGTTCTAGCACTTAAAAAATGAGAACACTATTTCCTCTAATCACCTGCAATAATAAAATGATATCATTAACTAGGCAAGAATATGAGTCATAGATAATTTAACTATTCAACAAATAATAAACTACAACCGAAATAAGAAAAGACTTAACCACCTTTAAATAATTAGACAAAAAAAAATTGATTAATAAATCATATATAACAAAACAAACCATAAGAACAATCAAAGATTAATTAATGGGTACTCAGTAGTATTCAGTACTCACAACCTTATTGCCAATCAATTTTGAAAAAATTAACCCAATAACCAAGAACTATCCAATAATAGTATAACATTGCCAAACTATATGCACCATTATAGCACCAAAAGATTCAAAACTATTTCACAATCCTTTTATTGAGCAACAATATTTAAATAAAATACAAATAAAATGAATTATTAATTCATAAAAGAATTTCTCTATGCAAGATGCAAAAATACCAAATTAAAACTCTAATATTAAATCCGTGAAAGCGAAAAGAGAAAAAACATATGAAAAAATGGATTTCTCTTACTTCATATTTATTGAATACAATTAATCGTTTAATAAGCCATCGTCATAGGTATTTATGATTTGAAACAAAATTGAGAAAATTGGGGAATACAATTAATGTTTGGATTTCTCTTACTTTATATTTCTTGAATATAATTAATCGCTTAAAAAAAGTATACTTCTAATAAATAATTAATATATAATATTATTTAATATTTATATGGAATACATTAAATAAAATTAAGTATATTTATACAACATAATTAGTATCTATTACTGTTTATATAAGCCATGCATTTTGAACAAAATAAAAAGTCACAGCAAGTTTATAATTAAATGATAAAATGAGAAAGAAAAGGAAAAATGAGCATCAAACCTAAAATTTATTTGATATAAAAATAAAATTTGTTGAAAATTTCAATTTTCAATTTCATTTTATAAGGATAAATTAATATTTAGTCCTCGATTGTGATCAAAATCACTAAAATTCATTTATTTTGAAAAACTAATTAATTAGTCTATCTGTTTTGAAATCATAAATTATGGTTTTTCCGTCTGTTTTCACTTTTAAGTATATGTAAAAAGATTAAAATACCCTTCATTAATAAATAAATTTTCTATATCTACCTCAATATGCCAGGAAAAAAAAAAAAAAAGCAAGCTAAATATGAACAAATTATTTTGAAAATAAAAGAGAATGAATTGACTTTTTTTTTTCTTGCAATTATATGGAATTGATTTCTCATAATTCTAGATTATAATTACCTAATTGAAATTGTACTATTATCATAATAATTTCCCTTGAAAAAGATATTATATATATTTAAGAATTTTCCATATTAAATTATTTTTAACAATTAAATATATAATTTTTTAAAAATGTATATGGTAAGAGCAAAAAGTGAACTATTTGAACTCAAGAACATGTATTCATAGGAGAGCCTATATTATCTTCTATATAAAAATACTTATCGTATAATTTTTATTCATTACCTACTTTCAAATTCTCTTATTTTTCTAATTTGGGCGTTGGAGCCTCTCCATAGGGATAGTTCCAAGAAATTCCTATCTTATATTTACAAGATATTATCTAGTAGACTTTTCACCTAAGTTACCATGTAGATTTTAATCCTATCACCATCAATCAAGTTATCGATGTCTGTTGAAACAAATGAAGCCATGTATTAATCATATGATTTTTTGCTACAATCATGAATTTAGAGGTTCTGCTCCCAGTCTTATATTTGTGGTTGATTATCGTACTTTCGCAGTTCAGTACCAGCAATTAGGATTATTGCAGAGGGCAAAAGCAATCCAAAATCAGATAAAAAAAAATTTAAAAAAAAATATTTTTTTTAGATGTAATAATCACAGAAAAAGAGAAAAAAATTGAAACCAAAAAAAAAAAAAAAGAATTTTAGAAAATCACATGCACATCTTTTTTCCAGATCTGTCCCAAAGAAGACACTAGGAAAAAGAAAAGAAAATGCAGATGAACAATGGAGGCCACCCACGGTTTTATATACTGTTGTTAAGTGCAAATGCATAAGCTTTTTTTTTTCCCTGGTCTTTGTATGCACACGCGTATCAAAAACTATCACAGATCATTCAATCAATGTGCTTTATTAGTATTAACTGTGGTGATCTTATGAAATGGCAGATAAGCGATAATGAAATCACATTCTTAACTGGAGGTTGTGACAAAATGAAGAAAAGGAAAAAACAAAAGGTATAAAAGATAACAACACAGTCCATAAAATATGTATTAAAAAAGGGACTAAAAAAGATATTTTTTAAAAAAAGAACATATCATGTAATTTCTTAAAAAAAATTTTTTTTTTTTTAGAATTCATTTGAGTATAATTTACTGGCAAATTAATTCTTATGTTTGGAGTAAATTTATAATTAAAATATTTTATTCTCATTTCCTATAATATTATTAATGTAATAAATTTCATTGAAAAAGGTAACATTACTAATAAAAAAAAATTAAATTTTATATTTATAATTAATATTTAATTTATAAAATAAGATTAAAAAATAATTGGGAGAGAATGAGAGGAGAGAGAATAATACGAGGAGAAAGTGATAAAGCAGAAAAATAGGAGAGAGAGAAAAAAAAAAAAAAAAGAGAGAGAGAGAAAGAGAAATAATAAGATAATATTTAGTAAAACTAAGAATTAAGTACTGAAAAAATTTAAATCTTGAATTTTAAATGTTTAATAAAATCAATGATATAATTTTTAAATAACAAAAAGATTTAAAAACTTAATTATTTATAAAATTTAATACAAATTTTAAATTAAAAATTTTAAATTATTTTTTTAAATATTTTTTATTTAATTTAAACTTTTAAAATGTAATTATTGAACTTAAATAATTAATTTTAAGTACTAAATAGTATTATCAAATACCACCTAAAATTAATAGACATGATAACTACTATCTTTATTTTGTTAGTTTTATAGAATTTATTTAAATTTTATTTATTTTAATAGAATTTAATTATGTTCAACTAATTAAAAAATAATTTATAATAATATGCTGTAAATAATAATTAATCATTACTTAATTGTTTAATTATAATTAAATAATAAAATCAAAATATTTATTTTAATTTGTTCTAAATTTCTAAGTGTTAAATTTGATTCAATTATTACTTTGAAATTGTTAAATGCAGTGGTATTACTTAAAAATTCAATTAAATTAACTGAGTGCAAAAATCTTCGCATAGCCCATAGCCTTAAATTGAAAAGCTGTTTAGTGCGCCAGATCAACGATCTAAACCCTCAGAAAATTGACTAATAATACTAAACCACGTGTCCACCCACTGACGGGCAAATTTTTTTTCACGCATCATTTCAAGCCGTCGATCTGGATTCTAAATCAACGGACAATAGATTCCATGTAATCAATCCGTGTCTCTCCCTATCGTCCAATCAAATCACATCTTTCTACCCTATAAATAATAAATCGACAACCCTCCATTTCCCATCGCCCATCTCTTCGTTAAGAAAATCAAAACAAAAACAAAACCCCCAAATTCACATTGTTCAATGGCGCCAAAGGCAGAGAAGAAGCCAGCTGAGAAGAAACCGGCAGGGGAGAAGCCGGCAGAAGAGAAGAAGACAGTAGCTGAGAAAGCTCCGGCAGAGAAAAAGCCAAAGGCCGGCAAGAAGCTGCCGAAGGAAGGCGGTGCAGCGGCTGGTGACAAGAAGAAGAAGCGTGTAAAGAAAAGCATAGAGACGTACAAGATCTACATCTTCAAGGTGTTGAAGCAAGTCCACCCTGACATTGGAATCTCTAGCAAGGCCATGGGTATAATGAACTCGTTTATCAACGATATCTTTGAGAAGCTTGCACAGGAGTCTTCGAGGCTTGCGAGGTATAACAAGAAACCTACTATCACATCTAGGGAGATCCAGACTGCTGTGAAATTGGTGCTTCCTGGAGAGTTAGCTAAGCATGCTGTTTCTGAGGGTACCAAGGCTGTGACTAAGTTTACTAGTTCTTGAATTAGGTTTGAAATATTTAGTGTTAAAAATTACCTTTGGTTTAGAGTCTGTTTTAATGTTTTCCTTTTGATTGTGAATTGTGATATTGTAAGTATTCACAAGTTATATGAATTCTAGTATGAAATGCAGTGACAGTGTATTTTTATTTTCTAATTGATTCTTCTTTTTCGTTTTCATATTCAATTTTGGCTACAGTTGATCTTATTTGATATATAACTTAAAAAAATTGATATTCAAATGTGACAAGAAATCAAAATCTGACATTGTGTTGATTTGAAATTCATTGTTGAAATTGTAGTTGTGGAATATATTCAAGTTAGGATCTTCCTTATTGTGTTGATTGGGAAGTGAAAACAACTGTTGGATTACTTGTAATATTTATAATTACTTCCATTTATTACATTTAGTACAACAAATGCATCTTTCAAGGTTGTGGCTATTAAATTAGACCTTGATTAAGTCACTGAACTGCTTCATTTCCATTTTGGATTCATCGAGGTAAGTTGTCGGGTTGATTATGATTGAGAGCATTTGCTTTACTGATATATCTACTTGAAGTTCAATATGTTTCAGGTAAACATGCGAATTTTATATTTGGTAGAAGCATTAATGCACTATGGACATAATTTCATTATCTGTGGGAATGCACAAAGCCTGAGGTATGATTCTGACTTACTTCCCAATTGTTGTTTATGATTTTGATCTCTGGCTTGTTATGCTGTCCTATTTAATTTATGTTTTAGAAGATTTTGCCCCATTAACAATTAATTTACAACAGCAGTTTGTTTACCAAGATACAACAACTGGGGATCTATTTTTCTCTTTTTCCATTGTGAGGAGTAATGAGTTTTCCCATATTCCTTTCTTTTTGATATGTTGTAGATGGAAGCAGTTTCACTATGATGGTTCTGCATATTTGACATCATTTTTGTCTTTTAAAATTAAAATCAGATTTAAAAGATCTTTTAATCTATGGATTGCAAACTTTGGGTTGATTCAACTTGATTAGGCTACACATGGGTTTGTTTATGTTGGCTAGTTCTAACTAGCTGGATTTGACCCTCAAATTAACTAGGTGTCTTCCTGCTAGTGGTCAAAACATTGCAATAGTTTTTTATGATAATGTTATTGACATTTCTCATTGTCATCAATCATTTAAATTGCTTGATTCTTGCTTACCACCAACCCCATCACCCCCCAACATATGTTAAATCAACTTGTGCAAGGTAGAAAATTGCCCTTGCATGTGCTTTCTTTTTTAACAATTTACATGGTATATTTCTTCCTTAGATTTCTCATTCAGAACTTCTCTACAGTTGCATTCCCAAAACTACAAGCAGTAGAAGCTTGAATCCCCAACCAAATGTTTATCTGAAAAACTTTCTTTGCACTCCTGGATTTTAGCTTTTCTTAGCTCTCAGGCTTCCTATAAGAAATTGAAATGTTTATATCTAATATATGCTCTCAAAATGCACCTATTTGTTGTTTTTGTGGATGATTAAGCTTATCTATGGTTGATATGCCACATACTCGAAGAGTTGTGTGATTTCTTTGAAATGATATAATGGTTACTAATTATTAGGGTGCTTCAATTCATCTTACATTCAAATAGTTTCCTCCTTTCACCAATTTAGTTCAATTTGGATACAAGAGCTCTGATACTTGCTTTCAGCTTTTCAAATATAGGGTCAGTTAGTTTTGCTGAGAATGTGGTCCCGAAAAAGAAATAATACTTGGCTTCATTCTTTCTTCGATTACTAAGCATATCACCCTTGTATTTTTGTATTCTTTTTTCTTGTACTTCATTGATTACCATCTGGAATGTTTCTTAATCAAATTTGCAGTTTATTGATAATCTATTAAATTAGCAGATACATTTTTTTGATTTGGTTATTAAGTTATTTTGCAGTTGGCTAAGTAAAAGAAGGATAAGGCTTGGTCTTTAAGTCTTCCTGATAACACTACGGATTGCTGTAATATTGTTATTGGCCAAAGCAAGACCATTATGTTTTAGCATATAAATAAAATTATATGACAACAATTTTGTTCAGTTATAAGCATTTCCTAATAAGTATGTGTTGCCCAATATCTCCTATTATCAATTAATCCAGAGCAGCAGTTTCACTCCTTTTGCTTCTGCTTTTAATTATGCATGTTGCCATTGTTGTGTTGCTTGCTCAGAATTCTCAGCAGTTGCACTAAAAACTACATGTAGGAGAAGCTTGGACATCTCTCTCTCCCTCAAATGTCTTTTTCGTTTGATAAAAAATATAAAGATTAATTAATGTCAAAAACGGTCCTTGCACTCCTGGACTTTTTGTTTATGTGAACAAATTTTTGTATTTGGCGCGGATGACCTTTCAAGCACCAGCACATGCACAGCTAAATGACACTGATTTTATACAAGGTTTCAGTTGTTATGTTCACTTTTATCCTTTCCCTTCCCAGCAAATAGATCTTTCCTATCAGAAGAGGTCTTATCTAACCATGTCCTGGCACTTTTTGATCGGAGTGGGAAGCTTGAATGCAGGAGCCACCAGCCGGATCGACCAATAAATGATAGGCCAAAGGGATGGGCTCATTCAAGTAGGATCGCCTTTCAAATTCAAGAGATGTCCTTGGTAACAACCTCCTACATATTTGCCCTCTAGAATGTTGTTTTGGGTCACGGTGGTGGGTCTACTTTCAGTTCATCCCACCTGAAAAAAAGGAATACGATGAAAAGTCATCCTGAGATACGCTCTTCTCTTCCACTACTGGAATATAGTCCAAGCCGAGAGAAAACCAATACGTAATTCCATCCATCGCTCGTCCATCCTTCCTTTCTTTATCCCTCAAACTCGTGGGGAAAGAAAGAGTGGACGGACACAGACTACATGGTGGGGTGGGAGGAGGACGGGTGTGATATACATCATATGGATAAGGACAGCCTATACTGGATGGGTCAAGTGGCTGCTATGGAAGTACTGCTGCTAAAATAACGAAACTTACTTCACCTATGATGCTGTGGGGGGGGGGGGGGGGGGTGGGGGGTGTTGGTGTTGGGGGTGCCGCGCGCGCAGGGGCAGGTGTGATATACATCATATGGATAAGGACAGCCTATACTGGATGGGTCAGGTGGCTGCTATGGAAGTACTGCTGCTAAAATAACAAAACTTACTGCACCTATTCTCCTGCGTATATGATATGTATCAGAACTGTACTTTGCTTAATAAATAATAATCATCTTCATCGCATACATTTCTTTTCTAATTTCTAATGTCATTTTGTTGTATATGTTCCTTTGACACTTACAATTGTTTATCGCTGAATAGTTAGTATGAAAATTTCTTCCTTATATAGATGCATAATTGCAAGTGCGAATATTCTTAATTTTGTCAAGAATCCAACCGAGTTTAAATTGGTATTTGGATATTATTTCTACCAAAGATTTTGGCCAATCATGAATAATTAATTAAAATTAAGCTTCGGTCTATATGCTATCTTTTACGAATTTATCTTGACAGACAGAAATACAGAACAGATAAGCAAAACATAGTATGATTTAACAACTCCACTTCCATAGCAGAAGCAGTTGATGGAATAGACGCATTATGTGATACCAATATCGAAAGAAAGATTCTTGTTTTCACCTCATTTGTGCGTAACATACACGAATATTTCTACCATCTAGCAACTGAAAAGGACCAAGCAAACACAATATTAATAGACCATTTCGTATGTCCAATCTTTCCATAAAGGAAGAGCAAACAAGATCCTACTCAAAGCTATATATATATATATATATATATATATATATATACACACACACACACACACACACTAATACATACATATACCTGATCATTCATTTCTTTCAAAGCTGTTGAGGCTGCAGATTCACAAGTGAACTGCACGAACCCATACCCTTTTGACTTCCCACTCACATGATCACATATAATCTTAACTGTTAAATCATATAATTCAAAAAAAAATCAATAATAAAAAATCGAAAGTACGGGACTTGATTTTTTGATCTTCATATTACCTTCATTGATTTCTCCATGGCGTTCAAAAGCGTTCTTCAATATGGTTTCATTGGTATCATAAGAAAGCCCTGCAATTTAAAACAAAAAATAATCAAGATTTCTACACAAACCAAAAATAAATTAATGGGGCAGAGAAACTAATAGAGACCTCCAACAAATAGTTTAGTGCAGAAATGGCGAGCCCATAACCATCTGGTTAAGGGAACTGTACTTGCGAGATGAACACTGGAACGCTGCATCAGATCTTATCCCAAGCCGCACCACCTCCAGCAATTGTACTCTTAATTACTAGAAATCAAGAAAGCAGCTGAGAGCTGCAACCATACAACCTACAGGTTCCAGAAATGTCGTATTGCTGGTCGCAAGCATTAAAACGGCGGCGCTTTCCTCCTTACGCCCGCACGCTTACTTGCTTTATACTACGATTCCAAATTCTATATATATATATATATATATATATATTAATTTTAGTTTAATTTGTTGTAGTTTGTTTTAAATAAAACCTTTCTGTAATAATAAAAAAAAAATATATGATTTGCACTTACAAATATAATCTATGTAATTTAAATATAGTCGTGATTTCTCTGCTTATGAAATAAGATGCAATAGCCTAAGAATTCTTGAAATTTCTTTCTCTTATCATATTAAAATTGAATTTTCTTAAAAAAAAAGTCAAATAATATCATAAGCTAAGATTAATAAATTCCACCTAAATATAAATAAGAATGAATATCCAAGCTTAAATGGTTATAAGTCAATTAATTTATATTAAGTGTTAAAAATCAATCAAGGAGGAAACTAAGATAATTTATTTTCACAAAAGTTATGTAAGAAACAAATGTGAAAAAGTCCAAATATTAGAGTCAAGTTATTCAAGAATTTGTAACCCAACAAATGCCCCCTTGAAAACAACCTTTAGCACAAGATATCAAGCCTACAATTCCTTGCTTATGCAGGCGCTTCGAAGTTACCCAGAAATTAAAGCTTAAGCAAATGTGTTTCCCTTTCATCTTTAGTAGAATTACACAATTTTTGAAGCTTAATACTAAAGAGCTAGCAAGTAGCAATTAAGCTTACAAGTCCTACATATTTACTTTCTATAGGCTCAAAATAAAAAACAAAGCATATATAATATTGCAAAGAATTGGATCACCAAATAACTAAAATGAAAAATTCCATCCCCAAAAGGAGCACCTTGGAGGAAATGCCTTATCTAAAGATTAAGGGAATAAGGCAATTGTAAAGAAGAGGATAACTTTAAAAAAGGAGGGTAGAAAAAGGTTTAAAAGGTTCTCTCTTATATGTTGTTCAATTCTTTGCATCAGCAAAGCATTCCCCAAAACAAACAATCAAAGTGGCATCATACAACCTCCACTCACAAAGAATCCAAACACTTCAAAGAAAAATACAAAATAAATGAGAGAGAAACCCCAAAAACAAAAAAAAAAAAAAAAAAAAAAAAAGAAACAAGTGGTTTCATCCATTAATCTTAAATGTCAATCCTAACATTGTACACAAAGACCAAGGGACTAGCACAATGTTTGGCATTCATCAAGTTTCCCTTACACATCAACAAAATATCCAAACCCTACACCCAAAATTACATACAGACAACAGAAGAAAAAGAACAGCTAAATTGGCTATTAAAGAGAGAGAAAGAGAGAGAGAGAGAGATTAAGCTTTCTTTGGAGACTTGGTGGCCTTAGAGGGAGACTTGGGTTCCTTAGTAGCTTTCTCTGTCTTTTTGGGCAAGAGGACAGGGTTGATATTGGGAAGAACACCTCCATGAGCAATGGTTACACCTGCTAACAACTTTCCAAGCTCTTCATCATTTCTCACTGCAAGCAATACATGCCTCGGTATTATCCTATTCTTCTTGTTATCTCTAGCCGCGTTACCAGCCAACTCAAGAACCTGCATACCCAAAACATTAAGTGTTAAAACAGATAAAAATAAGTTCAATTTTATTTGCAAGAAAAAAAGAAACATCAGAGAATTCAAGAAGACAGAAATTAGGGTTTCATTTACATGATATCCAGAGTTAGCAACACAACAATTTCCATCATTTCCCCAGCAGCACCGAAACATACATTTAGGAACAAAATTAGCGAAATCCCCAAATTCAACACTGCTCATGATATCTTAAACAAAACTCCACTCCAAAAAAAAATTTAAAAAAAATATGACAGATCTGAGAACAACGCCAAATACAGAAAGCCCAAAATAAGAAACAGAGATAGAGCTTACTTCAGCAGCTAGATACTCAAGCACCGCAGCCAAGTAAACAGGAGCACCAGATCCGACCCGCTGGGCATACCTCCCCTTCTTCAAGTACCGTCCAATTCTACCAACGGGAAACTGTAGGCCCGCTTTGACAGACCTAGAAGTGGGCTTCTTCTTTGGACCTCCACCTTTCCTCCCACCAGCTCCCTTTTTCAATTTAGCTCCGGTCTCCATCTCCACAAAAAGATCCGACCCGCTTATACAAACCCGATGGAAGACCCCGAATCTATGCTTATGAAATTGAGAGAGAAATGGCTATGGATAGCGTGCAGCTTTAAGATATGGTGTTGTGCACACGCTTTTATAGCAAGGTGTCTGGATGTGAGCGTACGAGAAGTGGGAGTATAGGAGATTGGGTGAAGAGAGACCGTTAGATTAGGGGTCTTACTGACGGTTCTGGATTGTTTAGAGAGCGATCCGCGTGATTTGAAATGAACCAATAGGAAGCGAGATTTTTGATTTTCCAATTTTCCCGTTGGAAAACTTTTAGCGCCATTTTAAAATGTCTTCGCTTTCCCGCTGGAATTCTCAAATCAACATTGCAAATTTTGTGTTGAATTTGTTGCAGTAATATATGCATATAATTTAATTTAGTATATGCAATTTCTTTTCTATTCTTTTAAAATAAATTGATTTAAAAATTATTTTATAATTTTAAAATTATTGAGTTGAACTATTTTAATTTATCACTATCCCACTTTGTTATTGAATTAAATACATTCACAATTTAATTTATCTTTAAAAATTTATTAATACCTTAAACTTTTAATTTATATATAAGACACCTTAAATAAATTAAATCAACAACTTTAATTATATTTAATAAAAGGGTTTAGTGTTATCTTCAATTATTCAATAATCTAAGAATAAATTAACTTCATCTAAATAAAAACTTTCCTCCCCGAATTAATTAATAAGATGTTTATTTGATTCGATTTATTAAATTTAGATGTTTAATTGATCATATTAAAATTTGGGAATAATAATGGATTTTTAGAGAAAAATATAAATACCACTTTACATATCCTGTTTGATTCTTATTTTACACATGAAATTAAATAATTTGGTAATACGTAATAATAATTTTCAATTTTTAAAAATCAAATATAGAGAAATAAACATCATTATTTTTTTAATTGCGATTTAAATTCACAATTTTAACATCCTAAAAAATAGTTTAGGACTTCAGTACTACTTAAGGCAATGACCGAATTTTAAACTTAGCATTTCTCCCCCAAATTTGGTGTGAATCTCCATATTCAAAAGAGATAACTCTATTTTACTTCTCAAATATGTTTAGATTGAATTGACATTTACAAAATTATGAATAATATTTAGTACTTTACAACATCATCATGTGAAAACTCCCTCTAGGAAAATTTTCTTTTTCTTCTCTCTAAAGCTTTATGCTCCTGCTTTTAGAGCTTTGTTTAGGGGGAACCTCCAAGGCCTACGACCATTAGAGGGGATCCCATTTTCTTTGTTTATGTTTCCAATACTATAATAAACTTCTATTTTTTGCTTGTCTTTTGATGTTTAAGGCTATGTTTGATTGAGATGATGGAAAAGTGAAGGGATGTGAATTTTATAAATAATCTTGTCTAGATATAAATAAAAAAGAAATGTGCTTAGATAATATGTTTTATAAAATTCGTATTCTTCTACTTTTCCATCCATTAAAATAAACATAGCCTAAGACTCCCATATAGGTCTAGAGTTTCTTTTGCTCTTATTGTTTAGATATTTTTTTAGGGTGCTAACACTATCTTGCTTGAGTCCGGCATCATTCGACTCTCCCACATTGAGGATCTAACATGCAATGGCTACCAGTGGGAGGGGGAAGAGGGTGTTAGCAATGGCTTTGTTATCTCAAAGGTTGTTTATATGGTTTTTGATTTGTTGAGATCCAAAGCCCCTAATAGAGAATCGATTCCCTCAAGATCATGGATCTTTCGAAGGTGGGAACTAAATTTTTGTTATGGGTCCATTGTTCATGCTCTTCTTTGGTAGTAGAGGGCAAGTTACAGAGATCAAAGAAATAAATGTTTTGGGATGTGTTCAGTAGCATATGTTTTATTCTATAAGGGTTTGGCTTCCTATTTTAGGTTTTTGCTGGCAACGACTACGTCAATGGAGTCGGTGGTGAGATCTAAAAGGAAGAAAGCCTACAATGAGTATATGTACCTTTTCCTATCCGACTTTTGGGCTGCGAGACTCATAGACTCTTTGTCTATATTTTATTGTGTTTTGGGCTTTAAGCCCATGGCTAAAAAAACAAGAAATGGTAATTTGATTTTAGGGAAAATTTCAAAAATAACCAAAAAAAGATATCAAATAACATTTTTGTGGTCATGAAATATTTATTTCAAAAATATTATTCAATCCTAAAAATATAACATTTACACTGTATTCTTTGCAATTATATCGTGTCATCATTTACTTTGTGTTGTTTTCTTTCCTTAACACAACCTCCAGTAATCCTTCTTTTTCAATTCCAATCATAATCATGTAGTCCATTTGTCCTTTTTTTTTTGGAAAATTTTCATTTTTAATATGTCCACGAAAAAATTTCAAAAATATTGTGTAAATTTCAAAAAATGATATTTTTACCATGGTATAGGTTTGGTATATTTTTTGATCAAATGTTATATGTTCGGTATACTTTTTCAATTTGTTCACAAAAAAGAAAAAAAAACCTCAGAAAAATGGTTAAAGATAAAAAGATATTAATTTATATTATATTAATGTATACCAAATACTTTATATGTGTGCGTGTGTGTGTGAGTGCATGCATGTGTGTGTGTGTGTGTGTTTATATATATATACTAAAATTTAATATATGTTAAGTATATGTTTGGTATTTACAACTATTTTATATATACATACAAATTGCAAATTTTTAAAAGATAAGAAGATATAATAATTATAAATGGTATGTGTGTAGCATATTTTTTTAGTTTATTCGCAAAAATAATAGACCCAAAAACCAGTATATGTTTTGTATATATAAAATATATGTTACACATATGTTTGATATATTTTTTGAGCAAAAAGTATATATGTAGTATAGCATAAATTGATATATGTTTAGTATACGTTTGGTATCTGTAACTATTTTATATTTATACAAATTGAAATCCTAAAATTTAATCTTAAAAACCTAAACCCTAAAATCCTAAAGTTAAACCCTAATCACATGCATATACAATAAATTGATATATCTTTAGTATATTTTTGGTATCTACAACTCTTTTATATTTATACATATTGGAAATATGAAAAAAAATTAAAAAGAAAAAGTAAAAGTCAATGGTATGTGTATACCATAAATTGGTACATGTTTAATATATGTTTGATATCTACAATTGCTTTATCTTTACACATACTAAAATCCTAAAATCTAAACCTAAAACTCTGAAGCCTAAGACCATAAATGCTAAACCCTAATGGTATACGTATACCATAAATTAGTATATGTTTAGTATATGATTGGTATCAGCAACTCCTTTATATTTATACAGTTTGGAAATATGAAAATTTAAAAAGACAAAGTAAAAGTTAATGGTATACGTATACTATAAATTGATATATATTTGGTATTTGCAGCTATTTTATATATATGCAAATTGAAAAACGTAAAAATAAAAATAACAATAAATAGTATATGTATACCAAAATTTAGTATACGTTAAGTATATGTTTGGTATCTGCAATTACTTTGATATATACATATTTGCAACTTTGAAAAACTTAAAAAGATTTATAAACTATCAGTAAATGGTATACATAAACTAAAATTCGGTATACTTCAAATATATGTTTGATATATGTAACTACTTATAAATATATATATATGCAGATTATAAATTTGAAAAAATAAAAAAATAAACTAACAATAAATAGTACACGTATACCAAAATTTAGTATATGTTATATATATATATTTAGTATATTTTTTCAGCAAATGGTATATGTTTAATATCTTTTTGCTCTTGAGAAAAATATATTATCATTGAATAAATTATATAGTGAAAAATAATATTGTGGTTTCAAATTTGAAGTATTGCACTGTTATTAGTGATATTGAGGTAAACATTTATAAATTTATACAATTAAAAAAATAAGGAATAAATTTACATTGGCATTTTTTTTTTATGAATAGCTTCTCTTGCAATCTTAAAATAAAAGTTAAAAATGGTTTGAAGTTCATATTAGAAACTATTAATTTTTTACATTTTTACAATATTATTGAAAAAAGTAATTCGAAATTATCTTTAACTTTTAATTAACAAATCCAGGTTGAAATAATTTCAATAACATTCAATAAAATATTTTCAATATATATTTCTTAAAATACAATAGTTGAATTTTCTAATAAGCTTCTCTTACATGCATAAAATAACAAAAGAAAATGGACAAAATACATATTTGTTAAATTTCCTTGAAAAAAAAAAGGTCAAATCTAAGTCCACAATCCACACTTCAAAACTATAAAGAATACAAATATATAATCCACCTTATTTAGTGTCCAATAAAGAAAATACGGTTTTCGAACCTAATCATCAATCACATATACATTAGAAAATTAAAGAAAAAAAAAAGAGACTCACAATATAAAAAGAAAGAGTATTCAAGCTCGCTCTTGTTTAAGACTATACAATCACAAAATAGGAGTTTGTAAATTCAATATGGTAAAGTAATAATAAATTTAGTTTTCAATGAAATAAAATTACACAAAATTGTAGAAAATGCATCCAAATTGGCTCTTATTTCATCTCTTTAACCTGTAAATACATAAAATTACTAAGCTCTTATTTGCAAATCCAAGCTGCCAATTTCTATGTATCTCTCATACTTTCTAAGAGTATATACATATAAAATAATGTCAAAATCACCGTATAAACAACACACAAAACTTTTAATGAATTGAAATATATATAATAAGCAACCAACGAGCTACCACCAATGGCGAGACCAATGAGCTACCACTAACAGTAGCCACATGCCCAGAAAACCCAACGCCGAATCCAGCAACAAATCCCACCAACATAAGCAACCAGTTACCCACCAAACTAGCAACGAACGACGCCCACCAACCTATTCACCATACAAATTAATTTTTGTTTAAGAACAAGACCAAAGAGAAATAAGTGACAGAAATGCCAAAAATTTAAGAAAATTATCGAAGTTAGGCAACGCCCAAACAAATTGAACCGCTTACACCAAGTTTCCTTCCATTTCAAGAACCAACAACAAACCCTTAAAGAAATCGGGTACCAAAATTTATAGAAATTTCAAAAAATAACGTGAATGATTCAAACATCAAGAACAACAATCGATCAAGCCAAAGTGAAGTGAAGAGAGAGGCGATAAATCGAAATAGCAAGAGATAAATCAGTTATGATGGAGGTTTTGTTAAGCGAGAGAGAAGTGATGAACTCAGAGAACTACACTTAAATCGATGATGGTGGGGAATTTTTCTTGCTGCGTTGATGATCGAGTTACCATAGATGGGCATTTGGGTCCTTGAGAAAGAAAGAAATCGGTGAATTGAAAAGAAAAGGGAAAAACTAAGAGTGGAAAACCAAGTCAATGATAACAAAGAATATAATGGCTTTGAGTTGAGATGGTCGGCAACAATTAGTGAGGGTCAGTTCAGGTGTAAGAATCAAGTCTATATGAGGTTTATGAGTCTAAGTGTGTGAGAGAATTGGGTTTGAAAGAGAGCTATCAAAAGACGATCGGAGCATAAGAAAGAAAGAAATAATGTGTAAAAGAAACCTAGACAACATACAAATATATAAAATAAAAAAGTACCATATAAATGATATTTTAAGAAAAAATAATGTGCATGTTGTAATTTTCTCTTTTTTTTTTTGACTTTTCTTTTTAGAATATTATATTATATATTATTATATTATTTTGGCCGATTAGCTACCACCTCCTCTTGATTTCTCTTTTTAAGTTTTTGACATTTGACTGATATATACTTAAACTTTTTTTTTTTTTAAAATGTCATTCGTGACTTCATCGTAAGAATTAATTTTTTATTTTTATCACACAAATATGTACACATATATATATAGTAAAATTTGGTATACGTTGAGTACATGTTTGATATCTATAATTATTTTAATATATATATATTAAAAAATGTAAACTAATAGTAAATGGTATATGTATATCATAATTTGATATACGTTAAGTATATATTTAGTATTTGCAATCACTATATATATACACATACTGCAAATTTGAAAAAAAAAAAGATAAATAAACAGTAAATGGTATATGTATACCAAAATTTGGTATACATTAAATATATATTTGGTATTTACAACTATTTTATGTATCTACATCATGCAACTTTGAGAAAAAAAAATAAAAAGATAAACTATCAATTATATGTATACCAAAATTTGATATATGTTAAGTATATATTTGATACATGTAGCTACTTTATATATATAAATAAAACAGTTTATATATTTTTAATTTTTAATTTATCACCAGATTCATTGAGTTAACAACTAGTATAATTTATTTTTTTTGGGAAATGACAAAAACATTATATTAATTAACTATATATAACAACTTGACTCACTCGTATTGCTGAAATCCAAAGGAAAAAATATCTTATTCTCTTCGTCCCACAAAGATAGTACACTATTCCTTTTTTTACTTTCCCACAAAAATAGTTCATTTTCCCTTTTTAAAATGTGTTAAATTATTTAGTTCATATTATACCCTTATTTATTTTCTTGTCATCAACTACTTAAAAACATGCAATAATTTAATTATTCTTAAAATACTAAATAAACATTAATGTTTATTTTCAAAGAGTCTAAAAATATCCATCATTGTCATATTCTCACACCATGAGTAAGAAAGCAGAAAACCGTTTACTTTCTTTTTATTTTTCTAAAAATGCTCCATTAATTGTTTTTAAATTTATTAAAAAGTGATTAATTCCAATAAAATACTTTACTAATATTCATGATCATCTATTTAATGATAATATAAGTGTATATTGGTAAAATACATATAAAATCAACTAATTTAACTATAAAAACAATATTTTCTTAATCTATGTATAAAAAGAAAGTAGAATATTTTTGTGGGATAGAGGGAGTATAATTTTAATTTTTTGTACAATCAAATTAAATTGTTGATTAGAAGAGGTGCAGCGTCGTTCATTTAGTTAGGCTATTTCCAACTCAAACCTCTATATTTGATGTGATTTTCATATCAAAATAGTATAACTTTTACACCAACTACCATTTCATCTCCAATTCACATACCAAATATAACATTAAAAAGAATATTCTCCTTTTTCTTCTATTTTAGTTCTAAAAAATTTAAATTAATTATTTATTAAATAATAATTAATATTAAAAATAGTTAAATACATAATTATGGCATGAAAGTTAATTATTTTATAAAAATTATTTTTATTATATAAAAATTAGACATTACAAATAACATAAAATAATATATAAAAACCATTACAATTAATATAAAATACAGCAAAATATTTCCTTTAACATATAAAAATAAAATACATAGTTGGACAATAAATATTAAATCTATTGCTAAACTAAAACACAATTAAAATTACAAATTAATCGAAATTAATTCTCATAATTAGTATATTCTTCTCACAAATGTTCAATTAATGCATTTCGAAGTGCAATGTGAGCCTATTTATCCTTGATTTGTATACGTTGAGTAAGAAAATCATGAAATCGAGTATTTTTATTTACCACAATTTCAATTTCTGGATTTGGGACTTCAATTAGTTCTTCAATTATATCATGTAAATCGTTATTTGAGTACTCTAAATGCATTTATCTTTAATATCACATTTATCCTTTTTCTTCCCACAAAAGTTCTTCAATTGCTACATTAATATCACATTTATCTTTAATTATCATGTTGTGCATAATAATACTCGTAGTCATTATATCATGTAATACATTTTTAATCCAAAAAATATGATGGTCCTGCCACAATTGCAAATCGTGATTTGAGTACTCCAAATGCACGCTCAAAATCTTTTCTATATGATTCTTTTTTCATGGCAAATAATTTTTTTTTTTGGACCACGTGGATCATGAATACTTTGTATAAGAATATACTATTTTGGGTATATACCATCAACTAAATAATAATAATAGTAACCCATGTTATACTCTTTTCCTTGAATGACATACTGAGCTGTGTGAGCAATATCTTGAGCAAGATTAGCAAAAAGATAGGATGTCTTTAGCACATTAATATCATTATTGGATCTCGGTAGACCAATATATGCATGCCATATCCAAAGATTTTAATTAGCAATCATTTCCAATATCAAAATATAAGGAAATGTCGATATGGCACACCTTATCCATTGGATGGATTTCATCTTTATCTCAATCGTGGGATTAATTTTCAAAAATGTTATCTTATTTTCAAATTCTTTTCCCTATAAAATGGCATACTAAACTATGGATGAACACATCTCATTTCATTATTTTTGATAAACCATTTTTCTTTCAAAATGAGTTCAAAGCATCGAAGTGGATCATACTCAATTGAAGAAGATTTACACTTATGCAATGTTTATCTTGACATTTCCCAAAATCCAATTATAGGAATCAACCAATCCAAATATTGTTTTTGGAATAGAGTTGACATTGATTATCACTTAGATCCAATGTTTAAAAATTTAGATAATGATGTCTCAAATTTAACCTTAGTTATTTTTCATGACACAAAATCCTTTGCAATTGATATAAAAAATGTTTCACAAAATTTTTTTTTATGGGTAATGCTACACAACTTAATATTTTTATATCAATTTATTAACCCAACTAAGTGGTATCATTATATTGAAAAATATTTTATATAATACATTTTTAAAAAAATAGCAAATAAGATGCTGCCACATTAGTGGGTTAATAAGTTGGCACAAAAGTATTAAATTATATAACATTTTCTTTATTTTATTCTTTGACAATTATTATTATGGTATGAAAATGTAGGAATATATATAACAATGACCACAGTAAATAGAAATTCTTTTAGATGAGAATAATGAATTTTATAAAATAATACTTGTTACATAAAACATTAAAAAAAAAATCAAGTCAAGCTATATTAACATGTGCTGAAAAAATAAGATTTAAAATTGGTATAACAATCTTACATATTTTGTTCCCAATTCTATGAAATTAGTGAATTATATTCAAAATCTTTATCTAAATTTGGCAATTTCAATTCTCCATCTCTAAGTCTCCTATATTGATGTATAGAATACAGTTATATGTATATAAAGTTGATTACAATTCCTCAAGAACAGTTACCATTAAACAGTTATATATAATGTCAAGATGCCTTCTACAGTTCCTTTAAGCACTAAAATTACAATACCTTTATCATTATAAGCCATTAGACCTCATAGTTTAAATTTTAATTGTTGATTCTTTTTTTTAAATAATGATTAATTAATATCTAAAAATAATTAAAACTTTCTTTACAAATCAACAAGTAATGTGTTAAAATTACATTATCTAATAATAAATATTGTAAAATATTATTCATCAAGAAAAATTCGACCAAATAAAAAATAATTGTATGATAAATTGAATTGTATTTTATTGAAAGAAAATGAGTGTACACAAAATTAGTTGAGCATAAATTTATCAAAAAATAGTCTGCTACTAAAAGTTTACATTCAAAGTACTTATAAATCATGTGTCCATACAATATTTGGATATGAATTCTAAATTGAAGTTGACTTTGATTCCACTTTGTTATACTAGTTCATTTTGGATTCAATCTACAAGTGATGGACAGAGAACTTCATTCTAGTCTAGGCCTGACTGGTCCTAATTTGCCTACTGAGTTTGGGCCTGGATTGGCATATTATGTTCTTCATTAATTATAATAAAATTATATAATTATATTTAATGTTTCAATTGTTTAAGTTTTCAATAAATTTTATAATTCTCTAAGCTAACTTTGTAATTTCTTTATCACATTGTTTTTCAAATTAAAATTTACAATATCCAATATAGAAAGAACTAAAAAAAAAATCATACAAGCAAAAATAAAATTTATATACAAGTTTAAATTATGTTATTTTTTGAAATGACATAATAATTTCATCTTTTATTTTGTAATATAAGTATCATGTTGTGTAATTTTTCATGGATTAACATTAAATAGTCCAATGGTACTAAAGGAAATAGAACAAAAACTTTACTTTCAAAGTATTTTATGAAAGCTGGAATACTTGTTATTCAATTCAAAAGACTACCGTGCCTTTTATAGAGCCTTACAAATCTGATGTAACCAAAACAGAGAAAAATAAGGAAACAAATCCTAACAAACTTGAATACATCAACTCCTAGAAACTAGCTTATTTGGACCTATTCTTTAGCTTCAACTGAATACCCAACAAATTCCTCCCCTTAAACTAACATATGCTTAACCAGCATCAGTTTACTCCTCAAATCGTTGAACACCAAGCAAACCTCTAAGCTTCACAAACTGATCCAACTTAATAGGTTTAGTCATTATGTCTGCCACTTGATCATTGGTTCCACAAAATGCTAACTTCACAGCTCCTTCACTTGATAAATTGCGTAGATAATGATATCTAACATCAATGTGTTTTGTCCTTTGATGCATAACTGGATTCCTGGATAACTTAATTGCAGAACTGTTATCACACATTATGTCAATACAATTGCAGTCTTTGACGCCTAACTCCTTCAAAATTCCTTTGAGCCAAATGCAATGACATGCACAAGCAGTGGCAGCTACATATTCAGCCTCTATAGATGAGAGAGTGACAATCCCTTGCTTTCTTGAACTCCAACAGATTGCTGCTCCATTTAGAAGAAAGACATAGCCCGAAGTACTTTTCCTATCGTCCACATCTCGCGCATAGTCACTATCTGTGTATCCCAGCAGATTCACATACGTGCTTCTTTTGTAAAAAACTCCCAATTCCAGTGTTCCTTCAAGTACCTCAGTACCCTTTTAGCAATCATTATGTGTTCCTCTTTAGGTTCAGCCATATAACGAGAGATTAAACATACCATAAATATCAAGTCAGGACGAGTTACCGTAAGATACATTAAGCACCCTATTAGCTGTTTGTACAGCGTTGCATCAGCGCCTTTACTACCTTCCTTTGACAAAATAGTGCCAGGAACTATTGGATTCTTGACAGCATTGCAATTCCACATATTGAACCTTTCCAAAACTTCCTTAGCATACTTCTTTTGGCACAAATGAATTCCATCTTTACTTTGGTGGACTTCAACTCCAAGGAAAAATTTCATTTTGCCCAAGTCTGTCATCTCGAACTCCTTTTGCATTGACAACTTGAACTGTATGCACATATGCTCATCATTTCCTGTATATATTAAATCATCAACGTAAAGACTTACCACCAATAGTTTGTCTCCATTTTTCTTCAAGAATAAGGTGTGATCATAGTTGCTTTTTTGAAACCCTTCCTTCTTAAAGTAACCCTCAATTATGCTAAACCAGGCTCTTAGGGCTTGTTTTAAGCCGTAGAGAGCCTTTTTCAGCCGATACACCTTATCTTCCTCTCCCCTTTTGATAAACCCTTTCGGTTGATCGATGTATACCTCCTTTTTCAATTCGCCGTACAAAAAAGCACTTTTAACGTCAAGTTGATAAACGCACCAACCACGCTGAGCTGCTACTGCCAATACAATTCTGATAGTATCCCAACGAGCCACAGGTGCATACACTTCATTGTAGTCTACTCCCGCTGTTTGCGAATACCCTTTGGCAACGAGTCTAGCTTTGCATTTATCCACCTTGCCTTCTTCATTCAATTTTGTTTTATATACCCACTTAACACCAATTTTCTTTGCTTGATTTGGCAGTGACACAAGCTCCCAAGTTTGATTTCTCTCTATAGCTTCAATTTCAAGCTTCATGGCCTCTTGCCACTTTTCTTCCTTCACGACTTCATCAAAGCTTACTGGATCACCATGAGAGATAAACAAGGCTAAATTTTATTCTGGTACCTCTTCTTCGGACAAGCCTTCACCGCTTTCATAATCACGCATCCAACTAGGCTCTCTTCTCTCCCTTCTTGTTTGTTCTTCAGGTGCTGACTCCCCAATTTCTGGAAACACCTCTAGTCTGCCATATTCAACTTCTTCAATATCTCCATCAGTCTCGTCTACTTCAGATTCTTTTGTAACAACATCATCATCTCCCCAAGCAAGAACATTATGCTTCAGCTCTACTGCGCTCAAGTTCCAATCCCATTTACCATCTTCTTCAAATATGACATCCCTACTTATAATTATTTTTTTTGTTACCGGGTCATACAACCGATAAGCTTTGGATTAGTCACTGACTCTAAGCAAGATGCATATGTGACTTCGATCGTCGAGCTTAACTCTCTTCTGTTCAGGGACGTGTACATGTGCAATGGAGCCGAATACTTTGAAGTAGTCAACCTTTGGTTTGATTCCTGTCCACCTTTCTTCAGGTACCATGTCTTTTACCGCCTTTGTATAACTTCGATTCAAGACGTGAGCTGTCCATCTCGCTGCATCTGCCCATAGTGATCTCGGCATCTCCTTCTCAGACAACAAACAGCGCACCATGTTCATGATGGTCCGGTTCCTTCTTTCTGCCACTCCATTTTGCTGTGGAGTGTATGCCGCTGTCAACTGTCGCCTTATGCCATGATCCTTGTAGAACTGGTTGAATTTATCTGATGTAAATTCTCCTCCCCTGTCAGTTCTTAAACTGCATATGGCTATTTTTGCTTCCTTTTCAACAGAACTTTTGAAGGTTTTGAACATCTCAAAGGATTCTGATTTATCTGTAAGAAAATAGACCCAGGTTTTTCTAGAGAAATCGTCTACGAACACCAACAAATACCTCTTGCCACTGTGAGAGGTTGGAGCGATCGGTCCACACAGATTTGCATGAATTAATTCCAATTTCTCTAATGCTCTCCAGTCACTTTTCTTTGGAAATTTTCCCCGTTGCTATTTTCCCACGTTGCATACCTTGCAAACCTTGGCCGCTTCTTTCAGATTTGGTAACCCTTTTACCATTTGTCTTTGCTGCATAATTTGGATGGACTTGTTATTTAAGTGTCCAAATCTCCTGTGCCAGAGATTCCCCAAGTCTTCTTCTGCCATCTTTAAGCAATTACCAAGCAGAGGCTTCATCTCTGCATAGATCAAGAACATACGATTTATAGTCATTGGAGTGTCTACTATCAAACCCCTTTGATGATGATAGATTCTGCAAGTACCCTCTTTAATTATAATCACCAAACGTTTCTCCTGTAGCTGTCCTATGCTCAATAAATTGTTGGTGAGGTTTGGGACATAGTAGACATCAGACACCGTTTGTGTGATTCCTTCTACTTCAAACCTGACACTGCCTTTTCCTTGAACTGCCATCCTTGAGCTATTACCCAATCTCACATAGTGCTTGAAACTTTCGTCGAGCTCAACAAACCAGATTTTGTCTCCTGTCATATGATTTGAACACCCGGAGTCGAGAAACCAAATACCTTTTCCTTCAGCTTTACTGACTTCTGTGTGTGCCATTAGAAGGAGTTCTTCTTCTTCGTCGAACTCAGCGTCGTTGACTCCTTTCTCTAGACTTGAACATTCAAATTGATAATGTCCTTGTTTTCCACATCGAAAGCAGTTGATGGCTGACCTATTGACGAAAGATCTACCTCTTCCCCGTCCTCTAGAGTTGCTGCCTCTTTTCTGAGATGTGCCTCTACCTCTTCCCTGCACATTCCTTTGCTCATTCTCCACCTGTAAAACTTGCTCTTCACTCTGTTTCTCAATCACGTTTTGTTCATGTACAAGCAAGGATGCTTGCAATTCATCTACTGTGAGATGATCAATGTCCTTGGACTCTTCGATTGAGCATACCACGAAGTTAAAGTTGTCTGTGAGACTTCGAAGTATTTTCTCAACAATTTTGACATCGTTCAAGTTTTCTCCATAATTCCTCATGTCATTGGCAGTAGACATGACTCTTGCAAAGTACTCAGACACACCTTCTCCCAGTTTCATTTCTAGAATTTCAAATGTTCTGCGAAGCCGCTGTAGTTGTGCGCGCTTCACTCTAGCATTCCCCTGATACTTGACTTTCATTGAATCCCACAATTGTTTGGCAGTCTCCTTCTGGGTGATGGTTTTCAAGATGCTCTTGTCTATGGACTGAAACAAATAGTTTTTTGCTTTGAGATCTTTGAGTTTTGCTTCGTCGAGTGTCTTCTGCTCTGTTGCGCTTGTGGTTTCGGTCCCCTTCAACTCTTCAAGACCAGGTTCAATGACACTCCAGTACTCCTTGGAGCGGAGAAGATTTTCCATAACTAAGCTCCAGTGATCCTAGTCTCCATCGAACTTCGGAACACATGGTGTCGTGAAACTTTCTGTTGCCATTTTCTTTCTCTTGTGTTTTTCCTCTCAAACACTATTGCAGACTTTCCTTACTTCTTCTCAGTGTTTTTCCTCTCAAACACTCAATATGTATGTCACTCTTATCAGGCCCTTTCGAGCTCTGATACCAAATAAAGGAAATAGAACAAAAACTTTACTTTCAAAGTATTTTATGAAAGCTGGAATACTTGTTATTCAATTCAAAAGACTACCGTGGCTTTTATAGAGCCTTACAAATCTGATGTAACCAAAACAGAGAAAAATAAGGAAACAAATCCTAACAAACTTGAATACATCAACTCCTATAAACTAGCTTATTTGGACCTATTCTTTAGCTTCAACTGAATACCCAATAGGTACAAATTGCAATAGACATTAAATAAATAGACAACTAAAAATTTTTATACTATTAATTATTTAATTTATGTTTTTTTAATAAATGTTATAAATTTCACAATATATTTTTGCAATAAAACTGTTATTATATATCATATGATGTAATTGTTAGTATTATATAAGTTATTATAAAAACAATATAAGAAATTATGAAATCAAAATCTCTTAATTCACTTTGCAATTTAACTATCATCTTATCTAATTTTCGCTGGTTAAAATTACGTAGTTTACTAATAAGAACTACAATAGAAATCAAAGTAATCAGACAGATAATTGAAAATTTTACATAGAAATTTAGTTGATATAATTTATTAAAAAACCTTATGATTCTTTTAATATAGTTTGATTTAATTATTATTTAATTAAAATTGACTTCTTCTTTTATTAATTTCTTTAACATTATTTAATTAAAACCTTATGTAGTATAAATTTTAATAAAAAATTCATAAAATAATAGTTAAATTATGTATAAGACATACATGGGTGTATTAAATCAGGAGAATTAAAAAATTTTATGAATTTAAAAAGTTATGAGATGTTTAATAATAACTTTTAAAAACTATATAAAAGTTAAGAGATATTTAATAATTACTTTTAAAAATTTTAAAAATTTTTATATAAATCAAGCAATATTCAATTGCAATTTTTTTAAAATATATAAAAGTTAATAGGTATTCAAAAAGTGGTTGACTTTTACATGGGTATATTAGATTAGGTGAATTTAATACTTTTATGAATTTAAAAACTTAGAAAATATTAAATAATAACTTTTAAAAACTTTGTAAAGGTTAATAAGTATTCAATAATTATTTTTAAAAACTTTAAAAAAATCTATATAAATTAAGAGATGTTTAATTACAACTTTTCTAAAGTTTATAAAAGTAAATAGGTATTCAAAAAATCATTGACTTTTATAAATAATAGACTTTTATATATTTTTAATGACTTTTTATATAGTTGTATGAATAAAAAATCTCAAAAATTTTCTTTCACTTTCTTTTAAGCCTTTTATACACTTTTAACAACTTTTTATGTAGTTGTATGAATAAAAAATTTCAAAAATTATCTTTCACTTTTCCTCAATTTTTCCATTGATTTTTTTTTTTAGTCACAAATAGCACACAAAAATAAACAAGCCCACATTTCCTTATCAATGTAACTTGCATCCTAAATTAAAACATATAAGAATATGAGTTTAGTCATGATACTTACCAGAGCAATGAAACCCCAAGTAATGAATTTACTTTATTCTCAATCTTTGTATAAAATCAAGCAAAAAATGATTTGTCTTTATTTTATTTTATACAATCCATATATTCGTTGACACACAGTATTTGATAATTATATTATATAATTAATTGTAAGATGGAAATTAATGGGTTGAGAAAATGATTGAGATAATTTTGATAATAGTAAGAATAGTGGCGCCCGGATTAATCAATACAACGATATTTAGTTAAAAAAAATGTTGTTTTTAATTTAAAATAACGAATTAGTTAAAATATTCACTTAAAATAACGAAATTAATAGTTTGAGAAAATGATTAAGATTATTTTGATAATAGTAAGAATAACGGTGTACAGATTAATCAATATAATAATATTCAATTAAAAAAAATAAATTTTCATCTTTAACTTAAAATAATGAATTAGTTAAATCTAAACTTATTCATAAATCATATATGAATTTGAAAAATGTTAAATTTTTCATAAACTTTATTGGTTTGATCTGCAATAATAATCATTAAAAATCTATTAATCTTTATAAAAATCTATCAATGTTTATAAAAGTTTTTTAAAACAAAGTTTATGAAAGTCATCCATAAATTTATAAATTTCGCAAAAAGTCATTAAAAATTCATAAACTCTGTAAAAATAATTCACTTAAAAAAATCTGCAAATGTCTTTAAAAATTTTAATTGAATACTCCCTCCTTAAAAAATCAAAAAAATTAAATTTGTACTTATAAAATTCACAACTGCATGTATAGTTTCTTAAGCATTTTCTATAATTTTAACCATTGGATTATGTAATTTTTAATTTGACTCCATTGTATTGTTAAATTGCAAAGCGAATTAAGAAATTATAAAATATTTTAAAATTTACAATTTAAATTTGTATATAAAATTCAGAGTTTTTATATAATTTCTTCAACACCCTACACATTAATTCCTATGATTATGTTATGTAAGTTTCTGTTTTTATAAATTAGATAAGATAATAATAAATGAGCTATAAAGTGTATTAAAAGAATTGTTAAAAATTCATTGATAAATTAATCAATTTAAATTTATATATAACATTTTACAACTTTCTACATTTCATAATTAGTACTTATAAAATCTTTTGAAAAACTATAGCCTGAATTTATATTTAAAATTCACGACTTGTTTTATAATTTTTACAACATTTATTCAACCATTGGGTTATGTAATTTAAAATTTTAAAAAATTACATCAATTAAACATTGAGTTATAAAAATGGATTGAGAGAATTATAAAATATTATAAAAAAAATATATAAATTAAATTTGTATGTAAAGTCTCCAATTTTAAATATAACTAGCGATATCTCGCATTACATGATTATAAAATTAATAAATTGTATAAAATTATATTTTTATTTTATTAATTTCTTTATTTTTTAATTATCATCTAAAAATAAAAATATAATATATATATATATATTATTTGTAAAAAATTGTGATAGAAATACATACATTTTTAAAAACTTGCATAAGTAAACCAAAATAATAATAAAGTCTACAAAAAAAGGTTTATTATTATTAATGTAAATATATAATTTTTATTGTTTAGTTTTTTGCATGTAAGAGTGCATGTACATACACATACAACAAAGTTCATGCAACTAATTATAATAAAATATATTTAGTTAATGTTATATTATTAAATTTTAAAATATAAATTAATTTATTAAACTTTTCATTAATTAAATTAGCACAAAATTTAATGAGGTGGCAACAAATTGTACTTACCTTCTCTTAGTTTTGGGATTATCTTCGCAAGTTCACTCTTATTAATACCCGTTATAATGTATAAAATTTAAAGTATTAAATAAAATTGATATTTAAATAAATTTTAATATTGTATTTAATTAATTAATTAATTAATTATAGTTAATTAATTTATGACCAATTTAATATTGGTTCCACTAGTAATTATCTATATTTATTTGTTGAAAATTGATTTTTCAAATAATTTAGAGTAAATTAAATCTTTTTAGATTTGATAAAATTGAACATTTATGAAATTTTACAAACTAAATATTTAATTATAATTTAAATAACATACATGACACACTTAACATAAAAATTTTAAAATTTTCCTTTGAAAACAAGTTTTGACCTACATGTAAAAAATAGAAGCCCGACTAATTTGAAGATTTCTAAAGCTAGGTATTAAAAATGTTAACTTTATTTAACAATTTATTTAAGTGTAAGAAACCTGAGTTTAACTTGATTAAAATTGAGTTAATTTCAAAAATACAATCAATGTTCTACAAAATGAAGTAACACTAAATAATCAATCGAGTTATTTAATTTAGTTATCATTAACGTACTTCACACGTAACACATTATAATTAACATATACTTAGTTAATTGATTATTAAAATTAAAATTTGAATAAAATATTAAATTCCTATTAAGGAAAATTTGGAAACAAACTCAAATTATTTAGAAATATATAAACTAAGTTTAACAAATAACCATTTAAATCTATTATAAATGCACAATTATAAATAATTTAATGAGGGACTTTTAAATAAATTTACTTATCCCCTTGTACATATTTATATTTCTTAAGTTAATTTCAATATTATTTTTTTTTCTTTTTGTTAGTTTTCTTAGATAATCAATTAATGCATTTTTTTTATTAACATTAACTAAATAAATATTTCACTCTTTCAATATAATAAATTATTGTAAATATTTATAAATAAAATAAAGAACCTAAACTTTATTTTATAAAAAATATATGTTAAAAATTGATATAGTTAAATTGAAAAATTAATAGAGAGAATTAAAGTATTTTTTGAAAAAATTATATAATCTAAATTTATATGTAGATCTAATAATTTCTTCTATAATTTTTATAATAACTTCTATATCTCTTACAAGTTACAATTACAAAAAAAAAAAAAAAAAAATGATAATAGTCTTATTGCATGAAAATTGTAACATTCATTGAAAAGAAATATATAAACTAAATAATAAATATAAAATTTTTGGTTACTTAGTTCTTTAATGTCTGTTATAATTTTTACTATTGGCTTATTTAATATTAATCAATGAAAAATTACACAACATGATACTTAGATTGCAAAATACAAAATTAAATTATTAGGTCCTTAAAAAAATAATCTAAATTTGTATATTTGTTTCTATAAAATTTTCAATTATTTTTTATAATTTTTGTATGGTGTCCTGTAATTTTTATTAGAGAATTATAAAATAAATTGAAAATTACAATTAATATTAAATATAATTATATAATTTTATTAATATATATTTTAATTTTTGTTATTGGATTATGTAATTTTAACATGTTACTGGTGACTTGAAAAAAAAAAAAAAATTTTTAGATATTCATTTTAGAAAGATCAACTGTTAGAATTTAAATTTTTAAAGCTGAATTTTTTTGATGGTATTGTAATTTTACACTATAATGTCAATTGACATTTTAGAGTTGCTAAGAAAATAAATAAATAATTTACAAAGTAAGAACTTTTTCAAAGAATGGCGTCGCCCGGACTCGAACCGGAGACCTTCAGTGTGTTAGACTGACGTGATAACCAACTACACCACGACACCAGATAAGTTTTGCGTCCTTTAAATAAATATTAAAACAATTTCGGAGATATCACACGCTTTTCTCACCCAAGTCCTTCCAAGTTTTAACACCTATTCTAGAATTACATTTTCCCCTCTTTCGTTGTCGTCTGGAAACAAAACCCTATCTTCCTCTTTTTTATCCTCTGCCTCTTTCGATTTCTTTACTCTTTACATAACTAATAAAAATGTCAAGCGCTTTGGATATGTCCCTTGACGATATTATCAAGAGCAATAAGAAGTCTGGATCCGGTAACTCCCGTGGCCGAGGCCGGGGTTCCGGACCCGGTCCTGCTCGCCGATTCTCCAACCGTGGCGCTAATCGAGTGGCGCCGTACACCACCGCGAAGGTAATAGTAATATTTTACAAGTTGCTTATTTAGGGTTTCGATTTGTGGTCGAATTAATTGTTTCTTTTTGGGAAATGATCCGATCTGTTGTTGTTGATTTGTTATTAGGCACCTGAAACGACGTGGAAGCACGATATGTTTACGGATCAGGGCATGGGTTACACGGGACAAGCGGGTCGGGCCTCCGCAATCGAGACTGGAACGAAGCTTTACATTTCTAATCTCGAGTATGGCGTCTCAAACGAGGACATTAAGGTATTTTACTGGCTCTATTAGATTTGGTAGATTATTCATCCAAAAGCATATTGTACGATTTGATTTTTTTTTTTTTGCTTCTGCTTTTGTTTTTAAGTGGGTTTGGATTTATTCATATTAGCTGATAAACTAGATGCTGATCTATTCATATTAGTGTAGTTTGTAAATCCTGAATTATTTTGTCGGATTTTTTTGAAAGTGTTGGCTAAATAATTTGGCATGGATTTACTGTTTCCCTGGATATGATTAGAAGATTTATTAGTTTCACATTCACTGTTGAATTAGAAGATTTAATGGGCGCTATTAAAATCTGAATGTTCTAATGGTCAAATTAGAGATTTTGCTTGATTATTCTAATGGTCAAATTTCTATTAAGTGGGGTAAACTTGACCATTATACCTATTTGAGTAATTTAACATCTCACTTTGCTGATGGCTCTGTAATTATTATTTAGATAGAAAAATATGTTGGTAATTGCTGACAACAATGAATTTGCAATTTTGAATGTTTATAACTGATTATAGTTAAACTATGTGCAGGAGTTGTTTGCTGAAGTTGGAGATTTGAAGCGGTACACAATCCATTATGATAGGAGCGGGAGATCGAAGGTATCTAATCAAGTTTGGCATAACTGCATCCTTCTGATGAATACTTTGTGTCCTGCTGTAGTTTAGAAAACCTCTTTTTCTTAGGGTACGGCAGAAGTTGTCTTCTCTCGACGAACAGATGCCTTGGCTGCTGTCAAGAGATACAACAATGTTCAGCTTGATGGGAAACCAATGAAGATAGAGATTGTTGGAACAAATCTTGCTACACCTGCTGCACCTCCAGCTGCTAATGGCAATTTCGGAAGTTCAAATGCAGCTCCTAGAGGGTATGCCTATGTGTTTCCATTTGTTATTCACTTGCCTCTTATGTTTTCTAAGGAAACGGCTTTGCATTTTCAGCAGCACTTATTATATTGTTAATAGGTTCCATAAATTTTTTATGTTGATAAGTGTCGTTTGAATGACTGCAATTAATTAATTATAGACTATAAATACTAATCTTATAGGTCTTCAAATTTGCTCCTGAGAAGGATGTCCTTAGAAATCTCGATGAGATCTAGGGTTTTTGTTTAAAGTAGTGGAGTGACCTTAAAAGCTACTAGCCTAATTGACATACTTGCAAAAAATTGATACTTAAATTTGTTGACTGGAAATATCTGATTTGAACTATTCACTTATTATTGATGCTATTGTTGTTATTTGAATGATTGTATCTCTTGTTGACAGGGAATTTCCTGAGGTTTTGGAATACCTTGTCTAATTTTGAGTTGAATCTCTGTTTTGCGTACATGGTCCTAAAATTGGATATTCATGTGGTATTCTGCTTATGATTAACTGTTTATTTTGTATGCCTTCTCATTTTGTCTTGTGCATTTGACTTTGAAATCCTGTGGCGGTGTGCTCATCTTTTAGTGGTTTTGGAGTTTCATATTTTATACGTCTTGTTCATGAAGTTCATCCACTGTTTGGTGAAAGCACCTTTGTTTGCAAGACTGAATTATATGGGTAACACAATAGGTGTAGAGCCTTGGTTTTGCATATGCTTATTCTCTTACGTAAGTGATTGCTCACAGACTTTCATGTAGTTTATATAAAGATTCTTTCATAAGTTATTTGCTATCAATGGTTTTGTTATTTATGATGTTTCTGGTTTTCTTCTCTCTTTTCCTTTAGGGGACAAGGAAGAGGTGCCGCAATGGGACGGTCACGTGGTGGCGGTGGCCGCGGACTTGGAAGGGGCCGTGGACGTGGGAGGGGCCGTGGTGAAAAGGTATCTGCAGAAGATCTTGACGCGGATCTGGAGAAGTATCATTCAGAAGCAATGCAGACAAATTGAAGACTTTTCTTTTTGTTGTATTGGTTGATCTTCCACCTTTCTTCTGTGGCCTTTTTATGTGCTTGATGATGGAACTACCTCGACTATATTTTGTAACTTTATCAAGTCCTACTAGGAATTACAGGAATACTCAGAGAGAAACTGTTAGGAACTTTATTGTGGAGTTTGGGCTTTTTTTTTTAATCAAATGTTCCTTGGGTATTAACTATGCGGGTTAATGGACAGCTGTCAGTATGTAATTGCACTACTTTTGGTTTGGTTAGCTTCTCAACTCATAGTTCAAGTCCCTTCTGTTTTACTCTGCAAGTTGGAGTAGAAAGTGGAACTATTTTTCTCGTATATTCTTGCTCAAGGAATTGCTGTCTTCAAGAATTGGAGGATTCAGGGTGAACAGAAATTTCTCAGAGTTCCTTGTTTCTTTGGGTTGCTTCATCATAAAAACAGGGAGATTCCTCTGAGGTAGATTTCTTTATATTTATCATATAAGTAGCAAATTTTGTTTTTCTGTTAGAGCTTTTCCCTTTTAATGGTGTACTTAATTTGTGATGGTTGAGTGCTTAGCTATGCAAGTTACATCTTTTTTATATTCTGTCCTATGCAAGTTACATCTCTTTTTATATTCTGTCCAGGGAAATATTAGTTCCCCTGATTTCATATGGCTCCTGATGTAGCATATTATAGTGTTGGAACTTCTGCTTCGGTCAACCAGATAATGTTGAAAATACAAGTGAAGAGGGAATCTGGAACATGTTTTCGTATAGGAACTGGCTATAGGTGTGTGTCAATCTATATGGGTTTATAAGAACCATGCATTAATGTCCATTTGGTCTATGAAAGAGTTCTTATCTGTATCTCCTGGGTTGAGGGTTTTAAAGCTTCTTTAATTGGCAGGAAGAGAGTTGGACCTTTCTCTGAAAGGACAATTACAGCCAGTGGTGTGTGCTGGTACTTTATTCTCAAACTGAACTGGAATCATTTGGTGCTTATAAGAAAATGTCCAAAACTTTTCTTACAGAATTGGTGCTGGATTCTGCTGTTCCTGCTCTGTTTTTGTGCAGTTGAATTTACTATATCATTTCTGCCTGCTAGAGACTGCCATGGGCATATGACACTGCTTTACTTCTGCACTGATTTGGGCTCTGAAAAGTGACTAGCTGTAGGATAATTAGTTAAACATGGACTGCAACATAACATGTATTGAGTAATGTAGCTGACGTATTCTGGCAGGTTTTGAAGTCGTAACTGCATTATATCAAATTCAGTTGTATTCAAGTGAAAATTACGTAACAGAATGGTGGCAGCATTTTTATGTGGATGCATTGGTTTTAGGCATTAAACATTCTACTTTTGGTACTGTGTTCGTACGTGTTAATCATTGAGGACGGTTGGCATGCTTCTATCATCTTTTAATTAGGCAAGAAATGGCTGCAATATAATTATTATTATTTATTTTTTTACGCAATGAAGAAATGCTGCTACAAATTCCATCCAGTTGGCCTAAGTCTTGTATTTATATTTTTCTTGCTGCAGGTCTTATAGTTTTTAATTTCATATTGATTGTTTACGAGGGGAGGGGCGTAAGCATGTGATTATTATTAGATTTAAACTGAAACAATTAAACTAAACTAACTGAATATTGTTTTTAAGTTTTGGATTTCATATAAACTAAATCTAATATATATATATATATAAAGTAGATTTAGAATGTCTTAGAATTTGACACGTGACTTATATTTATTATGTGTTTGTTTTTTATTAGTTCATGTGGTAAGAATAAATTAATTAATAATATTAATATTTACTAATAATTAGTTTTTATTACGATAAATTAATATTAAAATTAAAATGAATATAATTATGATTATTTTAAATTGAATTAATATATGAAATATTAAATCAATATATTTAAGGCTATGAAAATAAAAAAAATTACTTTACTAAAATTATATATATATATATATATAAAATAGGTTTAGAATTTATTAGTTTTAGTCAAATGGTATGTATTTGTCATGTGTATATATTTTATTGGTCCTATATAAAATAAGTTTTAAAAATAATTAATATTATTTAATGAAATTTATAATTTAAATTATTATGACAATTAAATGTATTATAAATATAATTATGATATGTAACCTAAATAAAATTAAAATTTTTTAATTTTATCATATTTTAAAAGAATATGTTGCATAATAATTGAAAATATATGTTTATGATTATATATATATATATATATATATATATATATATATATATATATATATATATAAAATTGTAACTCAAATAATTTTAATAATCATTATGATTACTAAATATATTAAAAATACATATAATTATAAATTGTAACTTATAAAATTTAAATTTTTATTTTTCAATTAATATAACTATTATTAGTTAATGAGATTTGTAACTTAAATTATATATATATATACATATGATTTTACTAATAAAATATTCAATTTAATAATAAAGAGATTAATTTTTCTTTTGCTAATTTTTAAATATTTTATCATAAATTTTTGTTTAATTATTTTTTATTGATTTTTCTTTAATATATATATATATATATATATATATATATATATATATATATATATATATATATATATATGCTTTTACAAATGTTAAAATATTAGTAATAAAATGTGTACTTATAGTAAAAGAAATTTAAAATATTATTACAAAATATATTATTAAAATAATAATTTTCAATTAAATATTTTGATATTTAGTTATATTTATTTATTTTTATATAGTATAATATTATAATATTTATCTCATATTTCATTTTGTTTATTTAATATTTCAAATTAGAATATTATTTCCATTTGAGTTGATTAATTAGAATTAAGTATATCATTTTTTTTAATTTTATTAAATGAGACTATTGATTATTTTACTTATATTTATAATTTTTTTAATTATGAAATTGAAATATTTAAAATTAAAATTTATAATTAATTTAATAAAATAATATATTAAAAATATTAAATAGCTCCCTATTTACATTATCTTAGTTTTAAATAAATCAAGTTGAATGTAATATTAATATACTCTCTCCCTGTGTAACGACATGTTTAGACTTTCTACATAAATAAACCAAGATAGACGGTGAAATTTAATGCTTGCCTCTATCTATCCTTCCATGTTTCGCGAGTCTCGCCTCCCTGGCTCTCATGCCAAGTGTCAAGCAAGTTCATACCTAGGATAAACTGTAACAAGATTGTATGGTTCTGCTCATTGCTCTGATTTAAAGCACAAAAGGTCCTCTGGCAAATTTATTTAGCTCCACCTATAAAATAATTTTTTTCTTTTGGCAATACCAAATACATGCAGCAGATGAAAATTTCCTTGTGGAAGGTAGATTCGGCCCGCTCAACAGGCCAAGTCGTACAAAACTAAGCAAATGATAGCAGTAAGAGAGTGATGATCGGCTGTTCATATAACCTTTTCTCTCTCTCTCTCTCTTTTTTTTTTTTTATAATGTAGAATTGAAATTACCCGGGAATTAAAAAAATGCTATTAAATTTTTTTAATTTAATTAATTTTTATTATATTTTATAAACTGTTTCTCAAGCCTACTTAAAAAATTTTCAATTTATTTACTTTAGATTAAAAATAAATTTAAAAAACAGTTAAAAAAAATATAAAAATTTTTGGTGAAACACATTTTTTCAAACTCAATTCCAAAGGAGCCAAAATATAGAAAGTAGATAGAACACAGGTCATTCAGATAGTTACATATAATCCAAATTCTATTCAACTTGCATAAAAATCAAGCATAAAAACTTAGCCTAATAGGGAAGAAAGAACATGGGTGCACCTTGTGGTATAGAATGTTTGGTAAAGCTTCAACAGAAAACAAATTTGACATGAATAGGTGTTTCTCATAGACAAGTAATAACTAATAAGATCAACTCCCTCCATGACTAAAAATGAGAGAGTATGAATAGTCAAAACAGTGTAATTGTACAACACGATCTGAAATGCCAAACATATGCTGGCCATCACAATTTAGATTTGGCGTTTAACGGGAGGGTTTATACATATGTGTATATATTTTAGCATCAACACTTAGTGCCTCTTTGGCTCCATCAACTTCTCCCAACTAGAAAACAATAGTCGCAATAGAGAATAAAAAATTGCCTTTATGCAAGACATTATAAAGTTCCAACAGGAAGAGGGCCAGTACCATGGATACAACAGCCGAAAAAACAAACTTATAAGATGTCGAGGGTACCGTCCAACCTGTGCCACAGCCGCAATTTTTCATCAAATTGACTGATGCCAGCACTTCTAGGCTCCGTTTGCAAAAACTCATTTGAAAAATTCAATTCAATTCTTTCAAAAGAACTCAATTTAATTCTTATACAAGAATTATTACAAACACCTCATACATAGATAATGCATTCAATTTGTTTTATTTTCTTAATAACTCATATTTATTTAATAATAACTAAATTAAATTTTATATAATTTGACGATAAATTAAATTTTAATTAAATTAAATTTTTGCAAAATGATATGATCTTTGTTCACTTTTATATCTTTCCAACTATGAATTGATAAAAAAGAATTTAGTTAAATTGAATTCTTGCAAAATTTGAGTTTCTAAACTAGGGCTAATGTCAATACACCAATCATGTTGAATTAACATATTATTTGTTATAGGTTCAAGACATTATATGACAATCAACAAAGGACAATTCATCATAGAGGCTTGACAGACTATATATCATATATGTGTGTGTGGTAGACTAATGCAAGATGTATCACCAGGGAAAGAAAGTACTCACAGGGAAAAGCAGATCTAAAGCATCCCAGGCAGTGTGGCGAACAGCTCTGGTGGGATACATTGGACCGCCAGGAGAAGTGAAGCTGTACAAACATGCCTTTAATCTTGTACTTGTAGTCATTCTCAGTTCCATACCTGCAGAAATTCATTATGGTACCACCTTCAGAAAGCTAGCAAGTTGACAGGTAGGACTACCAGCAAATTAAAGTTTAATCTCAACACTAAGCTGTTGAATAGTACTACCTTGGAGGACTTTAATACGAGAAAGGTAATGCAATAGAACTGGCTCCACCTTTAACTTCTGAATCTGACCAACAAAATGAATTCCAACAACATCGGAATGTGCAAGCTGTCTTAACTTTTCTGTGTACAACACTCCAAAACATACGCATGCTCTAAAGATACAAGTATACCTGGTCAGCAAGTTCAATAACAAAGAAGTCTACAGGACCACCAACCAAGAAAGCATTAGGAAAAATAGGGAACTGCTTCAAGAAGCTTTCAAGTTTGTCATCTATCAAAAATAAATAAATAATTTAACAAAAATAATAATAAATAATAAAAACAATTAAAAAAAAAAATCATGAATGACCATAATATTTATTGTTCCAAATTGAATTTGTGTAAAGCAATAAAGCTTTTTTTACCTGAGTTATAAAAAAGTATAAATCTTGAAAGTAGAAGGAACAGGTCTCGCTGGGCCTGAATCAATTAAAGACATGACATATTATTTTCCAATGCAAATTACATTAAAGAAATTTTCTTTTACATGCTTGCTAGCTAAATAATGATTCCAAAGTCCAAAACATATTTTTCGAGTAAAAACAACAAAGCAAAGCCATTCCAAGAAACATAATTGTAATGCAAGAATGAAAAAGGATAGGGTTACTTGCTGCAGACCTGCACGGGAATTTTATTTAATCGCACAGGCTCCAATGCAACTTCCTCAAGGAGATACTAAAACCAGAAGGAAAAGAGTAATGGGCATGACGTAAAAATAATTTCAGAAATAATATACTCTAGCAATATATATGACTTGGGTGGGTATCATTATATCCTTGAAAGCGCCCTTACACGAAAGAGGGTTTGGAAACGCCTAGTGTTCGTTTGGATGTCGATCCTGAAAATAGGTATAAAAACAACTAATTACCAAATGTTACATCATTCCTATACATTTGTAATGGGAGAATAGAATATACAAAGAAGTCTTCGACTTCAAGGTGAATACAAAATTGCAAAAACCAGTTTCCTAAGTCTCAACCATATCAAACATATGTAAAGTACCATCCTAAAACACAAAATAATTACTATAAAATTATTGTTAATAATGGTTAAACTTCTCCATGCCACGTTAAACTTCTCCTTGCCACAGCCTTTTAAACCAGGAGGTACCTCTCTTTCCCCTTCTTGCCAAGTTGACCCCTTGGCTGAAGATAAAACCTTGTTGGTGGACTATTTGGTTGGAGTACCTAAATGGGATTAAACTATTTGGTTAATATCCAAAATTGTTGCTCTCTCTCTCTCGCATTGTTGCTAGGTTGACCTCTTGGCTACATATAAAACCTCGGTTAACCAAATCAATTTGGTTTGAGCACCCAAAATTGTTGAGAAAGCATGAGTTAACAATCTTAATTCAGTGTTAAACCCCTTAGAAATGGACTTGATAATGGCATCCAGAAAAATTTGCAACAATACCCAGCACAGATGAGATGGGAACCCTCAGCACAATGCATATCTGAAGAGTGAAGGATAGATCTTTTGAATGATCTAAAGTGATATAAGATGGAAAAAAAAATGCAGAGATTAATGCAATTTCAAACCCAGACAGCTAAACAATAATAAGATGTGTTGATTTCTTTCTTCCCTACAGAGAAATAACCCCACGTATTTGTGAATGCAGGTTGCACTAAATAATCCTCAATTACAAGCAATTAACAGTCAAAATTTTGGTTAGTATCCTCCAGTGGTCAAAGTCTAATTCCTCAAGTGGAATAACTGGTGCCTAATTCATCTGGAAGAAGAGGAAAATGAAAGAATTTTGAATCTTAAGATGGCTGATTTCAAAACTAAAGAATTTTTCCCCCCTCAAATTCAGTGTAAGAAAGAGCCAATCCATGTTCCTGACATGTATTGACAAGTATTATTTAAGAGTGCAGCCAGTAATCAATTTTAATTTATTCAAAAGCCATCAGTGACTCCAATTCAGCTGCTAAACCGCTACAATCTAAAAAGATTGTTGATGTTGACATTCATACCAGAAAACATTTGTAGCACCTTGAACAAGAGCGGATGAATAACGTAAAAGTACTTCAGTATCATCCAGTTGGGCTTCAAACAGCTGCACAAAAATACAGGGACTATCATCATCATTGTATCTTAGAGAAGGTATTTGGATTTATCATTACACTATTTCAATAGTTGAATTGACTTCATTGGCATCTTTCAAAATAAAAGAACTACAACAAGGCCCAAAATCATATTCATAAGGGCAACCCTTCATATGATGACCTTAACTGATGATCACAGCTTTTATATCTGATTCTGAACAACATAGGCATTGAATATATTTACTCAATAATTATATATATGAGAAATTCAGGGAAACCAAAGGGGGAAAATTTGGATGCAAATTCAATTTTCAACAACCTTTTGTTGATACTAAGAAAATAATACTTTTCAAAACTAAATCCAAACCTGAGAATTGCAATTTACTAAAGCCCAAAATTTGCAAGGGATTGGGTCACGAAATAGACCAGTACAGAGAACTCTTATAACTTCTAGCTTGAATGAAAATAAAAATAAAAATAAAAAAACCCGGTGAAACCAGACCTGATTTGACCTTGGACTTGATGTTGCCTGGATAAATCAGGAATATCTACTGGAAAGCTAACACGTCAAACATGGCCATATACTGCAAAATTATACCTACTTTTGAAGAAAAGACTATATCCTGTCTTCAAATCAAGACTATGGATTAACTTGTGTTTTTGCACAAGATGATAGTTACATATTTAAAAATGTTCTCCTTTTTTGTGCCAAAAACTATTTTCAATACAGAAGAAATGCCATTAAGGCCAGTGGCAAGAAGACAAACACAATGCTCAACCAAACTCAACTAAATACCAGATGCATATACATATGAATACAACTGCCCCACAACACATATTTAACATGATAATTCCGTAAATTATAACATTATGCGCTAACAGCCAGCCAGGCTTCTATTTTTGTAGATTCTTAGCATCCAAGCTATTGACTCTCATTCCACAAGAAGCAGCAGCAGAAATGGCTACAAAAGAATAAACCATTTCTTTTGGCCCTGGAATTTTTTTTTTCCTGCTAATAAGTAAAGAGATACCAAGCATCAGAGAATACCCTAAGAGATCATATATGTGTGGTCCTGTGTGGTATCTTGGAGAATTTGAGTCATTGTTACTGTAATAAGCAATTATATATATATATATATATATATATATATATATATATATATATATATATATATATTCTTTTGTCCAGTTTGGATAGTCAAAACCACAAGTGGTCAGAAGCTACACCTATTTTGTCAGTTCAAGGCTCCCATAAATTTTCAAAAAAGAATTGATAAATAACAAGTCAATAAACATCTACTTATAAACAGAACAGCAAAGCAACTGTTTAGCAGGCTATCAAGTTCCAATCAACAGGAAGTTCAAAATATAAATATAAAAAACTATATGACGCATAAACAATGCAGTTCCACATCTATAATTACCATTACAGAATGATTCTACAAGACCAGAAAAACTTCTGATGGGACAAAAATAGAAGAAAAGGCTAAGATGGCATACCCATTTATGGAACAAAAGAGAGAAAATATGTGATGCAAATGACTGGCTCCAAAGTCGTACAATTAAATCAAGGATTCTTTTTCCACTCTCCGGCACCCTAACATAATAATCAGCAAGAACATTGTAAAAGCATAATTGACCATTTGCACCATCTTCTGCAGGAGAAATTGTATCTTCTTCCCTGCTGAGAATTATATCTGTGTTCAATTTCAATGCAAAAAATGAGTGCACCACAATGGCAGAAGATTACATAACAGCCACATTTCTGATTATGAGATCCAAATATTATGATAAATCAAACCCTAGTAATCCCCTCCATATTTAAAAAAAAAAAAAAAAAAAAAAAAAAAACCAAAGATTTTATTACATGCCAACGACACTCATTGATGAAAATGGTATTGCAATCAATAGATGCATGTAATTGCAACATGCTTTCTTTTTGCTAAATTTAAGCCAATAAATAGGCAAAACATAGCACAAAAGCACCATTGACTACTAACTTTAAATTAATACTTCTACTTTATTAAAAAAATTTAACAAACAACACCAAAAACTTAAAAATTGCAAACATATATACAATTTTAAGGGGATATCGATTAGGTATATATAAGTATTGAAGAAAATGTATGAATAAAAGACTACTAGTATGCGCACAATCAGAGGAGACTTAAGACTCAGAAGAATTTCCTATCTCAGTTGGATTGCATCAAGGGTCCGCGCTAAGCTCTTACCTCTTTGCTTTGGTTATGAATGAATTAATAAATCTTGGTACATGATATACAAGAGGAAGTTAATAGAAAGCTGGAGTTATAGAGAAGCAGTTTAGAGTATAAGGTATTGTTTGATATAGAACAAATAAAGTAAGAAAGTATAACTTTTTGGAAAGTGAAAATTTTAGCTTGTTTTGTAACCATTATTGAAAAAAAGTTGCCGAAAAATAAGATGTCTGCTTTCTGAGTTTGGAATAAGTCAACTTCCTTAGGAAGTTAAGAAAGTTGGACTTTTTTAATTGAAATATATATAAATTGACATATCTACCATCCACTAAATGGGATAAAATAAATAGGACAATGTATTATTATCTTTTTTATTATTAAGTCAAATTAAAAAAATCTACTATATGCAAACCATACACACAATTACTTTCCGGGAAGTTATTCCCTAGCTGAGAAGTCAACTTCCTAAGAAGTATACGAAACGATACCTAAGAATTTTAGGTTTAGTAGAATCAAGATAGAATACATGCATTCCACGTTTAATGAAGGCTGAAGTGGGAATGAGAGATTTAGTTTGGATGGAGATAGCCGCGAGGTAAAAGTTGTGTGATTGAAATGGAGGTTGGCCACAGGATGGAGACTGGCCATGGGAGCCCTATATGACAGGAAGATTCACAATAAATTAAAAAGATTAAGCACACGTGTTAGAGGGAAGAACGAAATAATAAACCTAAACTAACTTGAAGGAAAGAAAGGTTGGATGCCTAATTGTCCACTCGGTAATGATAGTATCTTATACCTGAACGAATGGCTCACTTTTTCTAAATAATGTAGAAGAGGATTGAAACATGCCACTGAAAGACTCTACTAACACAAAGATGGGCTGTAAAAAATGTAGAGGAAGTAAAATAGACAGTTGATCAAATCTAGTATGGATCATATATGGACAATAGTTGGAGTCAAGCGGCTCTCTTACTATTTCCTCATCTGGGATCCCTGGGGAAGAGGATCAAATTAGCCTTTGCGAATAGCTTGGTGTCCCTCTCCCTTCAACCCTTCAGCGAAATGTGGCAAAAGAAAGAAAAATCCATAGACCGACCCCATATTCTCCACCCCGTAGATCACCCCAAGGACGCCTAAACTACGAGATCACCCCGAGAACACCTTCAGCATCCGAGGGTCACGGACCTGAAATTTATTGATTCTCTCCCAATTGGTTGGACCATAGGTGCAATGATTTACTTCACGTGCAAGGTCTCTAGCTCAAGTCTAGGATGGCCATAGTGAAACAAAGAAACCATATAGCCAACCCAATTAATTTTAGGATTAAGGCCAAGTTAAGTTAATTTTGGGATTAAGGCTAAGTACAGATCCTAATCTTACACTATATATCAAAAATTACCAAAACAAAGTAATAACAATCAATTAATTTTACAGCAGTAAGTCACCTCTTGCTCGGTCATCAACTTCCAAAGCTATGTCGGCAAACAACTCTTGCAACAAGTTCCGTCTTTGAGATGCAGAAGCTAGCGCCTGCAACAAATTTCAAATTCTGATGCACTACAAAAAACGAAAACGTACATAACATAATACACGTATCTCCGATCCAATTCGGCTAATTTTGATATGCTTCTCCTAGCTTTCAGAAAACAAATTTTGCAATTAATTTTTTAAATTTACAAACTAAATAATAATATTACAGGAAGAACATTAATTGACTACCGTTTTAATTTTAATTTCCTAAAAAAAATTAATCACATTTAAGTCGCGAAATGCTATTTACTTAATTGAAAATAAAAATAAAAATTTGAGAATCCATAAATCAACTTGATTCTTTTTCTCCAATTACAATTTCGATTTTCTCGAGAAACAAACGGAAAATGAGATTAATATTGAAAGAAGAAGAAGAAGAAGAAGAAAGAAAACGCACCCGCTGGAGCTTTTTCTCGATTTCTAAAGTGAGAGCATCGAGATAGGCTGAGCTTGGAGGCGTGGAAGAAGCTTTTTCCATTTTTTTTTATTATTTTATTTTTGATTTTGATTATTGAAAATTGAAACCTCATGAAATATTATAACATTTCCATAACCCTAAAATCGAAAAAAAAAAAAAATGGAAAGATTGATTGATCAAATCTCATATGTTTAATTCAGAGGTCGAAGAAGCTATTGAATTCAATTCAATGAAATCTCGAAACCGCGTTGCGGCAACTTTTATCTTATAGTATGTATCGGTCGGTTGGATCATTTACAAGAAAAGTAATAAATATAAAAAATAAATAAAACAAAAAGTTAGTTTATTTTATCATTTAAATATGGTTGATGTGTGCTGTAGTGGGAAAGCAACGGAATTGAAAAAGATAAAAACATTCAGTGGCGTGGTGTTGCAAAGAGACTGTTTATTACGTGTCACACACCTGTATTTGAGGTGGACACCTGGGTGGGGTTAATCGGATAAAGTCCAACTGAAAATCGCCAATTAATTAAAATTTATTTAATTAAATTCAATTTTTATAAAACTTAGTTTTATATTCACGTGCTTTAAAAGAGCGAGAACTGTAGAGTGTTCTCCTATTTAGTATCAAAAAATAATATAATTTCTGTTTATTTTAAAATATTTTTTTTTATCACAAAAATTGAGTTTATAAATTATTTATTTACAAGTATAAAAAATAATAAACTAAACTTCATTTGAATTTAATTCTTATAAAATATAAATTTTCAAGTAAAGAAAATATAGGAATTTTTTTAGTTTTTGATATTACATTATATTTGAATAATTATAATTTTTATATTATTTATTTATAAATTAATAGTTGCAATTACATACTATTAACACTAATAACACAGTGCTTTAAAAAAAATAAACTAATAATATACTATCAATAAACTTATCATGAATAATAATATTAATAAAATTGTAAATATATATATAATTTATGCAATATATGTACGTTTTTTGACACCAAATTATATATGTATGTTAAAAATTAATTTTATAGATAATTTGATAAATCAAGACATAACTTATGATAAATATATATATAATTTATGCAATAGATTAGATTTAATTTGTTTCCATATTAAAAAAAAAAATTATGGATTAAGTTTTGGTAACTAAATGGATAACCAAAATTCACTTTTTTTTTTATAATTCTAAACTTAATCAAATATGACAATCAAATTTCTCCGTGTCGTAAAATCCATAAATACACAAAACTCCTTGGTACTTGAAATAAAATTTCAACTAGCAGCACATTGGAATAAAATTTCAACTAACAGCATGCCACATAATTCTCCTCGGCTCCTGTGACAGGTACAATTTATTTTTTCTATCCTTAAAAAAATAGCCGTTAAAAAAAATTATTATTTTTAAAATTATAATAATTTTATCATAAATTATCAAAAAATTATCTATTAATTATAGTTTAAATTAAAAAAATGTATCTCGTACTTGAAAAATAGAATAGTAAATTAGCTATTTTATCATTTTTTTATTAAATTATTAAATGGCCACTTATTTATAAATAAAACTAATTTTTTTAATAATTACTTTTTCATAATAGAGTGAGTAATTTCTTACCCAAAGCTAATTGTGACTTGTGCACCATTAAATTTTAAGGAAATGGATAAGATTAGAGATGACAATTTAATCCAACTCATTTATTCGTCTCATTTAATAGTGGATCGGATATGAATTTAAATAATAATACTTGTTACAGGTGTGAATTAAGAGTATACTCGCCATGTACCTGATCTAATTATTATTATTATTATTATTTTAGTTTGATATTATTTTTTTTATTAATATTATATTTGCGTTGTATTAAATAAATATATTGTAATACTCTGAATTTTCAATTATTTTATAAAATTTTATTTTTATACAAAAATGCATTATTTTATATTTTTCTATATTAAAGCAAATATTAAAGTTATATTTTATTAAATGTGTATGTATATATATATATATATATATATATATATATATATATATATATATATATATATATATATATATATATATATATATATATATATATATATATATATATATTATTGGAAAAATGTATTACTAATTATAATTTTATTTTAATGTTATATGTGGATATAATTGAAGAAGTATTATATATTTAATTATAAAATATTATAATGATCATTAGGAGATTTTTTATTTTGATATCTGAAATTAATATTATGTTCGGTTAATCTAAATTATATTGTTAATTATAGTATTTTATCGGAAGTTTGAAATTTTCGTTATAATTACTATTATTATGAATGATTTTTATTAATTGAATTATTATTATGTAAATTAAGGATTATTATTATTATTATTATTATTATTATTATTATTATTATTATTATCCGATTTGTTATATAGATATATATATATACTTAGTGTTTAAAAAAAAATGAAAGGAGAACCAACCCTAGGCCGCCACATGGCAGCCTTGAACTGGCTATTTGACCATCAGATTTTAAATCTGCTGGTTACGATTTAAAGAGGCAGAAGAGGAAGAAGGAGGGAGAGAGAGAGGGAAAGGGGTAGCTGGTGGTTTTCTGGCTATAACTTCGTCACTAGACCTCCGATTGATGCACTGCTAGTTGGGTTGGAAAGCTAACACCCAGACAAAATCAACGGGACTAAAATCACTCTGATCAGACATCGAATGGCAATGGACGTGTGTCCCAAAGCTAACTATTGTGAATTCCAGCAAACTTCGAGGACTGAAAATTCAAATGGCCATATCTCTCTCATCTGAGTTCCGATTCAAGTGATTCAAGATGCGTCGGAATCCTCTCTTCACCAGCTTTAATTTGATACCAAGTTTGCCACCTTTCGTTGACCAGAGAAGGAGATTGAAGAGGTGAAAGCTGAATAGTTGAGGGCATTTTTCAGCGAGATGGTGGCGTGTGGCAGCGAGTGGTGTATGTTTCTGGACTCCTGACATCAAGGTGAACATTTTGGTATGAAGATCGCCCTTGTCAGCCATTGGCAGCAACGGTGCATGGCCTACCCGCGATGCTCTGGCGATGGCGCGTGGAGGCGATGCGTGGGGTTAGTCTAGCAGCTCTGTCTCATCATTTCGGTGTAACTCTCGATGTTCATATGATCATAAATTATGAGGATAAACCCAAAATTCCTGTATCTCAGTTATTTAATTTATGTTAACATATTCTAATTAGTAAGGTTGATTATTTGTTGATGAGTATGAGTTGGGGGGACCCAGGAGAGGTCGCTGGTATTGTTCTGGGTTGTATTGACTGTTAAGATTATTTTAGAAGTGTTATGTATTCTGTTATCTTTGGATAATATTCGGATTTAGGAAAGATTCTGTCGAAATCCCGGCAATAGTCTCAATGGTCTTTTAGTTATATTGTGATATGGGAGTCATTCTTTTCTGATAATATCCTTTGTTGTCCAGTGTTATTGTTCTGGCATCTTCTTGGTTCCAAAGGTCTCAATTCTGAGAGAAGTTAGTCAGACGTATCATCAATTAGGTGAGTGATACTCTCTAATATGTTATTTTGTCTTCATATGCATCTGCATTTATTATATGTATATATATATATGTATATTATGCACTACTATTGCATAGATGCATGTTAACATTTGATTGTAATTGATGAATTGATATTATATGTTGCATAATGATTGTGGTTGACGGATGGAGATCGGGAGGATACAGTATCACCTAAGAATCATGGATATGATTATGATTATGAATACGATTATGATGAGATTGAGAAGATGAGCTATGACTGATAGATGCTGGCTGGGTTTGCTCATTGCCAGGACTGCTATCAGTCGGGTCAGGGCTGTATAGTACAGACCAGTGTTGATCGGGCCCATTAGGTATAAGAGACAGATTATTAGATTCAGAAAGCTAGGATAGGGGGATCGGCTCCCTATATTGAGTATTAGTGTGGTACTGTGGACTGTATTTCGTCCTTACTTGATTGTATGATTTGTCTGTCTCTCTATGACATAGTGCATAGCACGAGCATTAGAAATCTGTGTGTAGGACACCAATTTAATGTATTAGCTAATATTATTCATTGAGTCAAACGCTTATTCCTGTTCAACTTGTTATTTTTCAAATCGTGGAATGAACTTGTGAAGAGATTGTAAATTGAGTTAGACTACCATTTGTCTTTTGGCAGTACTCTGTATTATAAGTACTGAGTTATGTAAATAATATGTATAATTGTATCATAATTATAGAACTCCGCAATGTTACATCTTTTACCTGTATTTTGTTTAATATTCAGTTGATATATATTTTATGAGTTGAGATATTATTACTAAGCATAATCCAATTGTATGATAAATAATATTTATGAGATAATTGAGTTGATAGCCCAGTGTAGCATTATTTGAATTCGATGTTTATGTGGATCTGCTTAACGTGTGGGCCCATAGCCCTATTGTGTGATGATTTGTCTTTTAGTGTGAGGTCAAACTCACTACAGGCACTAGTAGCCACGTACATTACCCGTGTCCTAGTGCCGGTCATGTGTCATCGGGTTCGGGGTGTAACATATATTATGATTGTTTGTATTAATAAATACATATTGTGGTCGTTTCATTAATTTTTTAGATTTTAATCATATTAAATTGATTTTAAATTGTTAAAAAAATTAATATGTAAAGCTAATACGGATAAACAAGACATAGAGAGTATATATAATTTTGTACCTATTTACTCTCCCTGCCCCTCGCCTTGTTGCAGATACAAGGTGGGGCGAGTAATGCAAAACTCACTCCATCCTCGACCCGCTACCATCCGTAGATAAGATTAAATTATTACCAACGGAGGAAAAGTTAAATATAAACCTCTCTCTTTTTTCTCTTTCTTTGTTAATCTCCTTGCCCTGCATCTAGAATTTCAAAGATAATTTTTGGTTACTCAGGCCACCAACAACACTATCTCCTCTTTCTTTTTTCTCTCTATTTTATTATTAGATTTTTTTTTTTTTATCTTTTTTGCATCTATATTAGTTATTTTCTCTCTTTTGTTGGATGGTTTTTGTTGTTGACTTGATCATGCCTAAAGAATTTTTTTGGGACTTTTACTGTGGGGTTGTCACTTCGACCTCTGACAACTTTGTCCAACTCTTTCACTGGATCATCATCATCTTTGTTGTATTTGGTTGTGGTGATAGTAGGAAGAGGAAATGATTAGCTAGATCTGGCTTTGGAATTTTGCGATCATTGCTCTTCGTTTTTTATTTATTCTTTGGATTACATTCCTTGGCCTTTGTCAGAGGTTTAAAACTTTTGAGGCACTGGTCATTCAGTAGGAGAGTTCAGGAGATTTGTCAAGTGAATCATGCTTCTAATCTTGTTAAGCAGGGAATGGCATCTTTGAAAGCTCATTGGTGCAACATTTTTGGAGACATTTTAGACGCGATTCCCCTTCTAATAGTTATAAAATTGCACTTTCGGCTTTAGATGGTGGTCATGGAGTTTGTACTAAAGGAGACTTCTAGAAGAGGGCAGGTGTACAAGAGGTAATTGCAAAATTTGGCCTGTAGTTAGGCCAATAGTTCCATTTCCTTGCAACTTCTTAAGTTGTGTATATTGGTTTGGGCTCTAAGCCCATTCATAAAAATTTTATCATGGGTATTTCATTTAAAATGACCGTTGTAATCACTAGGCCTTCTCCATTTGTATCACTTAATGTATTGATTTGGGCTTTTATACCTATTTAATGCTAACCAATTTTCTTCTTTGGCAAATATACATATATTACAAATGGATGAGTCATCCTTGGTCCATTTGGCTAAGGGTTTGTAAAGCACTGTATATAATATCCATTATTGTCAAAATCATATCATACTAGCCGGTTGGACTGAGTTAACCAATAATTAATTATATTTTTGGTCTTGTCAGGTTATATTAATTAACTAGATGAAAATCGACTTGAACTTGTATGAATTGGCTGGTTAACTGGCGAACCAGTTGACCCAGAGCTAGTTCAATGGTAAAGCAATCTTCAATTTAAAAAAATATTATTTGCTTCTAATAAGACTTGTTAAAACCGAAATGGTCAGTCTAACCAGATTAATTAAGAATGGATCCTATTTTCAATCCAATAAGATTATATTAACTAGCTAGATGAAAATCAATTTGAATCCTATGAACAAGTCGGTTAACTAATGAATCGGTTGGCCTAGAGCCGGTTCAACAATAAATCAATTTTCAATTTTTTTTTTTTTTTGCCTCCAATAAGGCTTGACCCACAGCCTTGTGAAAGTAACACCGATCTCTTAACCATTCAAATTAACTGTTGGTTGTGAATAAATTTCTCCTTAAATATTTTTATATTTTGTTTTACTTTCATCTCAATTCTCACTTCATATTGTATTCTATAATATATATGTATTATAATAAACTTTAAGCTTTGTAAATTAAGGAGGACTCATATGTTATTAAAATAAAAAATATTATTAACCTCTCTAAAATAAATAAATAATAAATTTAAAATATATGATAAAATAAATTTAATTTTTTAAAATAAATAAACAGTAAATTTTAAATATATTGTAAAATAAATTTATGTTTTTAATATTAAAAAATTTAATTCCTTTCTTTCTTTTACGCAAAAAAATTATTATTTTTAAAATTCTTATTATCTTTTTATTTTATTACTATATTAAATTCTAAAATAAACGAATTATCTATTTCAAAATTATTCTATTAAATTTCTCATAAAATTAGCAAACAAAATAAATCTTATTAATATAAATATTATGATTTGAAATTTTACTTTAAATATTATTTAATAAAGTTTTTAAATAATATTTAAATAATTATTTTATTTAAATATATTTTTATTCAATATGATTTTTTAATAGGTAATATTAATTATAATATATTGTATATAATATCTATTATATATTTAATTTAATTACAGTTCGATCCCGGTTTGATTCTAATTGAATTTTTGACTTGTGATGCTCCGTCTTTACCGATTCTAAAATCGGGTTAGGTATGGAAACCTTGATAATATATTCTCATATAAAAGAAAAATTGTTTTGAATGATACAAAATTCATTAATTGTATACTATCTTTTTAATTATACTGCCCTCCAATTGTTTAGTATTATAATATTTCAATTTATTTTTAACTATAAACTTTAGAATTTACATAATCAAATTTAATTAATTTATCCTTTTATTTATGATCATGGATGGCTTTGTACTCTCCAATAGATTTGGCCAAGTCTTTGCGGTCTTCAATTATCAGCCCAAAGTCATCCACACGATCGACCTTTCCTTGCAAATGGCTTGAACAACTTGCTAAGAATCAGTTTCTATAATAATTTTGTTCCATTGGTTGTCTTTGATCCAACTAAGCACCTCTCTAATCCCTGGTGCTTCTACTTCTTTCACTGAGTGAGATCCCACAATCCTTGCACATTTTGCTACTACAAACACACTTGCACTATCTTTGATAATCTTACCATACCCAACATGGTTTTGCTGTGGAGTAACAACTGTGTCCACATTAACTTTCAACCATCCTTCCTTTGGTTTTATAAAAGTTTAAGATTTAGTTTATAGTCAAGCTTACTACGGACACTGATAGTCACATGCATCATCCATATTCTAAGTCAATTAGATGTCTTTGGATTCAGGTCATGATAGTTTTGCTATGATCTATAATGGTGGCCAATCCATCATGGAAAAGATCTTCCATGACCTCCATCTTCATTGGTTGTGTGCTCGAATGGATTGTGGATGGATGAAAAGCATATATGGGCAAGTGGGGTTGGAACTCCTTGCATTAGTCACTTTTATCCTTTACTGAGTTTTTTCTTGCCATGCGCACAAATAATTTCTAAAGAGGTTCTCTTTTTTGTTGTCAATTTTGATTTCGTGAGCTAGTCCATGCTCTTGGCCAATTTTGAATTTTTCAGATATGAGAAAGGATTATTGGTCTCAGCAGTATAAAATTCATTGTTTAGGTTTAGCTACAACTCTGCTTTGAAAGTTTCTCCTCTTCTTCGTCCGTCAGCAGTGACAAAGTTACAACTAGTAGAAAACTCTGGTAAGAGGAAGATTTTTTTTTTTTTTTTTACTGAATGGTAAGGGGAACATGGATCAGGGATGGATTAGAAATTTCATAGTTTATATAGGCCCCTGTGTTGTGTTTAAACTAGACTTAGTTATAGATAATGTATTTTGGACTTTAAGCTCTTTGTTAAAAAATTTATGTTGGGTGTTTTTGTCTTAGACTCAAGGTCCATTAATAAGTTGTTGGACTTTGTATTAGGGATGTAACTTTAGATTATAGTGACTTGGGGTTTAATGTCATTTTCCATGATTTGAAATTCAAATTTTCTTTGGAAAAAAAATCTTGCATTATAAAACAAATTAAATTAATTATAAAAATTTATCTGCTATTCCAACCTAACAAAATAAAATATGTAAGACAACTCATTTAATAATAAAAGTTCTTCATAAACGCAATCGAACATTAAAACTGGAATAGGGATGGGGCGAGAGTAAACCCAATAGGCAACAAGGTATATAATAAAAAACCACCTATTTTTCTTTCCATAATTTAATTTTTTCAAGTCCAGCTAGTCGTCATATGAGTAACTCCAAGAGAAACATATAAGCTGGCAATTACATGATTTATTATTAGAGTAACGCTGGTAACACAGATATCACATCAGCGAATATAAGGTTTAAGTAATTTCAATTTGTATGTACCTTTTATATATATATATATAAAAGGTACATACAAATTGAAATTACTTAAACCTTATATTCGTTTATATATATATATTCAGCCTTTGATTTTGACTTAGAATTTTTATTAAACAACTTAATTAATATATTAAAAAAATAAAATAGAAAAATTATTATTTTTATGCTACTGATTTTATCTAAAATATTGTTTATTATTTATTTTTAAGACACTTTAAAATATTTATTTATTTTAAAAATATAAATAATTATTATTTATTTTATTCATATTAATTAAAAAATATAATACTTTTTTTTAAAATTAGTTAAAATATAATAAAAAATAAGTATATAACTCAAAAAATATAATAAAATTTACAAAATAAGTAATTAATAATTTTTTAAATTATATGAAAAAAAAATAATTTTTTGAAATAGAGGTAATCGTTACAAATTACTCTCTATATTTTTAAAAGTAGTCATTAAAAAGTTAATTTTATTTATAAATAAATAATTATTTAATAATCTAATAAAAAAATAAAATAGCTGATTTACTTTTTTATATTTTAAGAATAAGAGATATTTTTTAAATTTATGTTATAATTAATAAGATTTTTTTAATGGTTTATGATAAAATTATTATTATTTTAAAAAATAATAAATTTTTTTAATTATATTTTTTTTAAAATAGGTAGAGTAATTTTTTTTAATTACCCCACTTGATGATATTGAAAAATAAAAAAAAAAAAAATTTTTTGATTTGGTGGTATTAATAGTCAAGTAATAGTGAAATTTTTTGATTTGGTGGTAGCAACAAGACAAGATTTTTAAAAAACGAGCTTCTGCCTTTGTGCGTGGCAAAAGTCAGAGACTGCTTTGTAGTGTTTCGAAAAAGTAATTTTCAGTTTTATTTTTCCTGATTTGACTGTTTTACCAAATTTTTCAATTATTGGTTTCTTAAAAAAATAAAGTCAATGGGTAAGATTAAAAATTTTTCAAACAAATGGTTAGATTTTTTCAGGTATCAAAGAAGGACTCATGTGGCTAGAGTTAACTTTTCAGAAGACAAGACTATTTTTTTTTTAATTTTTTGAAATTTAAGTATTTCCAACGCACGAGTAACGATGTGCTTGAAAAATTACACCTTCCAAACCCCAAAAATAATCGATTTGAAAGAAATCATATTCTTGCACTGTTACACAATTGGCTAAAATAAAAAAATATAAATTATTATTTAATTTTTTAAATTAAATTAAATTAAATTTATTTATTTATATTTTTTAAAAATTAATTAATTAATCTTTTAATTTTAATTTTGATAAATTATTTAATTATTTTGCTTAATTTGTATTTTTTATAAAAAAATACTTAAAATATTTTTATATATATAATAAATATAAATATAATTTTATTATTTAAAATTAAAAAATAAATAAATTCAAATTAATAAAATTAAATAATAATTATGTAACTATATAATAATAAATAATTTTATAAATTTGATAATATTAAATATAATTATTATACAAATATTATTTAATTTTATTAATTTAATTTTTTATTTTTATTTTTTATAAAAAATAAAATTATACTTATTATATGTACTAGGCATTTTCATTATTTTATATAAAATTAATAGAAAAATATAAAAAATGAAAAATTAAATATTTTAAATAGTATGATAGAATTAAAATTAAAAGATTAATTAGTTAATTTTTTAAATAATAAAAATAAATTAATTAAATAAATTAAATTTCATAGACTAACTAATAATTTACCCAAAACAAAATGAAGTTGAAAGTGGCCAGCAAAAACTGAGCTGGGTGAGGTGCAAGTTTGGGCCATACATGACTATTTAATGCTAATAAACAATGACTTGATTTCTTACGAGATAATTATAAGATTAGTTTTTTTTGTTATCATATATTATAATATTTGATTGATGTCTTTTTATATATATGAATATTTTAGTTTTCATATTAGTATTTATTATATTTTCCTTATTGGAAAACTTCCTATTTTTTATATTTTTCTTATTGGAAAAATTTCTTATTTCTTTCTCTTCTGTACTCTATATAAAGAGTTTAATACTATTGAATGAAATAACTAGAAAAACTATTCTCTTCTCTATATTATTTGTTCATATTCTTCTCCATTTTATTTATAACACGTTATCAGCACGAATCGTTCTATAACATTGTTCATAATTTTGGATAGCTTGTGGTTTGCTACAACCCAGCTAAGGCAAAAAATTTGAAGAAATAAAATTCAAGATTTATGGTAAACAATTTTTGTCTAATTAATTACTATTATTATTAATATTTATGTATCAAATACATTTTTTTTTAAGAAAAAAAACTAAATCGTTTTTTTTAAGAAATCGTTTGAACAAATTAGGCTAATTAATTTGAAAAAAAATTATTTTTTTCTTCTCTCTTACAATCATTTATCTCAAATCGTTTTTTTTTTTTAGATTTATAAAGATTTGATATACTATTTAATGATTAATCAATTAAATTCTAGTTCCTGAAGAACTAGCATTATATTTTTAAATACCAATTTTTGAAAAACTAGTATTATTTATAGTTCCTAAAGAACTAATTAAATAAATAACTAAGCTATGAGTTTCTAGAGAATTAGTATTATATTTTAAATTCTAGTTCCTGAAGAACTAGTATTATTTATAATTCCTGAAGAACTAATTAAATAAATAACTAAACTATGAGTTCCTGAAGAACTAATAATAATTACAGTTCCTGAAAAACTGGTATTCCCTATAGTTCTTGAAGAATTTGTATTCTCTACAGTTTTTGAAAAACTGATATTCTCTACAGTTCCTGAAGAACTGATATTCTATATAGTTCATGAAAAACTAATTAAAGTAAACAAATTCATTAAAGAATCATTAAATGTTCCTGAAAAACTAAATGCATTGTCTACAAGTTTTTAAAAGACTGATTTTATTATGATTTTATATTAGACAATGTTAATTGATGAGCCTCGACATCATGAGTAAGAATTATTTATACTAGTATCACTCTTTCGAGTAATCAAATAAATAAAATAGATATTTTTGAAAAATTGATATTTTATGTTATTGAATAACTAATAAATTTGATTTAACCTACACAAATTGAATAAATTGGATATTAATAAAGTATCTGCGTATGGCCATAATATTAAGGTAAACCCTTTTACTTTGCTTTTTCTGTTTTGGGTATTTCATTATTGTTTATATGTATTGGAATGATGGGTATGACCTATTTGATTTACCAACCAAATTGCAATTTTTAATTGGTTATCAATTATAACAACATATTTTGTGCATAATTTTAAAGTCATGACTTATATTTTTTTGGCATAAAATCCGACCCTAAATTATTCATTTATTGATTGATTGACTTGCTTTATGGGAAAATGGTGATCTTGCCTTCATATTAATAGGTTTACTTGATTCATTAAATTGAGATTGATTCTACTAGTGTATATATTATTATATATCCTTCGGTCTTAGCATCTCAATTCAAAATTTATTTTATGGACAATACATATCTCATACATATATATATATATATATATATATATATATATATATATATATATATATATATATATATATATATATATATATATATATATATATATATATATATATATATATATATATATATTTATTTATTTATTAGTTGAATAGCCTACAAGAAAATTGTGTGTGTTATATATGTTTTGAATTTACTTATGTCAATGTGTATTAGATATGAAAACAATTAGAGATTTAAATGTGAAATAAGATTAATATAAATTATATAAGTAACATGATTTTGTTAATTTGTGAATTGATGAATTTATTTCCGGATTGCATACATTGTTGGATTTATATTGATATAGAGAAACATAATTAGTGTTTACCTTTCTTTGGTATGATAAATTATGAATTTAATGTTTGTTAAATTAATATTAATTTATTTTCTGATTGGTCTATTTAGATATATTTTAAATATATGCAAATTAAGTTATTTAAATAAAGTGAAGTATAGTGAATTAAAGTTTGGTTGATAATTTTTATATGCTCTTGAATTCAATGAAAATAATTTTTGACGTGAGTTGTTAACAATGAAATGCATTTAGATGCTAGCAAAAGCAAAAGCTATTATCTACTAAAATCTCTTTTAAGTGAGGATTTAAAGGTTAAATATCTTACTATTTTTTAGAAGAGTTTTAAAGATAGATATAATCACTTGAAATATGTGGTACTACCATAAACTCAATATGATTGGTTAAATATACGCCTATAAGACTTAAAGTCTATTTGAGAATATAATTCAACCATGTTTAAAATTACTTCACAACTGAAATTGTGCAGTAATAAAGTTACATGCTCCTATAGTAGCAGTATAAAAAGTGAAAATTTACAAATATTATTTTTCTAGTGGTTGCAAAGAATAATTGTTAATAAGAAATCATCAAACAATGCCCACTAGTACAACTGTATTCTCTGAAGTGAATACTATAAATCATTTGGTAGATAATTAGAATTCTGAAAGAATAATAGCTGACGAGAAATCATCAAATAATGCCCACTAGTACAACTGTATTCCCTGAAGTGAATACTATAAATCATTTGGTAAATCATGAGATTCTGAAAGAGGAGCCGCCCATATAGAGGACACAACTCAATTCAATATTGATGATTTTATGTAAACTCCTTGAATGAGTAATTTGCAAAGATTTTATAAATTGTGTATTATAATGAGTTATTTAATTACTGTTTTATCCTTAGTATACATGCACGATATATTCAGTTGAACCTGCAGTTCAAGCATTGAACTTATAGTTCAATAATTAAACCTTGAAATTTTGGCATGAATGCCATTATGTACATCATATATACTCTCCCTTAAAACTTGTATAAGGACATGAGCCATAAATTTTTTTTGTGCCATGAATATATTAAATCTATCTCAATGTGCGATAATGGGTCCACAAAAGAAACTATGAATTTATTTTGATGAGGCATATTTTTCGACATTAGGGGGGAGGAAAAGCACCTACAGTGCTAAAAAATGTCGAGAAATTTATTAGAAGAAAAACCCTTTAAATAATTTTGGTCCATGTACAAGTTAGAGTGAACCAGAAGTTCACAAAATAATATAGTTGCAACAAATTGCAACTTAACTGCCAAATGCATTTATATATGCTAAAAGAGTGACAAAGTCTCATATTACAGCTGCTAATACCCTAGCAAGGGTTGTGATTCCAATTGCAAATAGAAAATCAATCAATCTCACTACACGCCAGAAGCGTGGATAGTAAATTGAAACTAAAGACAAAAATCCACGGAAAAGAAAAGCAGCGCCACTCATAAAATCTCCTAAAGAAAAACCTCTTGAAGAGGAAGATCTCAGTCAAAGAGCTATAGCTAATTATGAGATACAGACTGAGACAACAGAACAATTAGATCATCCAGATATAGCTTCTGGAGTTGATGATTATATAAATGAAAACTATGAGATCTCAATTATTTTGTAATATAAGAAAGAGTTGATAGAAATTTAATTATCGTCGACGATGAATTTGTCTCAACAGTAACTTTTGCTGTTACAAGAGAAAATATGGATCCATAATCTATAAGTATAACTGAATATTAGCATAAATATGATTGATCATCATGGAATGAGGCAATTAAAGTAGAGCTAGACTTGTTCTATCATTGATTATGAGAAAAATAATTCTCTTATTATGGAAATAATCGTGTTCCGATACTTAATTAATATGGCAGTTAATGAAAGGCTTATTGTATGCCTTATGAAAGTAATAAGAGTCCCAGAATGACTAAGTATATCATAAATGAATACACATTAAACATGTGACATATATTTCATCAAATTGTAAAAATCTATGTATGGATTAAAGCAATATGGACATGTAGTATGATTGTTTTGAGTAAATTCTTATTGAAAGAAAGATATGTAAATAATACACTATGTCCATTTGTATTCATAAAAGACCATAGAATGGTATATGTTATTATTACAGTATAAGTTTATTTAAATATCAATGTGACTCCTAATAAACTCAAATAAGTATATACCTGTTTAAAAAGTGAGTTTGAGATGAAAAATTTAAAGGAAATGAAATTTTGTATCGGCCTGCAGACCTATTATTAAGGAGTCCTAATACACCAGTATACTTATGTGGAAAAGATATTTAAGCAATTTTTGCATAGATAAATCTTCTCCCTCAAGCACACCAATAGGTGGTCCGCTCACTAGAAGTGAAAAGAGACCCTTTTAGACCTAAAAAAAGATAATAAGAACTATTTGGTGTTGAAGTACCATATATAAGTGCTATAGAGCACTCTTGTATCTTGCAAACTGTATCAGGCCTGATATTGCATTTGCAAGAAAAATTTCAAGCTAGGTATAGCTTTGCACCTACAAATAGATATTAAAATGGTGTAAAAGGTTATCTTCAATATACTATTAATATTATAATTCATATTTAAAATTGGTCTACATGCGAATATTGGTTATTTGCTTAGTCTATATGATGGTAGATTTTAGACTGGCTATGTATTCACTTATAGTGGTATTGCAATTTTATAAAGATTTTTATGGTCTTGAAGTACTTCACTAAAAGATACTCCCATTGTATTTTGAGAATAATGCAATTTGTATTGCATAAATTAAAGGTGGTTATATTAAGAGTAACAAAGTAGACCTAAACTTTACCCAAATTCTTGTATATACATAAACTCCATAAAAGATATCCACCAAATTCGCTTGAGTGACAATTTAATAGACTTATGTACTAAGTTTTTACCTAATGTGGTATTTAAACGGCATCATTTCATCAATTAGTATATGCCGTGTTAAAATCTGTCATCATCAGGGGGAGCGAATTAGTATATAATTGTACTCTTTTTCCTTAGTCAAGTTTTTATTCCACAGGGTTTTCTTGGACAAAGGTTTTAATGAGGCAATCTGTGCAATGAAAAAATAGCGCATGCAATATACTCTTTTCCTTAGATATGTTTTTTCCCACTGGGTTTTCTAATAAAGTTTTTAACAAGTTATATTCATAGCGCAAGTAATATCCTAAGAGAGTACTACAAATAAATTATTATATGTGCATATTATTTAAACATCATTAAGTATACGATTTGACAACTTGGCATATTTGTTTACAAAGGCACTCCTTACAATCACATTTAAAAAGTTAGTCAACAAAATTAGCATGCGTCAGCTAAGAGATATTTGATAAAAATCATATTTTCATGAAGGGGAGATTTTAATGCACTGTACTCTTTTTTTTTTTAGCCTAGGTTTTGTTCCATTGGGTTTTCTTGGCAAGGTTTTTAACAAGGCAGTGTTATGGTGCAAATCCCTACAAGAATAATGTACTCTTTTTCTTTCACTAAGATTTTTTTTTCCCACAGGGTTTTTCCTTAGTAAGGTTTTAGCGAGGCATATTTTTTGTAAAAGATATCAAGAGGGAGTGTTATGATACATTATAGCGAGGCATATTCTTTGTAAAATTTTATTATCTTTATTTTCTTTCTTGTCGTTTGAATTAAAGAAAAATAAAATGAGACATGAATGAAAATAATTTTATTTTTTCTTATTTAGCAAGCTAAAAATATATGAGAGGAAAAAAAATATATCAATTTTAAATTATTATTTTAATTTTTAATTTTTTTAATTTAAATTTGAATTTAAATTATATTTTATTATTAAAATTTTTTTCTCTCTCCATTTCTCTTCATTTTGGAGAGAAAACATTAAAATAAGTGGTACTTTTCCTTCCTAAAATATTAAAATAAGTGGTATTTTTCCTTTTTCCATTTATTTTATTTTCATATTTAAATAAGGTAAAATTATTTCCTTAAATATTTTCCTTTCTTATTTTTCTATCATTTTTTATTTTTCTTCATTTCAAACACAAGGCCAGTAAAAATCTAAAGTGGCAATGTCTGTCATTGAAAAAGTGGAGCCTAGAATACCTGATTAGCACCCAGGCGATATCTAAATGGAGAAAACACTATATTGATATAAATTTGCTCCATTCACAAACATTTAATTGAAAAAATTTATTCATATATTAAAATAGAAAAAAAAAAAAGTATAGTTATCAAATTTGTAATTACCTCTTTCTCAAGATATATATTGTTAGTATTTCTTAATTTGACATGACATGACATAATTCCTAACGTATCCATGGGGTCTACAAATAAAGATTAATTTTTTAAAAATGTTATTCATGATTTTATGATAAAAATTAATTTTTTATTTTATTAAATAAATATGTGATTATAAAATTATTAATTAATAATATAAATACTAAAAACTATGAATGAATAAATTAATAACAAGTTTTAAAATAAATTTATGAATATTAATAATTGTAAAATATCAATCAAGCGAGTCCAACAAGATATATAATGGAGGACCACCTATTTTTATCCCCACGATTTAACTTTTCAAGTCCAGCTGGCCATTATATGAATAACTCCAAGAGAAACATATAATTGCTACTGCTAGCAATTATATGTGTACTTGCGAGAGTTACAGCGCTGACACGGCTATCAAACCGTGAACAGGCTATTACACCCGTGAGTATAAGGTTTAAGTAATTTCTATTTACATGTATTTCTTTATATATATATATATATATATATATTTGATTATTGACTTTAAATTAGAATTTCAATTTAATTAATTAATTAATATATTTAAGAAAATAAAATAAAAAATTATTATTTTTATACTTCTTATAAATTTAATCTTTTAATTGCTTAACTAGATGAAATTCAAAATTTAAAAAGATAAAACAAATTCCTTTTATTTTTTCTAATAAGTAATAAGAATAGTTTCAATCAAGAACATTTAATTTATTATTATATTTCGGAAGCTTTATCTTTAAAAAGGAAGAAAAAAGCAGACTAAATTATTTTTGGTTTTTTGAGCATTGAAGAGAGAGAATTAATTTTAAATCTATTGTCCGATATATATATATATATATATATATATATATATATATATATATATATATATATATATATATATATATATATATATATATATATATATTATGAAAATAAATATACATATAAAGTAAAAGAACACAAGAATGGAGAAGAAGAAGAAGAACAATTTTGTATTACTTTTGGTGTATACAATAATGCTAAAAGTCCCTCTATTTATAGGGCAAGATTAACATAAATTAAAATACAATTAACTTAAGAAATCAATTACAATAAAAAATATGTAACCTAATGTAATAAAGGGATGAGTTATAAGATTCTACAAGTCATGGGTTATAGACATCCATTATAATTTATTCATAATACTTCCCCTTCGATGTCTATTTTTATAAAGAATATGCCTCATTAAAACCTTACTAGTAAAAACCTAGTGGGAAGAAAAAACTAGTGAAGGAAAAAGAATACAATATTCTTGCATACGAATAGTACACTGCCTCATTAAAAACTTTACCAGGAAAATCCAATGAGACAAAACCTTTGGTTAAGGGAAAAATAGTACAGTGTTAAACTCCCCCTATTTGTAATATCACTGAAGATCTTTGAGACGACGCATTCCAATATTGTGAACTAATTTCTTAAATGTTGCAGTAGGTAATGCCTTAGTGAACAAATCTGCTAGATACTCACTTGAACGAATTTGTTAAATACTAATCTCGCCATTCTTTTGAAGATCATGTGTAAAGAAGAATTTTGGTGAAATATGCTTTATTTTGTCTCCTTTAATATATCATTCTTTTAATTGAGCAATACAAGCTGCGTTATCTTCATAAATTATTGTTGGGATTTCTTTATCTGAATATCGACCACACATTTCTTGAATATGTTGAATTATTGATCTTAGCCAAACACATTCTCGGCTTGCTTCATGAACTGCTATTATCTCTGCATGATTTGATGAAGTAGCAACTATTGTTTGCTTTGTAGAACGCCAAGATATAGCTGTATTACCATATGTGAATAAATAACCCATTTGAGATCGAGCTTTGTGTGGATCAGACAAATACCCTGCATTTGCATAACCAACCAATTGAGGTCTAGATTCATTTGTATATAATAAACCAAAATCAATAGTTCCTTGAAGATATCGCAATATGTGCTTAATACCATTCCAATGTCTTCGGGTTGGCGAAGAACTATATCTTGCTAGCAAATTGACAGGAAAAGCAATGTCAGGCCTTGTATTATTAGCAAGATACATCAATGCACCTATTGCACTAAGATATGGCACTTCAGGACTAAGAATTTCTTCATTATCTTCTCGAGGCCTGAACGGGTCCTTATTCACATCAAGTGATCGAACGACCATTGGACTACTCAATGAATGTGCTTTGTCCATATAAAATCATTTAAGAACCTTTTATGTATAATTTGACTGATGAATAAAAATTCTTTTTTCTAAATGTTTAATTTGTAAACTGAGATAGAACTTTATCTTTCCAAGATCTTTCATCTCAAATTCTTTTTTCAAGTTACCTATTGCTTTTGGAAGTTCTTCAGGAGTTCCAATAATATTTAAATCGTCAACATAAACAGCAATTATGACAAACTCAGATCTAGATTTCTTTATAAAAACACATGGACAAATTGGATCATTTTTATAACATTCTTTTATCAAATATTCACTAAGGCGATTATACCACATGCATCCAAATTGTTTTAATCCATGCAAAGATCTTTGTAACTTAATTGAATACATTTCTTGAGAACTTACATTGCATTTTTTTGGTATTTTAAATCCTTCAAGGATTTTCATATAGATATCATTATCAAGTGAGACATATAGGTAAGCTGTGACTACATCCATTAGGCGCATATCAAGTCTTTCATTTACTGCCAGACTAATAAGATATCTAAAAGTTATTACATCCACCACAGGAGAGTATATCTTCTCATAATCAATTCCAGATCTTTGCGAAAATCCTCGTGCAACAAGTCTTGCTTTGTACCTTGTAATTTCATTTTTCTCATTTCTTTTTCTCACAAATACTCATTTTTAATCTACTGGTTTCACACCTTCAGGTGTTTGGACTACTGGTCCAAAAACTTTACGCTTTTCAAGTGAATTCAATTTTGCTTGTATTGCATATTTCTATTTAGGCCAATCATCTCTATTTTGACATTCTTGAACAGATTGTGGTTCAAGATCTATATTATCATTCATAATATCTAATGCTACATTATATGCAAAACTGTAGTCCACAACCATTTCATTTCTATTCCATCTTTTTTCAGAACTAACATAATTTATCAAGATCTCTTTATTTTTACCATCTTTGGGTATTTGTACTTCTTCAGGAAGTTTATTTATGTTAGTATGAACCTTCTCAATAAAATCATCATTATTATTTACAATTTTTCTTTTTCGAGGATTTTTATCTTTAAAACTAATAGGTCTTCCACGCTTCAGGCGTGTTTGAGATTCATTAACAGATTGTCCTTTTGGGATGTCAATACAAATTGGAACATTGATTGCTGGTATATGAGATTTTGTTACTCGTTTTGGATCAGCAAGTGTATCTGGTAGTTGATTTGCTAATTTTTGCATATGGATTATCTTTTAAACTTCTTGTTCATAATATTTTGTTTTAGGGTCTAAATGAGACAATGATGAAGTATTCCATGTTATTGTCTTTTCCACCTTTTTATTTTCTCCCCCTAATGCTGGAAATGTGTCTTCATCAAAATGACAATCTGCAAATCGCGTCATAAATACATCCCCTGTTAATGGCTCAAGATATTTAATTATTGAGAGAGATTCATATCTAACATATATTCCTAATCTCCTTTGGGGACCCATCTTAGTACGTTGTGGTGGAGCAATAGGAACATATATCGCACATCCAAAAATTCTTATATGAGAAATGTTTGGTTCTTGACCAAAAGCCAATTGTAACGGGGAGAACTTATGGTAGTTTGTTAGTCTAATACGTATAAGTGCTGCTGCATGTAAAATGACATATCCCCATACTGAAGTAGGGAGCTTGTATCTCATAAGCAATGGTCTAGCTATTAATTGAAGGCGTTTAATAAGTGATTCTGCTAAACCATTTTGCGTGTGAATATGTGCTACAGGATGTTCAACTTTTATCCCAAGTGACATGCAAAAATCATTAAAAGTTTGGGATGTAAATTCACCAACATTATTAAGACGAATTGTCTTAAGTGGATGATTTGGAAATTGTGCTCGTAATCGAATTATTTGAGCAAGTAATCTCGCAAATGCTAAATTGCGTGATAATAATAAACATACATGTGACCATCTAGTAGAAGCATCGATTAAAACAATAAAATATCTAAATGGTCCACATGGTGAATGAATAAGTCCACATATATCACCTTGAATACGCTCTAGAAATGTAGGTGATTCAATTCCAATTTTAGTTGATGATGGTCTTATAATTAATTTTCCTTGAGAACATGCAGCGCAGAAAAATTCATTTCCTTGAAGAATCTTCTGGTTCTTCAATGGATACCCATATGAATTTTCAATAATTTTTCTCATCATTATTGAACCAGGATGGCCTAATCGGTCATGCCAAATAATAAAAGTATTTGGATATGTAAACTTCTGATTTACTATAAGATTTGATTCAATTATACTAATTTTTGTGTAGTAAAAACCAGAGAAAAGTGCAGGAAATTTTTTTAATACACATTTTCACCTAAAATAATATTTGTAATATTGAGATATTCTTGATTCCTCTCATTTATAGTCTCAATATGATATCCATTGCTGCGAATATCTTTAAAACTTAATAAATTTTTATGAGACTTTGGAGAAAATAATGCATTATCTATGACAAATTTTGTTCCTCTTGGTAATAATATATTGGCTCTTCTGGATCCTTCAATTATTTTTGTGTTACTAGATATTGTAGTAATAATTGCTTCACCCATTTTCAAAGAAGAAAAATATTTTGCATTTTTAAGAATAGTATGTGTGGTTGCACTATCCACAATACATATATCTTCTTCATTTATCTTGGATTCAATCAAAAGCGGATAAGTATTCATTTGTTTCTTGATTGAAATAAAACAAAATAAAATATATCAGAAATATATTAGAAATATTATTAATTAATAGGGGAAAACATTACATCAAGAAAATAAAAAAAAAATACAATAAAGTAAAACAAAAAAAAAACACACATAAAATAAATAAAAACTTGCACACAAAATAAACTTTTATGATGTCATGATATTTCTTAATCAATTTCCTTCTCAACTGGTTCAAATAAATTAGCCATATCTAAATGTGTTATATCAACGGGATGATTATTTTTAAAAACACAATTGGTCTCTATATTTTTTCCCTTCTCCTTTAATGACGATTGATAAAACTCAACAAGATGTTTAGGCGTACGACAAGTACGTAACCAATGTCCAGTCATTCCACATCGATAACATTTACTTTATCCACTTTTCACATTGTCTTGTTTTGCATCATTGTTATCCCACTTCTGGTGGTAGTTTGTATTTTTAGAATTGAAATTATTATTGTAACCACCATGATAATTATGTTGACCATGACTATAACTACGACTACAACCACGATCGCGGCCACAATCACGACCTCGACCATGACCACGTCCACGTCCACGTCCTCTTACATTTTCATTATTATTACATGTTACAACATTCACTTTAGGGAATGGAGTAGAACCAGTAGGACGTGTTTCATGATTTTTCATCAATAGCTCATTATTTTATTCAGCCACAAGAAAGTATGAAATTAATTCAGAATATTTTTTAAAGCCCTTTTCTCGATACTGCTGCTGCAGAAGCACATTCGAGGCATGAAAAGTAGAGAAAATTTTTTCTAACATATCATCATCAGTTACTTTTTTTCCACACAATTTTAATTGAGAGCTAATTCTAAATATTGCATAATTATATTCGCTCACCATTTTAAAATCTTGTAATGGTAAGTGCATCCAATCATAACGAGTTTTTGAGAGAATTACTATTTTTTAGTGGTCATATCTCTCCTTCAAATTTTTTCATAAAACAAGTGGATTTTTTACAGTAAGATATTCGACTTTTAGCCCTTCATCAAGATGGTAACGAAAGAAAATCATTGCCTTTGCATGATTTTGCATTGAAACATTATTTTCTTCTTTGATAGTATCTCAAATACCCATAGCATCTAAGTGAATTTCAGCATCTAATATCCATTATAGATAATTCTTTCCCGTAATATTAAGTGCCACAAACTCAAGTTTTGTGAGATTTGACATGATGAAACTATCACACAAAATAATAATTAGATAAAATAATAATTTATACAAAAACATGAAAAAATTATAAAAGAATAAAATAAAACATGATAGCGTATATTAATAAGTATGCGGACAAATTAAATATATTTAAAAATAAATGGAATGAAAATAGTGTAATCATATCAAGTTTAACAATAAAATCTATGAAAAAAAATGTAACGAGTCATAAGAATATGAATATTATATAAACATTACAAATAATAAGAAACATATTAATTAATAAAAAGAAAACAAGTATTATATGAATATTATATTCATGTGCTATCACATCATATTGTAGGTGCAATATATATATATAAATTTAAAATAATTCATACATTTGAAGGGGAATAAACACAACCAAAATATATGATTTGCAATATATAATTTGGTTATCCACAGTACATATGAGATTGTGTTCTTATATTTTGTGCAATATATATATATATCATGTTATTCTTATATATATTATCCTATATATGTCGTGTTATTTATCTTTTTTTTTTGAATATAAAACCAAAACACAGTAACATACAAACAAAACAAATAGTAATATACAAACATTAATATATTAAAATTGACTTAAAATAATAATGTAATATAACAATGAATCAACAAAAACAAATAGCATTTTATTATATTCATGATATATATATATTTTAATAAAAATAAATAATTAACTAAGATGGTGACAAAAAAATAAGAAATAAAGGTATGAAAATAAAATTTTTGAGAGAGTAGAACTTACTTAGATTCGAGTACTCAAAAGAGTATCGTGCTGATAATGTATTATAAAAATAAATATATATATAAAGTAAAAGAATACAAGAATGGAGAAGAAGAAGAAGAACAATTTTGTATTGCTTTTGGTGTATACAACAATGCTAAAAGTCTTTCTATTTATAGGGTAAGATTAACATAAGTTATAATACAATTAACTTAAGAAATCAATTACAATAAAAAATATGTAACCTAATGTAATAAATGGTTGAGTTATAAGATTCTAAAAGTCATAAGTTATAGACATCCATTATAATTTATTCATAATATATATATATATATATATATATATATATATATATATATATATATATATATATATATATATATATATATATATATATATATATATATATATATGTTGCCAAAGTCCAAAAAATATACATTTATTATCAAGTTATACCTCTATATGTATATTAAGACATTGTTTGGTACGAGGGGCTTCACATGAATGATTTTACAAAATTAATAAATATAAACTAAATTTATTGCTTAGCAATCAAAAAAATGGTTAGAATTCATACATTTTGAAAATGTTTTATTTTTCAAAAATTTTCATTTTTGAAAGTTTTAATTTCCGACCTTATAGGTATGAAAATCCATAATTTTTTGTATATGAGACATTGTGATAATTTTTTTAATTCTAAATTGTCCCTAATAATATATTAATTTTATAATCAATACAAACAGTTAAATTTTTAAAATTTATGAATTTTCTAATCTATAAATTTTAAATTCATAAATTTTATTAAATTTATATATTTAAAAATCTTTTAATCCAAATGAAAGTTTAAATTATTTTTGATTGATAGATGAAGAAATTTATTTTTATTATTATATCAATAACTTAAAACCTAAAAACGGTAACTTTTTGTTTAGGTTACGAAACATTTCTTGTTTGTACGTTAGATCAAAAAGCTTTAAAATTATTCCAAAATGAAAAAAGTGTCCGACTTAAGGATTTAATTTTTTCAAGTCCAGCGCGCCATTAAATGAGTAAATCGAATCAAAATATATAATTGCTAGCAATTATATATGAGTAATTGTGAGGTAACGACAGTAACTTTCAATACACGCGTGTGAATACGAAGTTTTAAGTAATTTCAATTTATTCGTACTTTTTCTTATATATTTATTTTCTATTATTTACTTTGAATTAGAATTAAAATTAAAACATTTTTAATTTTATTTAATTTTAATATTTTTTAAATTTTTATAAAATTATTACTAAGTTATTTAAGTTAATCTATATGGCATGGTGATGTGTCAATTTTTGATAACATGGCATTTAACTGATTAGCTGAGTTAGCAAATTTTTCTTATGTGACATTTCTAGTTTGCGTTTCGTGTTTTAATTCTGACTGGTGATTACCGACTGAAATCATTTTAAAAATTTAGATATTTATCAACAAAAATATTTTCTTTAGTTATCACTTTGAAAATAGATAATATTTAAATATAGTCTTAAAGTTTAGCAAAAATAACAAATTTACACTTTATTTTTTTTAGAAGCGTATATACCCCTAACATTATAAAAATAGGGCAATGCGTTCATTTTTTCTGTTAAGTCTGTTATCTCTTCCTCTCTCTCTTTCTCTCTTCCCGCAGGTTCTATACTTTTTTTTCTTTTTCTTTTTTTCTTTTTTGTCTTTCCTATATTTTTATCTTTTTAACTCGTATTTTATATTTACTCACAAAAATATTTTTGTGTGTATACATAATTTGATTTTTTTTATTTATTTTTTATTTATAAGTTTATTTAATGATAATTGCAATTATTTTTAAAATGTTATTATATTATTAGAATCTAAGATAAAAATTTAAAAAAATTAATTATGATATTAAATAAGTATATTCTGAATTTTTTTAAATACAATAATGTGAAAATAAATTAATTATATAATTGGTTTTTATCAAAATAATTATTTGAAATATGGTAAGAAAATTTTTAAACAACTTTTTTCAAAATCAATGTTTTTATATATATATATATATATATATATATATATATATATATATATATATATATATATATTAAAAAATAATAAATTACTAAAAATAAAAATAAAAAATAGAGTACTTATAAAAATAGATCCAATAATGATATTAATGTGTTGGAAGCATCGCATTTTTTTGCTAATATTACTCAAGGTATTACTCCTCTAGCTTATTATGTCAGTCAAGAAAAATAGTATAACATAGGTTTACTATTTAACTAAGGGTGTATATCTAAAATAGTCTACTTTTGTACAAAATATTTACGATTCAAATTGTCTAAAAAAAATTATTTGTTATGAAACAAGAATAATGTGGAAAAGATGTTGAACATACATTTGGAGTACTAAAATTACTATTTGCAATTGTGGTAGGACCATAATGTTTTTAGAATAAAAATGTATTATATGATATAATTACTATTTGTATTATTATGCACAGAAGATGAAATTGATATAGATGTAGCAATTAAAGAACGGATTGAAATGTCAGATCCAGAAGTTGAAATGGTGGTAGATGAAAATATTCGATTTAAGAATTTCTTGCTCTATATAGACAAATTAAAGATAAAGAGACTCACATTGCATTTCAAAACACATTAATTAAATATTTGTGGAGAGAATATATTAATTATGAGAATTAATATCAATTAATTTATAATTTTAATTGTGTTTTATTTTTGGAATTAGGTTTAATGTTTATTGTACAATTATGTGTTTTGTTTTTATGTATGAAGGTTAATATTTTTGTAGTATCTTATATTAATTATAATTGTTTAAATATATTATTTTATGTTATTTGTAATGTATAGGTTTTAGATGTTAAAAATATTTTTTATAAAATAATTAACTTCCATGTCAAAATTATGTTAAATTTTTTAAATATTAATTATTATTTAATAAATAAGAAGAAAATTAATTTAAAATTTTTGAAATTAAAATAGAAGAAAGGAAAAGCGAATATTTTAGAGGATATTTATTTTAGTAAAATATTTAGTATTACGAATTGGAGATGAAATAATATCTTATGCAAAAATTATATTATTTTAATATAAAAATTATATTAAATGTAAGGTTTTAAATTGAAGGTGTCTTATCATTATGAGCTATGATGACTATTTAAACAGCTGACTCCAAATAATGCAATCTGGCTGGACAGAGATCATTAAGCAAAAGAAAAAAAAAAAAATTGAAGTAAATAAGAAAAACCACCCAAATAGTAACCCTAACCATCAGATCCGTTCAAAACACTCTTCATTCTAGATCTCACGTCTCTGAAATTCCTGTCCTCCTCTCCTCTATCTTTGTGCTCTTGCGACATCTTGCCTTATAGGTGAACTTAGAACCGATTATTTCCACTTCCTCACCCGCCTGGCACCACCGCCACCACTAGCATCACAACGGTTCACTCCCATTCTCCATCTACAGTATAAAACAAACAGAAAACAAACATTAATCCCTAATTTTTTATCACCATTTATCTCATACACTTCAATCTCACTAATCTTATCTCATTTGAAGCTACATCAACTGGTGAGTTGATATTTCTTTGTTCATCACGCTTGAAGTGCTTGTGTATGGTCTATTTGTTTTGGTTCTCGGTGAGAGTGGTGTGAGAGAAAAGAAAGACGGAAACAGCAGAGGTTGGCGTGAATGTTCCGTTTGTTTGTGCTTTTTTGAAAACAATCTTTGGTTTTATTTGGCCCAGTGTTTTTTTTTTTTTACAAACTGAAAGTTTTTATTTTTCTCTCGCCGTCGGTGACGATGAGTTCCTGTTCTGGATTTCCTTCATTTTAAGTTTTTTCCAATCTTTTTCTTTAATTTTTGTACCATTTTAGCTCAAACATAGAGCTATAATGGCTATCTTTTATTTATATATATATATATATATATATATATATATATATATATATATATATATATATATATATATATATATATATATATATATATATATGGGAGTTTCGATAGCCGTCCTTGAGCTTTGGTCTCAGCTTGTTAGTTTTGTTTCTTCATAAAGTCTGTACCTTTTTCAGTTGAAAAAATGCCCCAGTTAGTACAGTTTTTCTACTCCACTCAATTTAAATTTGTTTGGCGGAAAAGAAATGGTTGATTCATTCAATTTTAATTAGTCAAGGATAGTCTTTTTTCCCCCTTTATTTCTCAGAATTTGTATATAGCTGATTATTCTTTTTTGGCTTCCTTTGTTCTTGATTCATTGTGAATTTTATGGTGCGAGTTTAAGATCTTTCTTAGATGTTTAATCTGATTAGATCTCCAGCTTATGGACACTCATCTGATTCAATATACTGTAATTGGAAACTTTAAGACATTGATGCTCCTAATATTTCAACCATTATAAAATTGTTGATTAATACTTGAAAATGAAATTATTACATTGCATGCCCTTTTTATTTTTGGGCTTCAATTCATGGAAAATATTGCTGCTCTGTGCTTCTTTTTTTTTTTTTTTAAAGATTCATTCTGTTTTTTTCAATATTGCTGTTCTCTTTGTGTGTGTGTGTGTGTGTGTTTTTTTTTTTTTTAAAAGATTCATTCTCTTTTTTTCTTGATATGAGAGAATGGTGAATTGCTGCATTTTTCCATGTATTCTGGGAATTACATGTACACACTTAAGAGGCATCTTTACTACCAAAAAAGGAACAAAACTCATAGAGGAAGCCAAAGACTACTCAAGTGTTGAGGGCCTATTCTAACTAATTTTTCATTCTTTGTACTTTTCCTTTTGAAACTCTAAAATTACCTATTTGAATAATTTTCCTTTCCAGTGCTTATATTCTCTAATATGTGTAAAATCATGTTATGTTGCAGCTAAACATTTTCTTGCTGGGATTATTGCTTACAAACTCAAGCGAGAGGTACCAATCCTTTACAAAATATGTATTTATATATTATTATTGTTAGAATAACTAATATTTATGTTATTTATTTTTTATTTTATTTCATGAAAAAGAATTAGGATTTTTAGATGTAATATAATATACACTAATTTATACTCATTTTCATCTTCAAGGAAAATATGGGAAAGCTTTTGTTGATGTGCAAAGTCAATATGATGTTTGAGTGTGAATAATTTGAGTTTTCATTTCATTGGCATAGTTGGAGCAGGGAAGATTTTACATACAGGTAAATAATATTTCTTTTTTTCCAAAATTATATTATGTATTTGATTCATTTCTGTGACGTGATTAATCGTCTTGATAATTTTTATTTGGATTCCCTGTTTAATGTCAATTTTGTACATTTTTAATTAACTATTGATGTGTCTAATTATATTCATGTGTCTTTCTACATGGTCAAGAAACTCTTAGATAGGTGTAGTATATAATAGTTTTTTGATAATTCTGCTTTTTTACAATTATTTTATCTATTTAAATCCAAATTTTAGATTAATTTTTGAGAATTTAATATTATTATTACTTATTTTGAAAAATAAATAATTATAATAATTTATAAATAAATTATAACATGTTTTTAATATTTTATTTTATAGATAAAAATGATGTCACAATGAGACAAGCAATGATGTCAAAAAATAATGATGCATGATGGTAAAAAAATGCAAAAGTTGTTTATAAATAGGCATTATCACCGCTACTTCAAAAGAGGAAGAACTCAATAAAAAATATTTAGAGAAAAAAGTAGATCAATTTTCTTTTTTGTTTATTTTATTTTAATCAAGAGGAAATTTGAAGTTTGTGTATGTCAAGATTGTATCTCAAAAAAAAAGTTTTTCTAAATTTTATTATTGAATTCAATTATAAGTTATTATATTTGTTATCATATTGATTGTTAATTTAATTTTTTTTTTAAATGAGTAGTTAAATTTATTTTTAGAATTTAGATGTAATCTTTTGATTTGCTTATGACTGTTATATTTAATTGATTGTTTTTTATTGTTGAAATTAATATTTTATCTTAGGTCTTATGCTTGTAAAAATTAACTGGTCATTAATTGCATGATTTAAGATATTGTGTGAAGTAATGATAGAAAATATTAGTTCATTAAGATAATTGATCTAGGATAAATATTACTTAGATATAAGAATACTATTTTATGATTGTTTATTAGATTTTCATAATGCTTGATGGGTTTATGTTAATTTTTTTGTGATCACGAGAGTAATCATAATATTAATATGAACACATGTGATGTGTATTGAGAAAGAATATCATTTAATTTAAGAAAATCTAATAATTAATTTCAATAAAAATAAATCTGTAATATCTTGAATTTTTTTTTAAATTTTAAACTAAAATTTTTGGGAAGTGATTAATTTATTAAATACTATTTTGAAAATTATGAATTTTAATTAAATTAAATCAATTTTAAATAGATTATTATTATTATTATTATTATTATTATTATTATTATTATCATTAGGAGAGGGGGAAACAGATGTCTGATTGGTCCTAAAGACCAATTAGCAGTTGCTATTTATTTCTGAGAGAGAGAGAGAAAAAAAGAGAGCATAGAAGCTTTGACTAATGATTTTGCCATTGTTCGAACGTTGAAATGTTGCATGCATCAAACCAAGAAGCAGCCCATGTTGAGACGAGTTGGCAGGTATAACCTCGTCACCAATCGACTTTGCTAGCTGTCGTGCATGTGGCAAGTCAAAAAATTCTGATCTCATTTCCGGTTGAATCCGATCTCTGTTCACAATGATTCCAGTATCACTAGACTCCACTTCTCTTAAGTTTCAATTTGACACCTCAATTACTAATTGATAAGTGTTTAACTGACTACATTTTACCTTTTGTTCTTAATGTATTTTATCTATAAATTGAGCTTGATTTATTTATTTAGTGTTTTTTTAAAATTCTTTTAGTTAACTTAGGGCCAATTGATGTCATGAACTAAATGTGACCCAGGATGATGAAAGATCCAAGCAAAAATGCTGACTTTTAGAAGAAAATGGGTAGCTATAGGTGATCACACGGCTTGCATCACGGCTGGGATTTCAGCCGTGTAATAAGAGCAAATTAAAAATATATCCAGCAGTCTCTTATGAGTGGAGGCACGACTAAGGTTTCACTTGTAAGAAGTTACGTTCTTGGCTCCTGGAGTTGTTGGCATGACTGGAATCCCAACTGTGGGTCCAGTTGTGTGAGGTTAAATTCTAGCAATATAAATAAAATTGGATAGCATTGCTGGTGAGCTTTTTGAAGGGGGGAGGCTTTGGAAAAACCTTAGTCGTAATGTTGGGAATTCTTAGGTTTTCCTTGGTTTGTAGATAGTCTAAGACTTTCATTTTCGAGAGATTGAAGATATAAATCAAAATAAAGATCTGTCTTTGTATAGATTTGGCGTGGTAATCAAGGATTGAAAAGGGGTTTTTTTAACACTATCCATGGATGATTTGAGATTTCTTATTCCTCCTTTTATTTATTATCTTTCAATTCTATTATGAACTAATTTCTTTTTATCTAGATATGGATTGTAATATCTTGACTTTCCTTAATTCTAAAATTTTTATATAGTGTATTTTAAAGGAAATATTTACTATATTATAAAATTTCCTAAGTAATTATTGTGATATTAAATCTAAATTGAATAAATTATCTTAGTAAAACATTTTGGATATTATTATTATTATTATTACTATTGGTTTATATATATGTATATAGAAGCAGACTGGGTTTGCTGTAACCGGAGGGAGGGAGAGAGAGAGAGAGAGAGAGAGAGAAGAAACTGCTGCTGTCTACTGTTTGGTTGTCGTCCAACCATCGGATTGCCATATGCGCTGGCCAGGAAGATTCGAGAGGTGCTGACCAAGTCGCTCACCAAAGATCCTTGCCATTCGCTGTTGGTAGAATTTTTCGAGCTCGATTTTGGCCGGTTCTGTCGTCTGTTCAAGGTGATTTTGGTACCGATGGACTCCTCTTTTTCTAAGCTTTATTTTGATATATCATTTGTTAATTTTGGGTGATGTTTATTTTGATTGGAATCTAGCGACCTATAAACTGCCGATGCAGATTCCGGCAAGCATCCGGCGCACCAAAAAAGGTGAACCATATTTTTGGATTCTACGCCTTGAGACGAGTTCTTTGGTAGTGAGTTTATGATGATCTGTTATCGTTTACATTTTTTGGTGACTTTTCTGGTGACATTCTGGTGAGCTTCGTTTAATGCGATTCGTATAGAGTTTTCAACGTATTATTGATATTTTGAGTGAGATTGCCGGATTAGAGGTTATTGGAAGAAATTTAGTTAATATAGTTTAATTGATTATTTAGTTAGTGATTGTATAGTATTTTAGAAGGTTCTTGTCTTTAAGAGGGGATTAGGTTGTTCAGATAGAAATTGATTATTTAATTATCATTATATTTATATTTTGATAATTTTGTAATACTTCATTGTATATATAATATCATGAATTTTCATAATTTATAATTTTGAAATATTGTGAAGTTGACAGAAAATACTTATTATATTATAACAGATTTCGCAATTAATTATTATGGTATTGAATTTAAATTTAGTAAATTATTTTAGTGAAATTATTTTGGATAAATCATTATTATTATTATTATTATTATTATTAGAAGGTTAGGCAGCTGGTCTGCAGAGGAGCAGAGATAGAGAGAGAGAGAGAAGAAGAAGTTACTGCTTACCGTCCGACCGCCGTCCGGTCATTGAAAGTCGACACGCGTCGGCCATGAAGACTCCTGAGGTGTCGACCAAGCTGCCCACTGAAGATCGCCGCCATCCGCTGTAGCCAGCTGCCGCATGCGCCGTCGAATTGTCCACTGGTAAAAATTTTCAAGCTCAATTCCAGTTAGTTCCGTCGTTCGTTCAAGGTGATTTTAGTACTATTGGACTCCTCTTCCTTTAAGCTTTATTTTGGTATATAAATTGCTAATTTTGGACGATGTTGGATTTGATCGAAATTTGGTGATTGACTGGACTGCGGACACAGATTTCGGCGAGTGTCTGGCTAACTAGAAGAAGCAAATTTTATTTTTGGATTCTACGCTTTGAGACGAGTCCGTTGGTAGTGAGTTTGTGACGATTAGTTAACATTCATGTTTTTCGGCGATTTTTATGGTGAGCATCGTTTATTATGATTTGTGACGAGCTTGTGGCATATTATCACATTTTTGAGTAAGGTTAAAGAATTAGACGTTAGTGAGAAGTTTAGTTGGTACAGTTTATTTAGTTAGTAATTAGTAGGTGTGAGGTTCATTAGGAAGTTCTTTTCTGTTGGTGGAGATTAGGCGGTCCAGATAGGAAATAATTATATACTGATCATTATATTTATATTTTGATAATCTTGTTTTACTTCACTGTATAGATCGTTTTGGTGCGCCTTTTAGCCACTCCCAGCCATAGTCCGTGAATTTTCAATTCTACTTTCGTATTGTGAGTGATATTTCTAATATACTTTCCTGTTAATCATGTATTGCATCGAGTATAATTATGAATATAATTAAATAATGATGCCTGTCATGAAATATATGCATGTGCATGTTTAATTTAATAGCTGATTGTGTTTAATATTTTGATTATGTGCTGCACATTCTTTGTGTATGTTGGAGGGAGAGAAGATGTAGAAATCACCTAGGACTTTGGACATGATTATGATGAGATTATGATGAGATTGAGAAGATGAGTTATGATTGGTGGATGCTGGCCGGGCCTGCTCATTGTCAACGCTGCTATCAGTTGTGTCAGGGCTGTGTGATATAGACTAGTGATGGTTGGGCTCTTTGGATATAAGAGAGATTATTAGATTAAGAGAGCGATTATATGAGGATTGGTTTCCTCAGTTGATTTTAGTGTGTTTTCTGTGGATTGAATTTTATCTTTGCGTGTTTTGTGATGATTGGTTGATGGGTGACATAATTGCATAACATACATATATTTCCATGTTTTGTTCGCCAGGTCTGCATATTAGTAGTATCATTCACTGAGTTGAGACGCTTCCCTCCGTCTCCTTATTATTTTTCAGGTCAGAGGTTGAGTCTACAGTTATAATCTTTGTTAAGTCGATCTGTCTTCTTATTCGACAGAGCACATATGATGTGTCGTTATTGTAATAATATGTTAGAACTCTGTAATTATAGTATTAGGGCTTGTATTATGGTATTACTGGTACTATTAGCTTGTATTATTGTAAAACTCTCTGTTGACAGTTTTCATGATTGTTACTATTATTGTAAATTATTATGGCATTTCTATGGTAAATTGCTGTTGTGATATGATGAATATTGAATATACTGTCGGCAGATGGAGTGATATGAAATATAACTCGAGATATTTTAAAATTATGTTATTCGTGTATTATTCGTATTTGGGGTTAAACTATTTAGGCCGACTATGGATACTGGTAGCCTTAAGTTTTCCTGTTCTTCGGTGCTGGTCACGTGACACGAAATTGGGCCGTGACAAAGTTGGTATGAGAGTATGTTTTACTTTTCTTTGGAACTGTAATTATAGAATTTAAGGTCCCTACACGTCTTTTATGTTCTCATTGTCTCTATTATCTACATTTTCATGTTATAGTATAATTATATACGAGTTTGGTAGGTTTTATGAAAAGTTTAGAATGAGCACTATCTTTCTTTACTTGGTAAACTGTTGGTTTCTTTTTAGTATCATGAGAGCCAGATCTAGACGTGTGGCTGCGAGAGTCGAGGCAACTACTAGTAAAGAGAAAGATGTTTCTGAGGGGGAGGGATCCACAGGGCCAGTAGGCTTAGGACCAGAACGCTGAGAGCGGCATCGGCAAGAGGTTGAGGAAATCCCTACAGTTGAGACTGTGCTTGCTGGATTTCAAAGAATTGTCTGATATGGGTAGGATAAACTAGCAACCTCCTTTAGCTACTACTTTTGCTATTTCATTAGAGGTTTTTTAAACATCATCCTCTTACTTTTTCCGGTCATGAGGAGCAGGCTTACGATTTTCTAGATAGTATCAGGGAGATTTGTTTAGAGTTACGATGTTCAGATGCCCGATCTATCTATTTTGCTAGTAGGAGGTTAGAGGGGCTAGCCCAAACTTGGTACAAGGATTGTGTTAGGCCTCGCTATCAGTAGATGTCTTCGGAAAAATTCTCTGTTGAGTTTTTAGCTTCGTTTGTTCCTCCTGGATTTGTTCATAAGAAGATGTTTGAATTGGAGGGTTTGAAGAAGGATGAGCAGACTTCTGTAGCAGAGTTTACTAGTAAGTTCTTGGAATTATGTAAATTTATGCCATCAGCCATATCAGAGGAGGAGACTAAGAAGTTCAGATTTGCTAGAGCCTTAAGAAAAAGTTTTGAGTCATTGATTACTAGTCGTCAGGGCCGACTTTTTAATCAATTAGTGGATGATGCAAGAGATATTGAGTTAACTTTGGAGGAAAAGAAAAAGAAAACTAAAGTAATGGGAAAAAGAGAAGGTTAGAATGTTTTAGAGTTTATTGGTACAAGTGGTACTTTTTCTATGGGTTCTTACCAGTTGGACTTTCAAGGCTCTTTTAGACGAAGAGAAAGAGGCAGGCATAGAGGGGGAGTAAGGCGTGGTAGGAGTGCTAGTGGCAGTAGTGTTGGTTCTAGTTGCAGTGGTTTAGGACTGGATTCAGGCACCACAACATGTATCAGATGTGGAAGAATCCATTAAGGACCATGCTTTGCAGGTTCAGGTGTTTGTTTTAATTATGGCCAGCTGGGTCATTTTGCTAAAGAGTGCCTTTCTTCTGGAGGACGGAGAGGAGGTTCTTGAGGGTTTACATAAGGGTCTTTTGCCAATGTTACACAGCTTATGCACCCTTCCTTATCAAGTGGACAATTTGGTGGTCAGCAGGGCTGTGGTTTAGAAAATAAAGGTAAGAGGTCAGAGCCAAGGATTTAGCTCGAGTCAGATGAGGAGAGGACAACAATCGGGTTTTGCTAGAGTTTATACCTTCACTCAGCAATATGCTCATGCTTCTAATTTAGTGATAGCATGTACTCTTTCTCTTTGTTCTTTTGAGGCTTGTGTATTAGTAGATCTAGGTGCTATGCATTCTTCTGTTTTTCCCAGTTTTGCAGTAAAACTTGATGTTATGCCTGTTAGTTTAGAGTGTCCGTTGTTAGTTGCCACCCTTATGAGTGATACCTTGTTGGTGTACATGATATTTCTAGCATGTCCAGTTTGGATTGAGGGTAGAATTCTCCCTGCTAATTTGATTTTACTTGATGTGATGGATTTTGATGTAATTTTGGGCATGTTTTTTGGCAGTGTTACACAGTCTATGCACACTTCATCACCAAGTGGACGATTTGGTGGCCAGCAGGGTTGTGGTTCAGGAAATAAAGGTAAAGGTCAGAGCCAAGGATTTAGCTCGAGTCAGATGAGCAGAGGACAACAATCGGGTTGTGTTAGAGTTTATACCCTCACTCAGCAAGATGCTCAGGCTTCTAATGCAGTGATAGCAGATACTTTTCCTCTTTGTTCTTTTGAGGCTTGTGTATTAGTAAATCTAGGTGCTACGTACTCTTTTGTTTCCTTTAGTTTTGTAGTAAAACTTGATGAAATGCCTGTTAGTTTAGAGTGTACGTTGTCAGTTGCCACCTTTATGAGTGATACTTTATTGGTGAACACGGTATTTTTGGCATGTCCAGTTTGGATTATGGGTAGAATTCTCCCTGCTAATTTGATTTTACTTGATGTGATAGATTTTGATGTAATTTTAGGAATGGATTAGTTGTCGATTCATTTTGTTACCCTTGATTGTTGTAACAAAGAAGTTATTTTACGTATACCCGGTGATATAGAATTTTCTTTTTATGGAAAAAAATATAATGCTCCTTGCAATATCATATCAGTAATTAGTGCTAGAAGGTTGTTGAGTCATGGGTGCCAAGGTTATTTAGCTCAGTTCAGAGATGTCTCTAAGAATGTTGGAAAGTTAGAAAATATTTATGTGATGAATGAATTTCCTGATGTTTTTTCTGATGAGCTTTAGGGTTTGCCTTTAGACTGAGAAATAAAATTTTGAAATTTTGTATTGATATAGTACCAGAGACAAATCCTATATTCATGCCACACTATAGGATGGCACCTACAGAATTGAAGAGTAATTGACCGTACTGTGTATATTTTAAAAAATATATACCAAAATATGCTATTTTAAAAAAATATTTACTAAAATATGTACTGTTTGGAATTTTAAATGCCGAATTAGTTGAAGCAAAAAGTAGTTTGGTATTTTAAATACCGAATTAGTGTTTATTACGCATTTTTTCTCTGGTTTTGTGCGGGTGTGTGGCACGTGTAACCTAGTTCGGTATTTAAAATATCGAACTAGTTCTAGTTTGGGACTATAAATGCTGAACTCGTGACCTGCTGCGACTTATCATGTCATAGCAGGCCTGTACCCTAAATGCTGAACTTGAAGTCAAACTTGTAGGCCTTAAGTTCCATCGGTGCAGGAGACTGCAGGGTAAGTCACATCGGTACAGCACGGGCTGTAGTTCGGTATTATAAATGCCGAACTAGAGCTATGCACCCCAGCCATTGGATTTTCGTGATCCAACGACTAGGGAGTAATATAAGAAATTATTATGCTGTTGGCCTTCCTTGTTCCTTCTCTCTCTCATTTCACTTTGTTTGCTGTGCTTCTTTCTCTCTCACAACTCTTTCAACTTTGCTTCAGTTTTTTTTTTTTTTTTTTTTTTTTGTGAAAAATTGGTATTAATTATTGAAGAAGCTTGAAGAAGGAAAGAATATATATATTATTAATTTAAATTTTTGAAGTAATTTATAAATTTATTTAATTAATTTCAGTAAATTATTATTTTCTATAATATATAAAAATAGTATTGATGAAAAATAATTGTTGCTATTTTTTAGGTGATTATAACAATATTTAAATTTTTGAAAATATTATCCACGGAAAATGTAATTTTTATTTTTAAAATTATATTAAGACAATATATTAGATTGATTATTATATATATTTGTATAATTTGTATTATATAGGATTTTTTTGTCAAATAATATTTATTTTTTGTATGTCAAAGTCTTTAGGAATAAAATTATTGATTGAAATTTGTTAATATATTTTTCAAATTCATCTTTTAATTATTTGAAATATAAATATAAAATAAAATTAAACATTGTAATTTATTTAAGTGTTAAGGTAATAAAATAAAAAAATAAATATTTTTTTTAAAAGCAACATAAAATATTAATTAATTTAATATAATTATATAAGATTAAAAATATTTGTTAATAAATTTAAGTAATATTAGTAAATAATATAACTTAATTTAGGCTATAAATATTTGTTAAAATATATATTTGTTAAATTAGGAGATAATTAAAATATGTAATTAATATGTAATATATTTGATTTTGCTTAATTAAAGTATATATTAAATTTAAATAATAAAAATATATATCATATTATTTATGTTATTAATATTAAAAATATATAATATAATATTATATATGTTATTAATTAAGTTAAAAAATAAGTATAATAAATAAGAAAAATTTGTACTGAAATATTTTATTAATGTGTCAGCATAAAATATTAATTAATTTAATATAATTATTTAAGATTAAAAATAGTTAATAAATTCAAGTAATATTAGTAAATAATAGAACTTAATTTAGGCGATATTAATTAAAATATATAACTAATATGTAATATATTTGATTAGCTCAATTAATTGAAAAGTGAATGAATTAAAAAAACTGATTAAATTATGATAATATTAAAAATATATAATATCATATTATATATGTTATTAATTAAGTTAAAAAATAAGTATAATAAATAAGAAAAATTTTAACTGAAATATTTTATTAATGTGTCACCGTAAAATATTAATTAATTTAATATAATTATATAAAACTAAAAATAGTTAATAAATTCGAGTAATATTAGTAAATAATAGAACTTAATTTAGGCGATATTAATTAAAATATATAACTAATATGTAACATATTTGATTAGCTCAATTAATTGAATATTGAACGAATTAAGAAAACTGATTAAATTATGATAATATTAAAAATATATAATATCATATTATATATGTTATTAAGTTAAAAAATAAGTATAATAAATAAGAAAAATTTTATTAATGGGTATGAAATTGTCGTAGCTTATGAAATACAAAAGAGAAAGTTTGCCAAGATGCGTAAGAAAATTACCTAGTTGGACAAATCGTCATCAGATTGGCTAAAGAAGATACCATTGAAACAATGGACGCTTTCTCATGACGGCAGGTATAGATATGGAAGCATGACATCGAATATTGTCGAATTTGTAAACAGTTTTTTAAAAGATGTTAGAGCATTGCCTATCGCTTCGACGGTGAACAAGATTTTTTTGAAGCTTGCTAGTGCATTTGACCATTTTAGAGGAGAGTATGAGAAGGAAATACTTGAGGGGCACAAATACACCTGTTTATGACGAGATAAACTATCTATATGGAGTAGACGGGCGAATGGTCATGAAGTGCAATATTTTAATAGAAAAACTGGTGAATGTCAAGTGACTACTAGTCGACAAAATCGGAGAGGAAAGATTAAGGGAGGCAATGTACATGTTGTGGATTTGGCAAAAGGTGAATGCTCGTGTGGCAAATTCTAGCAATATAAGATTTTTTGCTCGCACGCAATTGCATGCTGTGTGAAGAATGGTATTGAATGTGAGCATTACATTTCTCCATTTTACAAGTTAGAACGTTCATTGAAATGCTGGGAATCACACTTCCATCCCGTTGGTCATTCAAATTATTGGCCAGAATGTGGAGAATTGCCTTTGATATCTAATAAAGAATGATTGCATGGAAAGGGTAGACCAAAATTCACAAGGATCAGAATTGAAATGGATTGCCGAGTAAAAGAGAAAGCTGGTTATTCATGTAGAGTGTGGTGAATTTGGCCATAATATTAAAAAATGTCTAATTGCAAATAGTAAGAATAGGTGCTAATAAAATGTTATTTTCAACTTGTATCTTAATATGATTAAGATTTTATAACATACTTACATGTGATGGTGTTAATTAGATGTGTTGATATTGTTATACCATTACTTTCATTATATTTATGTTTTATTTATTGTGAGACAAGCAATTTAATGGTCTTTATAAAATCCTGTGATAGGTGATAATGACATTTTTATACTCCTGCTGATATATTTCGTGCATGCGGTTGACATTGGTCACTTGATTTTTTTTTTATCTTATTGATTGTTTATCTGATATTTATCTTACTGATGAAGACAATGTTGTATGATATGTCATTTGATCATATATTAAGTTTGATGTAATGTCTATTAACAATATATTGTAATCAAATGATAAATTAAAGAATTCATATATTACTGTTAATAATTATGCTCCATACTATAACTTAAAGTAATTGGTATTATGTTATATTATTTTTTATGAATGACGTTATCTCATATGTATTTGCATTTTTTTTTTTCAATTGAGCTATGCTATAATTTTATCATTTATGTTGTACTACACCAATATAAACATTATGAAAGTTTTATTATCATTTCTTATGGTTTCATTATATTTGTTCAGGTATGGAGGGTGGACATGCTGCGGATTATATACATCATGGACCATATGACACTTCCTTATTGGACATGCAAGATGTTCACCGATCAGGTGCTGTATGGGTTGATCAGGGCATTGCCCCACCATTGCGATGCAGGCGTAATGCATTAGTATTGCATGATTTTGTGGTTGATGACCGAGTAATTCTGTGATTACGCTTTATTGGATTTTATGGCATGGTTAGGATTGGCTATTTTATGTTGGATCACCATCATATCATCGCACTAGTGGAGAGATGGAGACTAGAACACACATTCTGTTTTCCATATGAAGAGATGACTATCATACTTCAGGTGGTTGGCATATAAGTTGGGTTGCTTATAGATGGTGATGCAGTGACTGCATCCTCACGCGTAAATGGGAGGGATTTATGTCAGAGATTTTTGGGTGTAAAACCAGATGGTAATGCAATTAGAGAAAATAGATTGTCATTTAATTGGCTGAATGCTATATTTGTTACTCTGTCTGATGATCCTACTGAGATTGAGATAGATGCATATATACGAGTATTTATATTTCGCCTTACAGGTGGTGTTTTGTTTACCACGGAAGTTGATAGCCGAGTTCACTTGATGTGGCTATTTCTATTGGAGGACTTTGATCGGGTTGGTTAATATAGTTGGGGAGCTGCATGATTGGCCTGCTTGTACAATGAGTTATGTTTAGCATCATATTGAGATGCAACTGAAATTGCGGGTCCATTATTTATATTGCAGCTATGGGTGTGGGATATACTTTTCATAATTTCATTCTGATTACATGTGTGAGTTCCACCGGGAGACTTCCCGCTTGGGTAACGGTGCGCAAGAATAAATATTTTAAAAAAATATTTTTATAAATTATATCTAATTAATCTTATTTTACAGATGGAGTAACTCGCGATAGGTTACTGAAGTCAGTACACACGTAGTACACGATATTCGCTAGAAATTTGATATTATACATGATCAATAGGTATATTTAAATCAATTACTATAATAAAATTTGTGTTATTGCAACAAAGTAATTTTTCACAATGAAAGCTATTTTTGTGTTAATATATTTTTTATGATGAATTTAGCTTATCACCGAATTAATTGCAATAAATTTTTCTTAATAAATTTATTGCAACAAAATAGAATTTTATCACGATAAAATATAATATATTGTGACAGTAACTTTGTGACAAAAATTAATTTATTGTGATCAATTATTTATCAAAAAAAGAAAATATTTTGTCATAACAAATATCATTATATCACTATATAATAAGTTATATAGTAACAAAATAAGATAATATAAAAAAAGGTTTAATTTTTAAAAAAAAATTTTATAATCGGAAAAAAAAGTAGATTGAAAAATTAAAAAAAAAATCTTAAAATTAAAATTAGCATATTGGAAAAATTGGTATATTAAAAAAAGATTTAATTCCTTAAAAAACTAATTAACAGGTTAAAAAAAATAAATTATTATGTTAACCTGAAATCTGATGAAAAATAATAAGAAATTTGTTATTTGAGATATGATAATGGCAGAGTTTTATTTTATTTTTGTTTGACTATTAATAATAAATAAAATTTATTTGGCAAAAAAAAAAAGGTAAAAATTTGTTAAATAATCAAATCAATTAATTTGTTCTTTTAACTTAATAATATATTTATAGCAAATAAAACAAAAATTAGTTATATTCTTATGAAGTGTTAATTTTTTTTTAATCTCTTGAATATATATATTATTTATAAAATTAATAGTATAATTTTAGTAATATATAAATTAATATGAAATTATAGTTTTTATTTTATTTATTTATTAAATTTAAAATTGTTTACGCAGTATGAAGAGCCTGTATTAGTTACAAGTATATGATTACATATTTAAATTATTATTATATTTTTATTAAAGTTTGAAATTAATAATGATTTACTAAATTGAATATGTGTTTACTGAAAATTATTTTTGATTGTTAAAATATGTAATATACATCAATGTTTCATGCAGATGATTTGACAGCCATATGATGATGAGATATTGGAATTATTCCCTCAGTACTGCCTTAATGGACAAAATATATGGCAAGCAGTGGTCCTAATGATTTGCTTTCACATTGTATAGTGGCACTAGCCGGACAGAGTTCTTAGACAATTTGGACAAAGACAACGTATACTGTTGCGGCCACAACAATCTAGAAGGCTCGAGGATATTGACTTGCGTTCTGGTACAGGTGACTGGCATGTCTACCATCGTGAATGGATTATGATGTGGAATGATCGACATCAGCGAATCCGTGTAGATGTGCTATGCAACACACGGCCACAATACCATTCGTAGTATATGGAGTGATTTAGAAGGGTAACGAGGAGATACATATCTCATCAGGGTGGCTTGTTTAATGCAATGGTTAATTAATGAAGAAATTAGGAGTAATTGATTATTCAGTACATGTTTCACTTAAATATAATCTTAGCATGTTATATATTTTAGAGTAAATGTTAATTTACTTCATTTTACAGATATTACTAATAATGTATTTATTGCAGAAAGATGCTGTGGAGAGAATTCGCATCACAAATGATGTCGGCACAATACATCAGATCAATCAACTATGTTTGATGCATTAGCTGAGGAGGAGCGAATTGTGATCAGACAACCTCCAGATCCAGAGCAAGTGTCAGAACAGCATCAGTCAAATGTCGGTCAAAGTGAACCACGAACTTGACGACATTCTAATAGGAGTGCAAACTAAAGGCGACGAACGGGTACATCTATTCATCCAAATATATTACTCCCAATTGAATTTCATAATGTGCCCACAGGTCGCCACTAATAGAGTCAGCATGATGAAAATATGTTTCCTCTTTCCACCTCAACTAGATTTGAGTTTGGTAGTTCATTAGGGGCTTAGCCACCTGAGGTCACAAATGAGATATATGGGCAGTCCCCAGACCTCCTTTTCATTAGCACAGTTTGCATCTACGTCATTTCAACCGATCCCATATACTGCGTCGTCTTTTGCATTCATGCCTTGGGTAGGGGCACAGTGAGATGGAACTCCCATACAGCAAACGCAAACGCAATATTCAGGCAGATTTTTCACTCCAACAAATCCGTTTGCACCTGCTTTTGGCCATCTATTTGCTACACCAACATATACTCATACTCTTATACCATATCAACTTCAGGATCAACAACACGATGCTACTGCTGATGAAGAGCAAACTGAAGTGCAGCCAATCGCAGTTCAACCTAGACGTGCTCCTCCACGTGATTGTAGGCCTTCTCCTTGTGGGACTGGAGGTGATCGGTGTCACGTTCAGGGGGGACGCAGACGACATGGAGGGCATAGGTTTTTTTTTTTTTTTAATGACAATTATACACTTGGTATAATATTTATTTGTATAATTATATATGCATATTTTATATTATGTTTATAAATTCTCATTGCATTCTCTGTTGACTTATTTAAATATTTTTAAAGTGAAATTATTTCAATATTGAAAAATCGTATATAATTTACAAAAATTTCATATAAATTAACATAAAAAATTAATAAAATATAAATTAATGCACAGTTTAATTTTTTTTCAAATTTTCAATTTTAATTATGTAATAACAAAAAAATTAATAAGCAAACCCAATTTTTTCCATTATTATTTGTACATTAGAACAATTAAGGACACAAATAAATTCTAATATTAAGCAAACAAAATATTATTAATATAGTCATGCATTTATATGCTATTTATCTCTTTTCATGCAAAATTTCTTTAAAAATTCAAATATTTTTTAATGACCTACAAAAAAATATTAATATTTTTCGGTCATATTTATAATTATTTATAAAAATAAAATTCTTAAATTTCTGCCCATTAATTAATATTAATATTTTATATTATTATTATTATTATAATAATAATAATAATTATTATAATTTACACATTATCTTATTAAATTACTTAAATATTTTTATGCCCATCGAAAAATAGTAATTTATTATACAAAATAAACTAATAAAATTTATTAATAAATTATGTCATAAAATATAAAAAATAAAAACATATAATTAAAAAAGTTATAAGAAATCAATTATTAACAAAATATACTATAACTAACTTATTATCTAATAATAATAATAATAATAATAAGTACTGTTATTTTATTCATATTATTATTATTTTCATGCCCAATTATATTCATAATTTTTATTATTTTAGATATTTTTACTTTAAATATTTTAACAAAATACTAAAAACTTACAAACAATCAATTATATAAAATAACAAAAAACATTTTAACAAAATAATAACAAATATTATCACACAATTAACAATTAATAAAAAATATATATTATTACCTTATGTTATTTTCAAATAAATAAGAAAATAAAATTTATCTCTTTCAATTAAATTTTTTTAATTGTTTTAAAAATATATATCATTTCTAAATTATTATTCATTTATATTTAAAATTATTTGTAACAAAAAATACTTTAAATATTAAATGAAAATATATAAATTATTTGTAATATTAAAAATAAAATTTATTTTTATTTTTTTTTCTATTCTTCTTCTTCAAATTAAAATGAGATTTAAAAAAAAAAAGTAAAGTTTGAATGACATAGCATATTAAGTGCAGTGGGGTGGGTAGCATAAGTGAATGGTAGTGGGGTGGGTGGGGAATCTGGGGGCGTGCTCCATTTCAATATTTTAAATTCGGCATTTATAATGCCGAACTAGAACTAGTTCGGTATTTTAAATACCGAACTAGGTTACACGGGCCCCACACTCGCACAAAACCAAAGAAAAAATGCGTAATAAACACTAATTCAGTATTTAAAATACCGAACTAGTTTTTGCTTCAACTAATTTGGCATTTAAAATGCCAAACAATGCATATTTAGATAAATATTTTTTAAAATAGCATATTTTAGTATATATTTTTTAAAATATGTATAGTACGGTCAATTACTCAGAATTGAAAGAACTGTAAGAACAATTGCAAGATTTGTTAGATAAGGGATTCATTCATCCTGGTACATCACCTTAGGGTGCTCCTGTGTTATTTGTGAAAAAGAAAGATGAGTCAATGCGCCTTTGTATTGATTATAGACAACTGAATAAGGTGACCATAAAGAATAAGTATCCGCTTCCCCGAATTGATGACTTGTTTGATCAACTTCAAGGTGCTGAATGTTTCTCAAAGATTGATCTTTGTTCGGGTTATCAACAATTGAAGATTAGAAAAGAAGATATTCTTAAGACTGCATTTAGGACTCGTTATGGGCATAATGAATTTCTAGCAATGTCTTTTGGACTTTCTAATGCACTGGCAGCATTTATGGATCTAATGAATTGGATTTTCAAACCTTTTTTGGATTGTTTTGTCAGTGTTTATTGATGATAGCCACACCGTCCAACCAAAACTCACATTTAGAAAATTGAGCATAAAGCTGGTGATTCCTCAATGTCTATAGAATTATTCTCAAATGTTGGGCATGCTCTTCAGATGTCCTTGAATGTACCAAGATATCATCAATAAACACAATGACAAAACAATCCAAAAAAGGTTTGAAAATCCAATTCATTAGATCCATAAATACTGCCAGTGCATTAGTAAGTCTAAAAGACATTGCTAGAAATTCATAATGCCCATAACGAGTCCTAAATGCAGTCTTAAGAATATCTTCTTTTCTAATCTTCAATTGATGATACCCCGAACAAAGATCAATCTTTGAGAAACATTTATCTTGGTATATTCAAGGACATCCGAAGAGCATGCCCAATATTTGAGAATAATTCTATAGACATTGAGGAATCACTAGCTTTATGCTCAGTTTTCTAAATGTGAGTTTTGGTTGGACAGTGTGGCCTATTTGGGGCATGTAGTCACTAAAAATGGTATTTTTGTAGATCTCAAAAAGGTAGAAGCTGTCACTAATTGGGAAAGACCCACTACAGTTACTGAAGTTCGCAGTTTCTTGGGTTTGGCAGGGTATTATCGTCGCTTTATTTAAGATTTTTCAAGGATAGTAGCTCCTCTAACTGGTCTGACCCAAAAGAATGTTAAATTCCACTGGACGGAAGTGTGTGAAGAAAGTTTTCAGAGGTTTAAGGATTGTCTTACTTCAGCTCCAGTTCTAGCACTACCCTCAGGTACTGGTGGTTTCACTGTTTTTGGTGATGCATCAAGAGTTGGTTTGGGCTGTGTTTTAATGCAACATGGTAGGGTAATTGCTTATGCTTCTCGACAATTAAAGAAGCATGGGCAGAGTTATCCCACTCATGATTTGAAAATGGCAGCAGTGATTTTTGCATTAAAAATTTAGAGACATTATCTATATGGGGAGACTTGTGAGATTTATACAAATCATAAGAGTCTGAAGCATATTTTTGACCAGAGGGATTTAAACTTAAGACAGAGAAGGTGGATGGAACTTCTTAAGGATTATGACTGCACCATTCTTTACCACCCTGGCAAAGCAAATGTTATAGCAGATGCCTTAAGTAGAAAATCTTTTGGGAGTCTAGCTCACATTGTTGTTCATAAGAGACCTATAGTTAAAGAGTTGCTTGAATTGTTTGACGATGGGTTGCAATTGGAAGTACATAGTATTGGGATCTTGTTGGCACACTTTACAGTCCGTTCAGTTTTAGTAGAAAGAATTAAGGTGGCTCAATGACGTGACTCACAGTTGTGCAGAATTATAGAAGAAGTGCAGGAAGGGAATAATAATGAATTCACAATTGATGATAATGGAGTGCTTAGACTTGGTTCACGTCTATGTGTACCAAATGTAGACAATTTGACAAAAGAAATTTTGGAAGAAGCACATCTTGTAGCATATAATATTCATCTAGGTTCTACTAAATTGTATCGTGATTTGAAAAGTGTTTATTGGTGGAATGGTATGAAAAAGGATATTGCAGAGTTCATCTCTAGGTGGCTCTCCTGTCAACAGGTAAAGTTAGAACACCAGAAACCTTTTGGATTGTTGCAACCTCTTCTTATTCGTGAGTGGAAATGGGAAAGAATAATCATGGATTTTGTAACTGGTTTACCTAAGACTTTAACTAGCTATGATTCTATTTGGGTGATTGTAGATAGATTAACTAAATCAGCTCATTTCATCCTCATGAAGATTAACTATTCGGTTGCTAAGTATGCGAGATTATATGTGGAGAAAATTGTTTGCTTGCACGGTGTACGAGTCTTTATCGTGTCGGATAGAGGACCTCAGTTCCCTTCGAGATTCTGGAAATCTTTACAAGAGGCTCTAGGTATAAGATTGGACTTTAGTACTGCTTTCCATCCTCAAACAGATGGTCAGTCTGAGAGAATAATTTAAACATTGGAAGATATATTATGCATGTGTATACTTGACTTTAGAGGCTATTGGGACTCACACTTGCCACTGATTGAATTTGCTTATAATAACAACTATCACACTAGTATTGGTATGGCATCATATGAAGCTTTGTATGGTAGAAAGTATAGATCCGTTGTGAGTTGGGAAGAAGTGGGAGAAAAATAACTGTCAGGACCAGAGTTGATACAGGTAACTTCAAAAAGAATTCCTATAATTCGAGAACGTTTGCAAACAAGTTTTAGTAGACAGAAGAGTTATGCGGATTGTAGGCGAAAGGATGTGTCCTTTGGAGTAGGCGATTTTGTTTTTTTGAAGGTTTCTCCCATGAGAGGAGTAATGAGATTTGGCAAGAGAGGGAAATTAGTACCAAGGTACATTGGTCTGTATATGATTATCGAGTGAGTTGGGGCTGTTGCGTATCGATTGGACTTGCTACTGAATCTCTTTTATATTCACCCTGTGTTTCATATTTTCATGTTGAGGAAATATGTTCTTGACCCTTCTCATGTTTTGCAGTCTCAAGAGGTTCAAATTGGTGAAAACCTATCATATGAAGAAATCCTTATAGCTATGTTAGATTCTCAAGTTCGAAAGCTTCGTTCTAAAGAAATTCTTATGGTTAAGGTTATGTGGTGTAACTATACGACTGAGGAGTGTACGTGGGAGGTAGAGGCTGAGATGAGAGAAAAATGCCCGTATTTATTTGAATATAATTGATATATTTGGTATTGTATTTTGAATATTTTATGGTTATTTTGTATATTTAAAGAAATGAGATTTACTATTTATGCGAGATTTTCAGTATCATTACCTTATTTTAAAATTTGGGGACGAATTTTTTTTAAGGAGGGGAGATTGTAATACCATGAATTTTCATAATTTATAATTTTGAAATTTTGTGAAGTTGACAGAAAATACTTTTTATATTATAACAGATTTCCCAATTAATTATTATGGTATTGAATTTAAATTTAGTAAATTATTTTAGTGAAATTATTTTGGGTAAATCATTTATTATTATTATTATTATTATTATTATTATTATTATTAGTCTATATATAGAAGGTTAGGTAGCTGGTTTGCAGAGGAGCAGAGAAAGAGAGAGAGAGAGAGAAGAAGCTGCTGCTTATCGTCTGACTGTCGTCCGATCATCAGAAGCTAACACACGCCAGCCAGGAAGACTCCTGAGGTGTCGACCAAGTTGCCCGCTGAAAATCGCCACCATCTGCTGCCGCACGTGCCGCCGGCAAAAATTTTCAAACTCAATTTCGGCCAGTTTCGTCGTCTGTTCAAGGTGATTTTGGTACCATCGGACTCCTCTTCCTCTAAGCTTTATTTTGATATGTAAATTGCTAATTTTGGACGATGTTGGATTTGACCAAAATCCAGTGACTAATCGGACTGCCAACAGATTCTGGCGAGTGTCCGGTGAACTAAAAGAAGCGAATTTTATTTTCAGATTCTACGCTTTGAGATGAGTCCGCTAGTAATAAGTTTGTGACGATTGGTTAACGTTCATGTTTTCTAGTGACTTTTACGGTAGCATCGTTTATCATAATTCGTGGCGAGCTTGTTGCATATTATTACATTTTTGAGTAAAGTTAAAGAATTAGATGTTAGTGGGAGAAGTTTAGTTGGTACAATTTATTTGATTAGTAATTAGAAAGTATGAGGTTCATTAGGAACTTCTTATCTGTTGGGGGAGATTAGGCTGTCCAGATAGGAAATAATTATTTTCTTATAATTATATCCATATTCTGATAATCTTGTTTTACTTCACTATATAGATTGTTCTAATGCGCTTTCGGCCACCCCTAGCCATGGTCCGTGAATTTTCAGTTCTGCTCTTCCATACTATGAGTGATACTTCTAATATACTTTTCTATTAATGATGCATTGCACTGAGTATAATTATGAATATAATTAAATAATGATGCCTATGTCATGGAATGTATGCATGTGCACGTTTAACTTAATAGCTGGTTGTGTTTAATATTTTGATTATGTGCTGCACATTCTTTGTGGATGTTGGAGGGAGACAAAATGATACAGAAACTACCTAAGACTTTGGATATGATGAGATTGAAAAGATGAGCTATGATTGGTGGATGCTGGCAGAGTTTGCTCATCGCCAAGGCTGCTTTCAGTCGGATCAAGGCTGTGTGGTACAGACCAATGACGGCCGGACCCCTTGGATATAAGAGACAGATTATTGGATTAAGAGAGCCATTATATGAGGATTGGCTCCTTCACTTGATTTTAGCGTGGTTTCTATGGACTGAACTCCATCCTTGTGTGTTTTGTGATGATTGGTTGATGGGTGACATAATTGCATAACATATATATATGTTTATATTTTGTTCACTAGGTATGCATGTTAGTAGTATCATTCACTGAGTTGAGACGCTCACTCATGTCTCCTTATTATTTTTTCAGGTCACAGGTTTAGCCTACAGTTATAATCTTTGTTAAGTCGGTCTCTGTCTTCTTCTTCAACAGAGCACATGTGATGTGTCATTGTAATAATATGTTAGAATTCTGCAATTATAATATTGAGGCTTGTATTATGGTATTATTAGTACTATTGACTTGTATTATTGTAAAACTCTTTACCGATAGTTTTTATGATTTTGTTACTATTATTGTAAATTATTATGGCATTTTTATGGTAAATTACTGTTGTGATATGATGAGTATTGACTATACTGTCGGCAGATGGAGTGACATGAAATATGACTCGAGATATTTTAAAATTATGTTATTCGTGTATTATTCGTATTGGTGGTTAAACTATTTAGACTGATTGTGGATACTAGTAGCCTTAATCTTTCCCGTGCCTCAGTGCTAGTCACGTGCCTTGAAATTGAGTTGTGACAGTATAGATCATCTAGGAGCATCCTTGGTAGCTTCTAACCATAGTCTGTGAACTTTCACTATTCACTCTTATGTACTGTGGGAGATAATTCTAATATACTTTCTTGTTAATCATGCATTACATGAGTGTATTTATAAATACATATAATTATGCTCATGTAATGTAATATATATATACATACATAGTTATCTTGTCATCTGATTGTGTTTGACATTCTAATTATGTGCTGCATATTTTATGTGTGTGTGGAGGGAGCCAGAATGATACATAAATTACTTAGGATTTATGGATATGAGTATGATTATGATGAGATTGAGAAGATGAGCTTTAACTAGTGGATGCTGGCTGGGTCTGCTCATTGCTAAGGTTGCTAGGGTCGTTAACAATCGGGTTAGGGCTGTATGGTACAGACCAGTGACGGTTGAGCCCATTGGACATAAAAGATAAATTATTGGATTAAGAGGGTTACTATTGGGAGATCAGCTCCCTCAGTTTAATAGTAGTGTGGTTTCTGTAAACTGAACTCTATCCTTGTGTGTTTTGAAATGATTAATTGCTAGATAACATGGTTGCATAGCATTCCTTAATATGTATTTTGTTCACAAAGTAAGCATATTAGTAGTATCATTCACTGAGTTGATATGCTCGCTTCTCTCCCTATTATTTTTTAGGTTACAGGTTGAGCTTAAAGTTATGGTCTTTGTTAAGTCGATCTCTATCTTTTCCTTCTACAGAGCATGTGTGATGTAATTATTGTACTATTATTTTAGAATTTGCAATTAGGGTATTGTGGCTTGTATTATGATATTATCAGTATTATTGAGTTGTATTATTTATAATGAAACTCTCTGCCAACAGTTCTTTATGATATTGGTACTCTTATTGTATATTACTGTTTTGTGACATGATGAGAATTAACTATTCTGTTGGTAGATTGAGTTGACGTGAGACAGGAAAAGTAATCCTTTAAATTATGCTATTTATTTATTATTTCTGTTAGTTGTCAAAATTTTCAGGTTGATTGTGAGCACTGGTAGCATTAAGCTTTCCCATGCTTCAGTGTCGGTTATGTGCCTCGAAAATTAGGTGGTGATAAAGTTGATATCAGAGCATTGTATACTTTTCTTGGGAATTGTAATTACAGAATTTATGGTCCCTATATGTCTTTTGTGTCCTCATCGTTTCTCTTATCTGCGTTTTCGAGTTGCATTATATTTCCATATGATATGAATAGATTACATGAAAAGTTTTATTGTGAGAGCCATCTTTATTTACTTGATAAACTGTTTGATTTCTTTTTAGTATTATGAGTGCCATATCTAGATGTGTAGCTGCTAGTAAGGAATAGGATGTTCCAGAAGGGTAGAGCTCTACAGGGCCAGTAGACCTAAGACCAGAATGTCAAGAGAGGCGCCGGCAAGAGGTTGAGGTAATACCTGTAGTTGAGACTGTATTAGCATGATTTCAGAGAATTATGTGAGATATGGCTAGAATATATTAGCCACTTCTCTCAGGTACTACTTCTGTTGTTTTTTTAGAAAGGTTTCTTAAATATCATCCTCTTACTTTTTCAGGGCATGAAAAACAGGCTCATGATTTTTCTGGATAGTATTATGGACATTTGTTTAGAGTTAGGTTGTACGGATACTGAATCTATATATTTTGCTAAGAGGTTAGAAAGACTAGCCCAAACTTGGTATAAAGATTATGTCAGGTCTCGATATCAGCAGATGTCTTGGGAAGAGTTTTCTGTTGAGTTTTTAGCCTGGTTTGTCCCTTCTGGGTTTGTCCATAGGAAGATGTTTGAGCTGGAGAGGTTGAAAAAGGATGAACAGGCTTCAATAGCAGATTTTGCCAGTAAGTTTTTAGAACTATGTAAATTTGTACCATTAGCTATACTAGATGAGAAAACCAAAAAGTTCATATTTGTTAGAGCTTTAGGGGAAGGCTTTGAGTTATTGATCACTGGTTGTTAGGGCTTATCTTTCAATCAATTAGTGGACGATGCAAGAGATACTGAATTAGCCTTCGAGGAAAAGAAAAAGAAAGCTAAAGGGGTTGGAAAAAGGGAAGGACAAAATGTTTCAGAGTTTGTTGGCACTAGTGGTATTTTTTCTATGGGTACTTATCGAATTTACAAAGCTCTTCTAGACAAAGAGGAAAAGGCAGGCATAGAGGAGTAAGGCGTGGTAGTGGCATTAGTGCTGGCTCAAGCTTTAGTGGCTCAGGACCGGGTTTAGGCACTGCAATATGTGTTAAATGTGGAAAAATTTACTAAGGACTATGCTTTTCGAGTTTAGGTGTTTGTTTTATTTGTGGCCAGCTTGGTCATTTTGCTAGAGATTGCACTTCATCTGAAGAACAGAGAGAAAGTTCTCGAGGATTCACACAAAGATCTTTTGCTAGTGTTACCCAGCCTGTGCATACCTCTTTACCAAGTGGATGATTTGGTGGCCAGCAGGGCCGTAGTTCAAGAAGTAGAGGTGGAGGTCAGAGTTAAGGATTTAGTTCGAGTCAGATGAATAGAGGACAACATTAGGGTTATGCTAAAGTTTATACCCTCACTTAGCAAGATGCTCAGGTTTCTAATGCAGTAGTGACAGATATTCTTCCTGTTTGCTCTTTTGAGGCTCATATATTATTAGATCCGGGTGCTACAGGCTTTGTACCACAATACAGAGAATTTAAGAAAGATTTACGTATATGTGTTTTTGTAAAATTTATTTATGTAGATATACCGATTTTAGGATGGTCTAACTATAATCTGGTTGTCAAACTTTCAGAATAGGTTAGATTAATATTCCAGAAGTATGACTTTCGGATTTGTGGTGGATTTTGTACAAATTCGGAAGTTACACTTCCGGATTTGTCAGCTGCATCACACCGTATGATATCCCCCCCTCCCTCACTCGCTCTCTCTCTCTCTCTCTCTCTCTCTCTCTCTCGCTTGGTTGTGCAGCTTGTTACATAAATTTTTTTTTATTTGCAATTTATTTAAGTTAATCTTTTAGATTTATTAGTTATATATTGTTGTAATTTTTTGTGATAAAGAACTTAAATCCATTTTGTTATTTATATTTTCAGGTTCAAAATTATGGTAAAAGAAATTTGAAAGAAATTATTAAAAAAAGGTATGTGATTTAAGTTAAATTTTGTTTAAATAAATTAGTAAAATAAATTTATTTGCATTTTTTTATATATTTTTTGACTTGGATACGAAATTTTTAAGATAATAATTAGAAAAATAATTATATTTTTTAGATATGGTTGTATATTTTTGTAATTAATTATTCTTGTGAATGTGTTAAATTTAAAAAATTTAATTTTTGTTTGACAAAATGGTTTAATATAATTAATTACTATTTGAAAAATAAAATTAGAATAAAATAGAAAATTATTTACAAATATTATTTAATTAGTGAAAAAATGATGAAATTTTTATATCAGGCAAAAATGAAAAAATATGATGTTAGGTTAATATAAAAATTTGAGTATATGTAAATAATAGGTAAATTATAATATAATTAATGTATAATAAATTTATTGATAATGTGATTTAAGTTAAGGGTTTGTTAAATTAGTTAATTATTTTTGTCTATGTTGATTTTTTTATTTTTAAAATTTTAAGAAAGATTAATAGAAAATAATTATGTTTATTATATATGCTAAGATATTTTTTTAACTATTTATTATTGCGAATGCGTTAAATTAAAAAAATTTATTTTGTGAAGCTCTTTGCTATTATAAATTTTCTTGGGTACGTTAAATTTAAAATTTTTAGTTTTATTTGGGAAATTTTTTGCAAAATGATATATTATTGTGAAATAATAATTTTTGGAAAATGATAAAATCTGAATATTATAAATTTTTTGTGAAATAATAATTTTGTGTACATATATTCATTGAAATCATAATAATTGTTAACAAATGAAAATTTTTATTAATAAATTTTGATAAATAATATATAAATAATATTTTATTAAATTTAATTAACTTTAGATAATAAGTGGTGTTTAATTTTAATATATTAATAATAAACATTAATATTATGTAGAAAGCATAATGTTTTATATATTTAATATAAATTATTAATTGCAATAAATTATATTAAATATAATTTCTTAAAAAAATATAAAATGCCTATTATTTTAATATTTATTGAGAAAATTGAAGTATTTGCATATTATGTATTGATTTACTGGTAATTGCAAAGAATTTTAAATTGATGGTAGCATTAATCGCTAAAGAAATTTTTCTCTATAAATGTCACGTTTCAATGATGATTATGTACGTGAAAAATTTACGGATCAGAAAGAATACTATGCTGGTTTGCATCTCGAGTGGCATTTTAGAGTAGAAGAATCAAGCAATTTGGTAGAAGACTTGCGTGCTTTTGGAGCTCCGATCGTCCATTGTCAATCATTAAGTTTAATAAGAAAAAATATGTTTATGTACGAAATTATTGTTATTCGAATACGAAAGGAAAATACACGGATGCTTCGTCGCAGATCATGATATTACATATTGAAACTTGCAAAAGAATAAGTTAATGCTAATGGTAGAACATTATCTAATACAGAGATTAACAATGTGTTTAAATACCATAAATATAATTCTGATGAAATGTCCGATGAAAAAACATAATATAATGTTATTTGGTAAGTTTTACGCTTTGTATTATATTAATTGTATTAAATTTGAAATTAACTATATGAAATTAATTATAGTAAAATTAACTAATTTCATATTAAATACAAATTGTCATAAATATATTATGTGGATTAAATATATCAATTCGTGTGTAATCATAATATGAAAAATGAAAATGTAACTATTAAAATACATATGATAATATATGTACAGTTGTTAGAAAATAAATACATCTAATGGCCTCTGTGTTATCTGCGTCCCTCTTGAATATGATATCAGTCTCGTCTAGTTCTACAAGGCAGAGGTCGACGATGATATGGTGGACCATGTCGAGGCTGAACCACTATAGGTTGCATTTTTGTAGGCTCCTCTTCAACATCAGCAGCATCTTGCTCTTGAACATCCACGTGATATAGAACGGGAGAATGAGAAAAAATGGATCCCGGTATACCAAATGGTTGTCCAAAAGCAGGTGCTAACATATCATTTAGAGTGAAGAACCTGCCAGAGAAATGCCCTTGTTGTATAGGAGTTACACCCCATGGCTGATGTCCTATCTAAGATGTGAATGCAGAAGATGGAGCTGTATATAGATTCGGTTGAAATATTGCAGATGCAAAAGGATCATATGGAGGCTGCAAATGCGAACCGAACTTTGAAAATTGAGTGGAGAATTGGGACTGTCCGTATGGATCCTGTGTAACATTAGGATGCACTGCACCTGATGAATTGCCGAACTCGAATTTAATTGATGTGCTAGGCTAAAACATATCATGATTAACTATTGCATCTTACTGACCTGAGTGGTGGTATTCAACTAGACGCAATGACTTTGGATTAGGAATTTGTGTGCGTCCAGTCTGTCGTCTCTGACTAGCACTCTTATTAGAACATCATCGAGTTTGTCGTTCATTAGGACCAACATTTGGCTAATGATGTGCTGTTATTTGCTCTGGTTGTGGAGGCTGCCCAGTTACAATCCGTTCTTCCTTAGCCAATGCATCAAACAGGGTCTGATTTGTTTCATGAATTGTTTCGATATCCTGTGTTAGATGGATCCTCTCCACAACATCTTTTTTCAATTAAACTCTTATTAATTATATGTGATATAGAGAAATGAAAGAATATCTAATTTTTATATGAAATGAAATGAGAAATTAAAGTTAATTATAATACAATGGCCCATATGATATTAACTAACCGTAACATTAAACAATCCACCATTATGAGATAGGTATCTCCTAGTCACTCTTCTATACCATTCCATATATTGCAAATGGTATTCTGGCCATGTATTGCGTGCTACATCTATATGGATCTGTCGACATCAATCATTTCATATCAGAATCCATTGCTGATGGTGCACATGCCAATCACCTATCTCAGAATGCAAGTGACTGTTTTTTGACCCTTTAGGTTGACGAGGCTGCAACGATATCCGTTGGCGTTGTCTAAATTGTCTTGTAACTCTGTCGGGTTGGTGCCACTGTATAATATGAAAGCATATAAGGGAGACAACTGCTTGCCATAAATTTTGCCCATTATAGCAATAATTAGGAAGTGCTTTCATTATCTTCTGATCATACGACAACTAAATCATCTGCATAAAACATATTTCAATATTAATTAGTGTGTCACCTCAAATAATGTTCTAACAATAATTATGTTATTTATCTTATATATGATATATTAATACTTGCTGATCATGTAGGACATCAAATTTGTACTAAATAATAGACAAGACATGTGTAGGGATATCTGTAACACGTCTAGAGTTGCTCCATCTACATGCAAAATAAATTTAATTATTTATAAATCATATTAAAATAAATTTATTATATTTTATTTCATTTAAATTATATGTCATGCTTACTGTTGCTCGAGTGGGGCGTTAGCGACTGGCTTTCTCTCATGTATACTGGGCGAAATGATAGAAAGTCTATCCTATGCCCACAACTGCAAAATAAAAACTGGGCCTGCAATTTCTATAGTGTCCCTATGTGCTGCCGTACATAACTCATTATATAGACATGCAAGACAGGCAGCTTTCCAACTAAATTGACCTGTACAGTCAAAGTCCTTTAGGAGTGATAGCCACATCAAATGAACCCAGCTATCATCATCTGAAGTGAACAAAACTTCCGTAATAAGACGTAATATATATGCACGTACGTATGCATCCATCTAGAAGTCTGTCGGGTCATCGGGAAGAGTGTCAAATCGTGTATTTAGCCAAGATATCGACACTCTATTGCCTTCAATATGTGCTGCAGCAGGGGCCTGACCAAGAAGTCTTATTCATAAAGCCTTGCCATCTATATGCGTGGATCCGGTGACTGCGTGACCATCAATAGGTAGTCCAGTCTGGATGTAGATATCCTGTAAGGTGATGGTCATCTCTCCATAGGATAAATGAAATGTGTGCATCTCTGGTCTCCATCTCTATACCAATGCAGTAATAAGGTGGTGATCCAATTGGAAAAAACCAATCTGCGACATGCTATAAAATCCTATATGGTGTAATCGCTCAAGTACGTGGTCATCTATCTCAAAATCACGCATGACTGATGCGTTATGCTTGCATCTGAGTGGCTGGATATTTCCCTCATCAATCCATACAACACTCGATCAGTGAGTGTCCTGCATGTCCAATAAAGAAGGGTCATGTGGCCCAGGATAATTGTGATCGGCAGGATATCCACCCTCCATATCTAAAAATATAGTAAATAAAATTAATGTTAAATTTCATTTTAATTTGGGAATAAGATAGTGCATAATTATATAAATTTAAATTAAAAAGTTTACAATTATATTGAACATGGAATTTTAATTCGCATATTATTACAAACAATCATATTTCAATTACATGTTTATTTTTTACAATAATTATCATACATCTATTTCTTCATCTGATAGTTCAATATCAGATAAGCAATCACTGGACGTTGCTAATGTCATAAAAATTCTTGCTTGATTAAAGTTGCTCTTATCAAAAAATTATCTAGAACGGTGATTATAATATTGCCTATTCATTCTTATTTTAATACGATTATTCTCTTCTCATATACGGAATAATGCTTGACGAACCCCGTCAATATTTGATAGTGGCATATTAACTGCCTTGGTGCGAGGAGCTCGAATATGGTATTCTCTTGCTTTTTCTCGAAGTACTAATGATCAACGTGTGTGAAAAGACCACTCATTTTGTAATATTGTAATAACATGATCATTATTTTGTTGATTCGGGTCAATAGGATAGTGAAAATCATCATCAAGTGCCCAGTGTCGGCCATATGCTCTAAATATGTTATCAAGAGTATAAGACGACAGTGTCACCTGCCACTATTTTGTATGAATAAATATAATATATTTCATGTAATAACTAACAATGTTCATGCATAAAACAATACCATTTACCAATTAATGAATTGAAATAAATATTTGATCATAAAATAGATACAATAGCAAAATATTCGGGTCAATATTATATTTTCCTATTTCTACTATTTGATGCTAGACATGTCTTAATGTTATGACCCTTTTGACCACATAATCTACATGAATAATAAGCTTTTTCATTAACCTGCCAGTCCATCTCGTTTTTCATACGTGTTGATTTTGGTCTACCGCTACCGCAATCATTCTAGATTGGACACAACATGTATTCCATTGCTTGCAGGCCGATATGCTGGATGGCCTAAGTGATAGAAATTAGATTCCCAATATTTCAACGATATTTTCAATTTATAAAATGGAGAAATGTGTTGCTCAAAGTCATTGCCTAACTTTAAAAAACATGCAATGGCATGCGAGCAAGTAATCTTGTACTATTGGAACTTTCCACATGTGCATTCCATTTTTGCCAAATCCACTACTTGTGCATTGCCTCCTTTAATTTTTGCTCTGTGGTTCAATCGGCCTGTGATTACTTGACATAAGCTTGTTCTCCTATTAAACTACTGCACTTCATGACCACTTGCCCGTCGGGTCCATATACTTAGTTTGTCCCGACAAAAATAGGTGTATATATGTCCCTTTTGTTTTTCCTTCGCATATTCCTCCCTCCACTGATCAAATGCATGAACAAGTTTATTAAAAATCTTATTGACTATTTCAGTTATGGGCAATCCTCTGACATCTTTTAAGAAACTGTTTATGGATTCGACAATATTCGATGTTATGCTGCCATATCTATAGTCGCCATTATGGGAAAACGTCCATTATTCCTTTAGTATTTTAAGCAGCTATTTTGAAGATTTCATATTCAGCTTTGTTATCTCTTTGCGCATGATGGCAAACTTTCTTTTTTGTACCTTATACACTAAAAAAAAAAATAAATTAGCAATATGATAAAAGTATAATTTCAAGTAACAATATTCCAAATGTGATGTAATATAATTTGTACCTGTAGCTTGTATCATTTTTTTCAATTGTGGATTTTTGAAAGTTGTGTTATAATTATTGACCATGTGGCGGATACAATAGCGATGTGGACACATTCTCTATAAATCGCTTTTCATTGCATTGATTATTCCCTTGTGCCGATCAGATATAATACACAAATCTTGACTGTCGGTAACAAATCAATGAATACAAGCCATGAACCAATTCCAGTTGTCATTATTTTCATATTGGACAACTGCAAATGCCACAGGAAGAATGTGATTGTTACCATCCAACAACGATGCACATAATAACACAGCTTTGTACTTTTCATATAGAAAAGTATCATCCACTATAAGAGCAGGCTTGCAATATTTTATCCCATCTATACATGGCTTAAAGCACCAAAATATTCGTTCAAACACGCCACTAGATGGAATAACTCGGTTATTAACAATGTGCTCTCCAATATGCATTATGTATTGTGTACCAGGATTGGATGCTTGTAATGCCAGCATCCACTACTGAAGGGAGGTAAATGACTCATCCCAATCGCCAAACAATTTTTCAATAACTTTTTGCTTGGCCAACCATGTCTTCTTGTAGCTTGGTTCATGATTGAATCGATCCTTTATTATGGCTTGCAAAGTTTTGATCATAATTGAGGGTTGTTCTTTAACAACGGCTTCCACAAGATTAGCAATAACATCTACATTCAAGTGTTTATGATCTTGTGTAGTACTTTGGTTGAGGCAAGTATGTGGTCCATCGTACTTTGATATCTTCCAATGAGTACCATCATTCACCTGCCTAACACATACTCGCCATTTACAAGATTGGTTCTTGCAACACCAAACAAATGTATCATGCTGAGATTCCTTTATAGAAAACTCATAATTGTTTTCGATTGCATGATGTTGGATTGCAAGTTTACATTATTCTCGATTTGTAAATAACATTCCTTTGTATAATCCATCTGCAGATTCTAGCAGATTTTCATTCGGATCTACTTGTACCTTCATTGCTTCAAAATCAACGGGCTCATTAGGATTGTATAGCCAATATTGTGAAGGTACACTAACTAATGCATTATGACTTACAGCAAATGATTGCCCCTTATACAAAGGAAAAATAGCGTCATCAGAGTCAAAATCATTAGACTCATGTAGCATATTTTTGTCACTTTCATCACACCCTAATGATGCATCATCACCAGCACCTTCATTGGCATAATCACCTTCCTCAAAATCATATTGAACATAGTCACAAGCACCTTCAGTTACGTCATCCCCTTCCCCATCCTCATCACCATCAATATCACCGTCATTTACATTATCGGTCGTTGCCTTCTTAGCAATCACAACATATACCTCAAAAAAACTAAAATAATCTTTTAAAGATTGAATTGTTTCGAACATTTGCCTTACATTCTTATCACGGCATATGTCAACCACTTGAAACACAAATCCATATGCTCATCTCATAGGATTTCTAAATCGTATAGATTCCATAAAATGACTTTCCGAATCAATTTGTGTGGCTATGTAGACCAACTGAAGCAACTATCTAATTTTCGAAACAGGATGAACTGGCATCACATTGAATTGCCCATTTATATAATCATTCCCATAATTAATTTTGCGTATCACTTCGCCTTTTCAGTAAAAGCAAATTTGTGTTGATTCAGCCATATCTATAGATGCTTGAAATTAATTTATTGCACACGAAAGAAAAAAATTATAATACAATAATTTGCAATTTGAAAAATTTTTATTGTGCTTTAACAGAGTTGGATATCTAAATAATAATTAAATTTTATTTTAATTTTTCTATCGGTTATATGTCCAATTTGCCCACATTATTATACACTTTATTATATTGAATTTAATTCAAATTATAATAAATTTAAATAAATTTAATTCACATATTTGAAATTATGAAAAAAAACTAAATGACAATTAATCATAATAAATTAACTTAACTACTATATTAATTATGTAATATTAACTACAAATAAATTTATTGTAAATTTTTAATTATGTTCTATATGAATTATTTAACTTAATTTTTTGTTTTTTTTTAGCTAAGATAGACCTCTAAATAATAATCCAAATTTTGATGTAACTTAATTTAATTAATTAAGTTGGAATAAAATTAATTAAATTTATTTAAAAATTATTAATTCACAAGCTAATAATTAAAAATATCTCAATAATAATATTTTTAATATATTAATTTAAATAATATATTAATTACATAATATTGCATAATAATAAATTCATTGCATTTTAAACTAATAATTTTTAAAATTTAATTATCCCAATTAATTAAATTCAATATACTTTAATTAGATCAAATAATTTTATTATATATTAAATACATTATAATTTATCTATTATTTATATTTTCTCAATTTTCGATATTAGCAAAAAAACTGTGAAAAATATTACTTATGATGATATAAAATTTTTAATTAACATACTAACTATTTTAATTAATTTTCTTGACTAAAATTTTATTTTTTAATGTTTCTGATTTGGAAATTTTATCTTTTTTTTGGATAATAATACTTAAATATTATTTTCAAATAAATACATATTTTATTCTAATTTATTTTTCAATATTAACTAATTTTATCAAATAATTTTTTTCAAATGATTACAAAACATATACAAACATATTTAACAAACATAATTATTTTTTCATTATTTTTTCTTATAAATTTTAAAAATAAGAAAATCAACCTAAGCAATTTTAATTTACTAATTTAATAAACAACTTAATTGTTAATTTTTGCCGATTTAAAAATTTTATATAATGAAATTATTATATATTAAATACATTATAATTTACCTATTATTTACACATGCTTAAAATTTTATATTAAGCTAAAATCTTAATTATTAATTTTGGCCGATTTAAAAAGTATCATTTTTATTTCTATAAAAAATTGATCATTTTCTTATTTCTAACAAACATAATTATTTTTTGATTATTTTTCTTAAAAATTTTAAAAATAAAAAAAATCAACTTAGACAATTTTAATTTACTAATTTAACAAACAATTTAATTGTTAATTTTTGCCAATTTAAAAATTTTATATAATGAAATTATTATATATTAAATACATTATAATTTACCTATTATTTACATATGCTCAAAATTTTATATTAAACTAACATCTTAATTGTTAATTTTGGCCGATTTAAAATTTTCATAATTTATCTGTTATTTATATATGCTCAAAATTTTATATTAAGTTAAAATCTTAATTATTAATTTTAGCCGATTTAAAAAAGTATCATTTTTTTTATTTCTATAAAAAATTCATCATTTTCTTATTTCTAGCAAATATAATTATTTTTCCATTATTTTTTCTTAAAATTTTAAAATAAAAAAAATCAACTTAGACAATTTTTTATTTACTAATTTATTAAATAACCATTAACTTAAATCACATAAATAACGAATTTATTATATATTAAATACATTATAATTTACCTATTATTTATATATACTTAAATTTTATATTAAGCTAATTTACCTATTATTTATATATACTCAAATTTTATATTAAGCTAACATCTTATTTTTTAATATTTCTGATATATAAATTTCATCTTTTTTTATTTTATTTTTAACAAGTATAATTATTTTTCCATTTTTTTCCTATGAATTTTAAAAATAAGAAAACCAATTTAGACAAATTTAATTTACTAATTTAACAAACAACCCTTAACTTAAATCTCGTATATAATTAATTTATTATATATTAAGTACATTATAATTTACCTATTATTTACATATACTCAAATTTTTATATTAAGGTAATATTTTATTTTTTTAATTTTGCCAGATTTAAAAATTTCATCTTTTTTTTTTTTTTTTATTTCACTAACTAAGTAATATTTGTAAATAATTTTTTATTTTATTCTAATTTATTTTTCAAATAGTAATTGATTTTATTAAACCATTTTTCAAATAAAAATTAAAATTTCCAAATTTAACATATTGGCAACAACAAATAATTGAAAAAATTACAACTATTTCTAATAAACATAATTATTTTTCCCTAATAACCTTAAAATTTTACAAAATAAAACAAAATAACCTAAACAAATTTATTTTACTAATTTAATATAAATAAAATTAAACTTAAATCACATATCTTATTTTATGATTTCTGTTAAATTTAAATATTTTAACCTGCAAATATAAATAACAAAATTAATTTTAATTATTCATCACAAAAAAATTATAAAAATATAACTAATAAATTTATAAAAAAAATTACCTTCAAATTTTTAATTCTTCACTTCACAAAAAAAAAAAGTTTAAAAGTGAAAAAAATTTTTTTATCAGCCGAGAGTGTAAGAGAGATACAGAGAGAGAGAGAGAGAGAGAGAGAGCCGAGAGTGTGAGAGAGAGAGAGAGGGAGTGTCTGCTGATGGCGTGGTGGGAGGGAGCGGTGGGGCATAGGCTTTAAAGAAGCAACGATTCTCCCTCACCGTTGGATTGGCCTGATCCAATGGTGAGGGAGAAGGGAAATTAAAGCTGGTGGTTGAGCAGCAATCCAGAACTTAAAGTTTCAGATTGACTGCTGCCAAGCCAGATTTCTGGACGTGTAAGGTCCGGAAATCTGCAAGGCTGACTAATCCAGAAGTTACACTTCTGGATTAGCGTATGCCTTGTACGTTATTCCGAAAGTTTGACTTCTGGAATATTAATTTTCTAAAATTCTGGATGTTTGATGACCAGATTTAATTTTGACATATTATTTTTCCATAATACATATAAATGTAATTATTTTTTAAATTTAGCATATTATTGTACAAAGCTCGGGTGCTAAGCACTTTTTTGTCCCCCAATTTTGCTGTAAATTTTGATATTATGCCTATTAATTTAGAGTGCCCATTGTCGGTTGCCACTCTTATAAGTGATACCTTGTTGGTATACAACATTTCTAGCATGTCCAGTTTGGGTTGAGGGTAGAATCCTTTCTGCTAATTTGATTTTGCTTGATGTGATGGATTTGGATGTAATTTTGAACATGGATTGGTTGTTGACTCATTTTGCTACCCTCGATTGTCATAACAAAGAAGTTATTTTTCGTATACCCAGTGATATGGAATTTCTTTTTGTGGGGATAAATATAATGCTCCTTGCAATCTCATTTCAGCAATTAGTGCTAGAAAATTGTTGCGTCGTGGTTGTCAAGGTTATCTAGCTCTAGTGAGAGGTCTCTAAGGATGCTGGAAAGTTAGAAAATGTTTATGTGGTGTATGAATTCCTAGATGTTTTTCTTGAGGAGCTTTCGGGTCTACTGCTAGACTGAGAAATAAAATTTTGTATCGACGTAGTGCTAGAGATGAATCCTATATCCATGCTACCTTATAGGATGGCGCCGGTAAAATTGAAAGAACTGAAAGAGCAATTGCAAGATTTATTGGATAAGGGTTTTATTCGTCCCAGTTCTTCACCTTAGATGCTCCTGTGTTGTTTGTGAAAAAGAAGGACGAGTCAATGTGTCTTTGTATTGATTATAGACAGTTGAATAAGGTGATTATAAAGAATAAGTATCATCTTCCCCGAATTGATGACTTGTTTGACCAGCTTCAAGGTACTAAATGTTTCTCTAAGATTGACCTTCATTCGGGCTATCACCAATTAAAGATCAGAAAAGAAGATATTCTTAGGATTGCATTTAGGACTTGTTATGGGCACTATGAATTGTTCGTAATGTCTTTTGGACTTACTAATGCACCTGCTGTATTTATGGATTTAATGAACCGGATTTTTAAACCCTTTTTGGATCGTTTTGTCATTGTGTTTATTCATGATATCTTGGTATATTCAAGGACACATGAAAAGCATGCCTAACATTTGAGGATAATTCTGCAGACCTTAAGGAATCATCAGCTTTATGCTAAGTTTTCTAAGTGTGAATTCTGGTTGGACAGTGTAGCCTTTTTGGAACACGTAGTTACTAAAGATAGTATTACTATAGATCACAAAAAGGTAAAAGCTGTCACCAATTGGGAAAGGCCTAATAAAGTCATAGAAGTTTGCAGTTTCTTGGGATTAGCAGGGTATTATCATTGTTTTGTTCAAGATTTTTCAAGAATAGCAGCTCCTATAACTCGTCTAACTTAGAAGAATGTTAAATTCTACTGGACATAAGTGTGTGAAGAAAGTATTCAAAGGCTTAAGGATTATATTACTTCAACTCCAGTTTTAGCATTACCTTTGGGTACTGGTAGTTTCACTGTCTACTGTGATACATCAAGAGTTGGTTTGGGTTGTGTTTTAATGCAACATGGTGAGGTAATTGCCTATGCCTTTCGTCAGTTAATGAAGCATGAGCAGAATTACCCCACTCATGATCTGAAAATGGCAACAGTAATTTTTGCATTAAAGATTTGGAGACATTATTTATATGGGGAAACTTGTGAGATATATACAGATTATAAGAGTCTGAAGTATATTTTCGACCAGAGGGATTTAAACTTAAGACAGAGAAGGTGGATGGAACTTCTTAAGGACTATGAAAGCACCATTCTTTACCATCTTAGTAAAGCAAATGTTGTAGCAGATGCCTTAAGTGGGAAATCTTCTAATAGCTTCACTCATATTGTTGTTCAGAAAAGACCAATAGTCAAGGAGTTATTGGAGTAGGGGAATTTGATAAGTGCTAAATTGATTACATTTTACCCATTGTTTTTAATACATTTTATCCTTAAATTGAGTTTTATTTGTTTGTTTAGTGCTTTTCTAGAATTCTTTTAGTTAACACAGTGCAAAATGATTCTATGTACCAAATGTGACCCAGAATGGTGAAGAATCCAAATCAAAATGCTAACTTTTGGAAGAAGATGGGCACCCATAGGTGATCACACGGCTGGAATTCTAGCCATGTGATGAGCAAATGGAAATTCATCCAGTAGCCTTTCACGGGTGAAGGCACAGCTGAGGTTTCACCCGTGGAAAGTTATGTTCTTTGGCCCTGTCGTTGGCACTACTGGAACCCTAGTCGTGGGTCCAGTCGTGTGAGGTTAAATTTCAACAGTATAAATCAGATCTGACAGCATATTGGAGATAGCTTTTGAAGGAGGAAGTCTTAGGGAAAACCTTAGTTGAAAGGTTAGGAATTCTTATGTTTTCCTTAGTTTGGAGATAGTTTAGGACTTTCATTTTCGAGAGATTGTAGGTACAAATCAGGATAAAGATCCATCTTTGCATAGATTTAGAGTGGAAAGCAAGGATTTAAAAGGGGATGTCTTCAACACCATCCACGGATGATTGGAGTTCTTTATTGTCCCTTTCTTTTATTCATTACCTTTTAATTCTATTATGAACTAATTGCTTTCTATCTAGATATTAATGAACTCTAGTTCTTAATTGTATGAATTAAATAATTTGCTTTGAATCAATTTATCTTTGGATTATTTTATTTTCATGATTTATGATATTTATTCTGATTGGCAATTACCGGTTTGTTGATTAGATATTGTTTCTATATTGGATGAGTAGAGATACCCTAATATAGATAGATCACTCATGGGAATAGAGAGTTGATTGGGGTGTTAGAGATAGACCTACAATACTTCTTTTGATATTAATCTCTTGAGTTTAATGCTACTCCTATTTGATTATAGGTTGAGAAGAGATTCCCTTATAATACTTAAGAAGTTAGGGATTTAATCATTTGAGAAAGGTTTTTATCTAATTTAGTAAGAGTCCAATTTAATTCACTGTTTGAATGATTCATACCATTGTTCTTGACATATATGAGAGGCTAGGGGGATTCATATCTAGATAACTTTATCCTTGTCTATATCTATCAATCTTCTCATGTTTAGTTTATCTTTAATTTTAATTTTAATTTCCTTTGATTGATTATTCACTAAACAATAGTTGAAGTTTACGCTAGTAATTATAAACTGTCCTCGTGGAGACGATACTCATATTCACTACTTTATTACTTGATAACGACTTGTGCACTTGCAGCTTGTTAGTGCGCGTTTCGGCACATCAAGTTTTTGGTGCCGTTGCCGGGGACAATTTTATAATATTAGCAAAATTAATTGAGATTATTGATCTAGTTTTTATTTTTTTTTTGTTTTTGTTTTGCTTTATTTAATTGTATTTTATTTTATTGTTCCTTTGAGTTTTAAATCCTTCAGGTAAATATTAGAAGAATGTGTCCAATGGATCATTACAATGAATGGCAACCCACCCAAGACCAGGGAAGAATCAGAACTGTTGGTTCTCTTCCAGATGATTTTGTCGTGGCTTTGACGGAGCAGCTTGAGGCGATGAATAGAAAGATTGATGTCTTGGCCTCATCATCTAAGCCCATTCAAGCTATGTTTTGTGAATGGTTTGGGGGAGGACATTAGAGTCAATACTGCAAGAATTAGAATGAGTATGCAAATCCTGAATAGTTGGACTATGTAGGTGATGGGTAAGAACTGTATTACAACCCTTACAACAACACCTACAATCCTGGATGGGGGGATCATTCAAATTTTTCATGGAATGACCAATCTATTATGAGCCTTCCATCTAGATTTCAATTTCAGCAATCTTATCAATCTCAGCAGCCAATAGAGAGTGATTTGGGAGAGATTTTCAAAAAATTCATGGTAGCTTTAGAGATGAGATTTTAGTCCACAGAGGCAGCGTTGAGGGATCAACAGGATTCTATTGACAATTTAGAATTCCAAGTTGGGAAAATTATGAAAATGCTTAGTGAGGAACCTCAAGTTAGTTTGCCTAACAATAATGAAAACTGTCTGAAAGAGCAACTCGAGGTCGAGGCCAGTACCTTGAGAAGTGGTGAAGGATGGGAAAACCCCAAATTTGAAGAAACAATGAAGGATGAAAGAGTTCAATAGATTGAGGAGACTACACCTTTCAACTCATACTAAGCATGCATCAGTTATGAGCCCAACGAGCTAGTAATTTCCAAAGTGGTTGAACTATTCAATAATGATACGAGTGATGAAGATAGCGAAAGTATTGAAGAATGTGAGAGCATAGAAGAGGAAACGTTGGGAATACAGGAGCAAGAGAATGACATAACCTCTAACATTCCATTTTTTCTACCTTTTGAAGAACAACTCTCAACTTCCTCCACAAAAACCTCAGCCGCCAGTACTTGAAAATCAACCCACAATTGAGCTTACACCTTACCAACTTTCTTTAAATGCTTATTTGAAGGAGAAGGAAATACATGGCTAGTATTTGTGTCTTCTAAATTTTCTGAAGAGAGGGAGATCACTTATGTGGAGGTTTTACAAGAAAAGGTAAATGAATTTGGGTGGGCATCTTGGATTTGCAAGTAGTGGATGAAGTAGTTTTGAATGTTTGGTTAATTGATGCTACGACAATTCATAATCCATGGGTGAAGTTGTTTGATGTTATGCCTGAAAACATCAACTCAAGTTATACAAACCACATAACGACAATGAAATATCTTTTAAGGTTTGGAATTCCAAGGAGGAGGTGCAAGGGCCACAATTTTTGCATAAATCTCTTCATTCTAATTTATGGAGGTAGAAAACACAAGGAATTCTCCATGCCACTGGTAGAGGATGAATAATAATAACGTCCAGTTAATACGACATTAAAAAAGCGTTGAATGGGAGGCAACCCATTAATGGTTCATAATTTTTATTTTTATTATTTCTGATTTAATTTAATTTTCTTTATGTTTAAGAGGATAATGCACTTTGATTGTATTTGATTGGTATGTAGGTGAAGGACGGCATAAAGAAAAAAAAATAATAAATAAAGCAAAGTTTTTAGGGTGCTATAGCTGGAATAACAGCCATGTCTCCACCCGTGTGATAAGGGAAATTAAAATTTTTTAGGCAGTAGCATCACATGGGTGAGCCCACGGTTGAAACCCCAGTTGTGTGAGGGACTTTCGCGTGGCCACGAGTGAAATTCCAGCCATAGGAACGGTAATAAATAGAAAAAAAAAATGCAGCACCTCACGCATTCTCTAAATTTTCAATTTTCTCTCTTCTCCTTCTTCTTCCCTCATCTCTCTACTCTCGAAATCATATACACATTCACTCTCAAGTAATTTTCACACTCAAGGAAGAAATTTTCAAGTGATTTCACACACTCATACACATTCTCTCTCTCTCTCTCTTTGAATTTCTCTTTTTCACAGGTTTGGGTTTCTACTTTTTCCTTAATTTTTGCTCATATTTCTTGTTTTAAATCCATTTAATCTTATGCTTTTTATGGATATACATGATTTAGGATGGCATATTTTGATTTTGTGAGCTTGGGTTGAGCAAAATGCATGAAATCTGTGTTCTAGTGAGAGAAAGAATATGACTTAGGGGCAATGAGTGTATAGGGTTTGTTTTTGACTGTTAATGATGAAATTTTGAGTTTTAGTAGAGGAGAGTTTCTATTGTTTAAATTGTTTGAATTTGGTTTGTGTTGATTTTCTTTGTTGAGCATAAATTTGTGATTGAAATTTTGGGATTTAAATTTATATGGCATTATAATGTCAAAATTCTAACTCGCCTAAGAACTTTTGCTATTGTTTTGTTGGTTTATTTTGGAATTTGTGCTTTTACAGAAATGGGTCCTAAGAAATCATCAAAGATGGCAACCAAATTACCGACCAAGTGGGCTAGAGGGGAAGGTAGTTCTCGCAATCCCCCACCAGCAGTAGCCTCCATTGTTTCCTTCAATCCCAATCATATGTGTGTCTAGTTTGCAAACCAAGAGTCTCGTGCTCGCTTTGAGCACTTGGCCAACAAAGATTTCGAGCCTACAAGATAGATCGGCTAGGGTTTTATGTAATAGATTGGTATAGATAAGGATCTTCAAGGATGGATGTCACAGTCGAGCTGGAGAGGATTTTTTGAGATTGCCGAGCCGGTATATAGAGAATTGATGCTTGAGTTTTACTGTTCTCTTCACGTTGATCTAAAGGTAATATCAGTCCGAAAGAAGATGCGATTCAAATTGGAAATCAAGCAGTTTGAGATGAGTGTTAATGATCTGGCTGTGGCGATGGGTTTATATAAAGAGGAGGAGCTACAGATCGACGTGTATCATGAGTCACTGGTTGGATTTTCAGGTGATAATATCCCTAATCAAGTTTCTAAGGCATCTTAGTTTACTTCCTTCAGTCTGCGAGTTTTACATTTTTTTTTTCTGAGGAAGACTATTTTGATAGATGAGACAGTGGGGGGGTTGTGACCACACAGGAGTTATTTCTCTTGATTTGCATGGATGAAGACAAGGTGCAATATGGCTCATTCTTTAATGAAATTCTTTGATGATCAGCTCAGGAAGGGCAAGACTGGAGCCTTGTTTGGAGGTATATATATCACCAAGCTAGCTAAGAGCTTGGGTGTTTTTGATGGCTTGCCTTTGATGACATTAGACGGTATGCCTAAGCTAATAAGTTATGCCACATTGTTGAGGATGGATAAAACAAAGAGCTTCATGCTAGCTTTTGCCCCTTCACTAGATCTAATAGCTCTTGAGCCAGTTTTAGTGCTCGCTATTGATCTCACTACTTAGCCTTTTGTTGCTGCCGGTGCTTTCGCTGCTACCTGGCCTTTTTCCTTATCAGTCGTCCCTCCTTTCTCCAGTCCAACTCCATTCTGAGATTGAATGTCCTATATGGGAGCTGATGATGTGGACGATAGGAAGTCCATAGAGTTTGAGAGGCAGATATGCAGGTTGAAGAGGACCATGATAGGTTTATAGGTTCAGCAGAACAAAGTCCCCACCAATCAGCATCAGATCATGAGCATGTTGTAGCACTAGTAGGCGACAGTTGAGTTCGAGATGCAGAACAAAGTATGGCTTTAGAAGTCCATGATAGATTACAAGCGAACTCAATAGTATATGCCTCCTAGTCTAGCACCGCAACTGCAACAAAGACAACAGCTAGTTCATATTGAACTAGATGATAGTGAGGAGAATGATGACTCCAATGATGCCAGGGATGACTGATCTCTCATTATTCTCTTCATTCATTTTTTTTTATTTTATATTTCGGATGACTGTACTCTTAATATTTAGGATGATTTTAACTTATATTTCTGTTTTTATTTTATTAATTGTACTTCACTTTTATTTTATTTTGTTTCCTCTTTCTTAGCCTATTTTGGATCTGTAGAATAGATAATACCGTGGCATGGAATATGGAACAGACTAGAATGGCAAATTAATACAATGCAATAACAGGGCAGTTTTCTATATCTTTTCTTTCTTCCATATGATTTTTCATTTTTTCAAATACATTAGGGACAATGTGTTACTTAAGTGTGGGAGAGAGATATTTTATTGTGTCCTATCTTTTGTTATCTTACATTTAAGTGAATTGAGTTGTGGTAATAGTTTGATTTGAAATTCTCTCTAGTGATAAATTGATCTAATTTTGCTATGACAATGACTTGTTGAAGTGTGACTTGATTGAATTGATCATGTGTTAATGATTGAGTGTGGTGATCATGATTAGGGAATTCAATTTTCGCTTGAAATTTGAATCTTTAGTTATACTTTTTGAGCCTATTTTATTTAACTGTTACTTTTGTTCTAGTTTAGTAGAAATGCTTAATACTTTAGGTAGCTTGACTATTTTTCTTGGAAAAAAAAAAGATTGTGTAAAGGAGTTTTGAAAATATTTACATATTCCACTATTTTTGACTCTTTTAAACAAAAAGGGTTGAGAATATAAATAGTGCTAGTAGTAATTTGAATGTGTGATTCTAGTTGAATAACTGGGGGCCGGCACCACAAGTATTTGCATTCGCTTAAAAGGGTTAGAATGACAATTCAAACAAATTGGGCTTCTTAGTTAATTAGAAAGAAAATATGAATTGAAATGCATAGTCAATGAAAAATCAAGTGAGTAGTCAAGCACTTAAGGTAAAAATCCTTATAAATCTACTTTGCTTAAATTTTTGTCTCTATGAAATTATTTGCTCAAACTTTTAACTTAAGAATTTAAGTTTTAGATTTTTGAGATTTGTTTTTGAGATTTCCTGACTTGAATACCATATTTGAAAATTGATGGTTGAGGATTTCGAGCATTGCTGATTACAAGTTGTAAATCTTTTTGAATTTCTTTGACTAAAGAGGGTGAGTTTTATTTTTTACTATTGTTATAATTTAATTTGCTTGAAGACAAGCAAATACTCAAGTGTGGAAGAATTTGATAAGTGCTAAACTGACTACATTTACCCATTGTTTTTAATATATTTTATCTTTAAATTGGGCTTTATTTGTTTATTTAGTACTTTTCCAGAATTCTTTTAGTTAAAACCGTCCAAATGATGCCATGGACCAAATGTAATCCAGAACGGTGAAGAATCTAAGCCAAATTACTGACTTTTGGAAGAAGATGGCAGCCACGGGTGATCACACAGCTGGAATTCCAGCCGTGTGATAAGAGCAAATGGAAATTCATCCAGTAGTCTCCCACGGGTGAAGGCACGGTGAAGGTTTCACCCGTGAGAAGTTACATTCTTTGGCCCTATCGTTGGCACGGCTGGAACCTTAACTGTGGGTGCAGCTGTGTGAGGTTAAATTTCAATAGTATAAATCAGATCTGACAGTATATTGGAGATAACTTTTGAAGGGGCTAGGAATTCTTAGGTTTCCTTTGGTTTGTAGATAGTTTAGTACTTTCATTTTCGAGAGATTGTAGGTACAAATCAAGATAAAGATCCATCTTTGTATAGATTTGGAGTGGAAATCAAGGATTTAAGTTGCAGAACAAACCATAAGCATGTTGCAGCACCGGCAGGTGACACTTGAGTTCGAGGTGTAGAACAGAGCATGGCTTCAGCAGTCCATGCTAGATTACTGGAGAACTCAAGGGTATGTGCCTCCTAGGCCAGCACCGCAGCAGTAGTAGAGATAGCAGCTGGTTCATGTTGAACCAGATGATGGCGAGGAGAATGATGATTTCGATGACGCCATGGACAACTGACCTTCCATTATTCCTCTTCATTCATATTTTTTTTATTATTTATTTTACATTTCGGATGACTGTACTCTTTATAATTAGGATGATTTTAATTTCTATCTTAGGTTTGTAGAACAAATAATGTCGTGGCATGGAATATGGAACAGACTAGAATGACAATGCAATACAATGTGATAACAGGGCAGTTTTCTATATCTTTCCTTTCTTCCATATGATTTTTCATTTTTCAAATACATTGGGGACAATGTCTTACTTAAGTGTGGGGGAGAGGTATTTTATTGTGCTTTATCTTTTATTAAATTCTACATTTAAGTGAATTGAGTTATGGTGATAGTTTAATTTGAAATTAACTATCTCTAGTAATAAATTGGTCTAATTTTTCTATGATAATGACTTGTTAAAGTATGGCTTGATTGAGTTGATTATTTGTTAAGAATTGAATGTGCTGGTCATGATTAGGGAATCTATTTTTTTTTGCAAATTTTTACATGCCTAAAATTTAAAACTTTAGTTATACTTTTTGAGCCTATTTTATTATATTGTTACTTTTGTTCTAGTTTAGTATAAATGCTTAATACATTAGGTAGCTTGACTGTTTTTCTTGAAAAAAAAAACAAAAAGAAAAAAACATAAGTATATATATATATATATATATATATATATATATATATATATATATATATATTATATAAAAGATTGTGCAAAGAAGCTTTGAAGCTGTTCTTGACTCTTTTAAATAAAAGGAGTTGAGATTATGAATAGTGCTAGTAGTCATTTGAGTGTGTGATTCTAGTTGAGTAATCAGAGGCTGGCATCACAAGTGTTTGGATTTGTGTAAAAAAGCTAGTATGATGGTTCAAACAAGTGGGACTCCTTAAGTAATTGAAAAAAAAAACATGAAAATAAAATGCATGATCAAATTATTAAAGTGAATGAAAAGTCAGGCACCTAAGAGAAACATCATTATAAATTTTTGTCTCTATGGAATTGTTTGCTCAAACTTGTAATTTTAGAATTTAGGTTTTAGGTTTTTGATATTTGTTTTAGAGATTTCTTGATTAGGCTACCATGCTTGAGAATTGGCGCTTGATTGAGGATGTCAAGCCTTGCTGATTACAAGTTGTAAATCTTTTTTTGTAAATCTTTTTGAATTTCTTTGATCATAGAGGGTAAGTTTTATTTCTTACTGTTATTATGATTTAATTTGCTTGAGGACAAGCAAATACTTAAGTGTGGGGGAATTTGATAATTGTTTAACTGACTACATTTTACCCTTTGTTCTTAATGTATTTTATTCTTAAATTGAGTTTGATTTGTTTGTTTAGTACTTTTTCAGAATTCTTTTAATTAACCCAGTGCCAAATGATGCCATGAATCAAATGTGACCGAGAATGGTGAAAGATTTAAGCTAAAATGCTGACTTTTGGAAGAAGAAGGGCAGCCACGGGTGATTACAAGCCTGGGATTCCAGTTGTGTGATGAGAGCAAATTAGAAATACATTCGGTAGCCTCCCACGGGTGGAGGCACAACTGAGTTTTCACCCATGGGATGTTACGTTTTTGGCTCCTAGAGTCATTGGCACGGCTGGAACCCCAGCTATGAGTCCAGCTTTATGATGTTAAATTCCAGCAATATAATTTAGATTGGACAGCATTGCGGGAGAGCTTTTTGAAGGGGGGAGGGTTGGGGAAAACCTTAGCCTTAAGGTTGGATCTTAGGTTCCCTTGGTTTGTAAATAGTCTAAGACCTTAATTTTCGAGAGATTGAAGGTATAAATCAAGATAAAGATCCATCTTTGTATAAATTTAGCCTGGAAATCAAGGATTGAAAAGGGAATTTCTTTAACACCATCTATGGATGATTTGAGATTTCTTATTCCTCCTTTTTTTTATTTATTATCTTTCAATTCTATTATGAACTAATTGCTTTCTATCTAGATATTGATGAACCCTAGTTCTTGATTGTATGGATTGAATAATTTCAATATTAATTAATTCATCTTTGATTGTCTTGTTTCTATGATTAATCTTGTTATTCTAATTGGCAATTGCTAGCTTGTTGATTAGATATTGTTTCCATATTAAATGAGCAGAGATACCTTAATATGGATTGATTGCTCATAGAAATTGAGGGTTGATTGGGGCACTAGAGATAGGCCTACAAAATCCTTTGGTATTTTGTTCTTTGTTCTTAATGCATGAACTATTTGATTGTGTTTGACAAGAGCATATGGATTTGTGTTTGAAGCTGTTGACATATGCCATAATAAGAATGTAGGGCGAATGTTCGAAACAATAGAATCTTTGAAAGATTATTTTCATTTATTTTAAGGTATATGTTGTGATTGCTAAGAAGGCAGCGACCGATGATGTAATGAGGGTGATGTAGATGGTCATAAGGATGGGGATGAGGATGACATAAATGAAGGTGCGTATAACTCTATTGAATATGATTTTGAGGAAGGTGATGATGTTAATGAAGATGGCTGTGATGATGTACCATTAGGGTATGATGAAAGCACGAAAATATGCTACATGATTTTGACTATGATGACCTTACTTTTCCTTTACATTAGGGGCAATCATCCGCTGTAAGTCATGATGCATTAGTTAGTGTACCTTCACAATGTTGGCTATATAATCCAAATGAGTCCATTGATTTTGATGCAATAAGGGTACAAGTAGATCCGAATAAAAACTTGATAGAATCTACAAATGGATTACTCAAAGGAATGTTATTTACAAATCGAGAAGAATCTAAACTTGCAATCCAATATCAAGCAATCCAAAACAACTATGAGTTTTGTGTAAAGGAATCCTGGCATGATACATTTGTTTAATATTGCAAGAACCAATCTTGTAAGTGGAGAGTGCATGCCAGGTAGGTGAATGATGGTACTCGGTGGAAGATATCAAAGTATGATAGACCACATACTTGCCTTAACCAAAGTAGTACACAAGATCATAAACACTTGAATGTAGATGTTATTGCTAATATTGTGGAAGTCCTTGTTCAAGAATAACCTTCAATTATGATCAAGACTTTGCAAGCTATAATAAAAGATCGATTTGATCATGAACCAAGCTATAGGAAGACATAGTTGGCCAAGCAAAAAGTTATTAAAAAAATTGTTTGGTGATTGGAATGATTCATTTGCCTCTCTTCAGTAGTGGATGCTGGCAGTACAAGCATCCAATCCTGGTATATAGTACATAATGTATGTTGGAGAGCACTTTATTAATAATCGAGTTGTTCCATCCAGTGGCGTGTTTGAAAGAATATTTTGGTGCTTCAAGCTATGTGTGGATGGGATGAAATATTGCAGGCCTGCTCTTATAGTAGATGGTACTTTTCTATATGGAAACTACAAAGCTATATTGATGTGTCGAAACGCACACTAACAATCTGTAAGTGCACATGTCGTTATTAAGTAATAAAGTAGTGAATATGAATATCATCTCCACGAGGACAGTTTATAAGTACTAGCGCAAACTTCAACTATTATATAGTGAAAAATCAATCAAGGGAAATTAAAATTAAAATTAAAATTAAAGATAAACTAAATATAAGAAGATTGATAGATATAGACAAGGATAAAGCTATCTAGATATGAATCCCCCTAGCCTCTCATACATGTCAAGAACAATGGTATGAATCATTCAAACAGTGAATTGAATTGAACTTTCACTAAATTAGATAAAAACCTTTCTCAAGTAATTAAATTTCTAACTTCCTAAGTATTATAAGGGAATTTCTTCTCAACCTATAATCAAATAGGAGCAGCATTAAATTCAAGAGATTAACATCCAAAGAAATCTTGTAGGTCTATCTCTAGCACTCCAATCAACTCTCTATTCTCATAAGTGATCTATTTATATTAGGGTAAGAGGATTACTGAGAATGGTTTATAGGCCTTTAGAGACTTTGATCTCATGGATCATATGTTTTGCCAATGAGGCTTATCTTTCAAGGATAATGAGATCTTTACCAAAGAGGCATGTGTTGCGCGATTTCTGCAAGTGCACAGGTCGTGAATAAGTAATATAGTAGTGAAATAAGTGTCGATCCCACGAGGAAGGGTTTGTCAAATACCAATTTTAAGATTCCTCTATTATTTAGAAAATTAATTATGAGAATTCATATTTTAAGCTAAAATAAAATTCAAGTAAATAAATGATGATAAATATGAAAATAAGATTAAAAGTTTAGGATTTAGAATTCATCAATTGATCACATATGATTTCTTTATAATCTTTAGATGGATTATTTTTGCTGGAATTAATGATTAGATTTCCCTAAATTATATGATGTTCTCTCTCAAGATACAACATGTGTGTTTATATTGATCTTACGTCTACTCTCGTGATCATAAGCAATTAACACAAACCCATTAAGTTTTATGGAAATCCTTTTAAAAATCACAAAGGAGTATTCTTATCTCTAAGCAATACATTCCCTAGGTCAATTATCCTAATGAACTAATATTGTGCTTCCACTCTCGCTACTTCACACAATATCTTAAATCATGCAATTAATGGCCAGTTAATTACAAGCATTAAGTTCTAAGATAAAAGATTAATTCCAACAATCAACCCAATCAATTAAATATAAATAATCATATGCAAATCAAAATATTACATCTAAATCCTAAAAAATAAAATTAGCTATTCATAATTAAAAGAGAAGAAACAATTAAATTAACAATAAAATTATAAACATAATAATAACTTATAATTAAATTCAAGAATAGAGTTTAGAAAGAACTTGTTTTGGGATATAATCTTTGATGAACTCAAGCTTCCAAAAACTCATCCTCTTGATCAAAATAAAAAATAAAACTAATCTACTCTAAGAAAACATATGAAAATCTCTCTACATATTTTTTTATGGATTTTCTTTGATGCCATTTCCCTTTGCCAAGCATGGTATTTATAGACATGTTTGGTGGAAGAATTCAAGTTCCATTAAAATTCTTACATCAAAAATTCAACATTGATGGTTAGGTTGGCCACCAACCATTGAATTCCTTCATCAATATTCAAAAATAGTTAGGTTGGCTATCAACCATTGAATTTTGGCCACCAACTATTGAATTCCTTTATCAATATTCAAAAATGGTTAGGTTGGCTACCAACTATTGAATTTTGGCCACCAACCATTGAATTTATTTCTCATGGATTGAAAACTTGAATCATTGCTTGCATCTTTATTTTTACTGCATAATTTTTATCTGCAAAAATAAAATAAAAATACTTAAAATATGTTATAATTTATTTATAAATGGTAGAACTATTTATTTCTAAAAATAAGTAATAATATTATTGCATTATCGAGAATTGAGCTAAAATTTAAGTTTAAACAATTAAAATAACTCTAAAAATATAGAGTTATCACACCCCCAAACTTAAGTTTTTACTTGTCCTCAAGTAAAGGAAAATTCAAAACCTAAACTAGTCTACTTTCATAGGAAATTACGATTGCATTTAGCGTATGCAACAAGCCTTTAAACCCCTAGGTGTCCCATAGAGGACGAGTTATAGTCTCGTGAGGGTTTACAGTGGTGATACCCATAAACACCTTTAAAATTTTATTTCAAAGAAAAATAAAATATCACAAAAAAAGAAAAAATTTAATCCCCTCATGCTTATGTTGATTTTTTTTTTTAACGGTCTCAAGAAATTAATATTTACAAACAACATATCAATAGTATTGCAAATCAAGTTTCTATCTCAGGTTCAAAATAATCGTCATCTTAATCATGCCCTGAATAACCATGCATTAAATCAATCGCAAAGAAATTGTTGCACTTCAGATAGGCATATACACACTGATATCTTTAAATGCCTCTATCAAAAGATATAAAATAGATGTGCAAATCTCATAAGCATGTTAATGCAAATAATCTCCACTAATGGAATTCACAAATCAAGAGAGATCAATAGGTCTTAACTAGGCTTGTAATGGAGCTAACACGAGGTCTTTAGGCTAAATAAAGAACAAGCTAAATGAACAAAAGTAAAATAATTATGCCAAGTTTACAAAATCAATAGCTCAAATAAAGGAATTATATTAATGAAGGATCTTTTTTTCATCTTAAGCACTATTCTTTTTCAATGTTTTCTTCTTTTAAGCCCACCTCTTCTTCTTCTTTTTTTTTTTTTTTTTAACAACATTATTCTAAAGACAAGCAAAAATTATTAACTTTTATTTATTCAATTTTCTTGCTTTCTCCCAAACTTATTTTAAGCAGAAGGTGATCTTTTACAATGAATAATGCTTTTAGTTATTAGAGATCCTTATTTTCTTTTAAAACTTTAATAATTCTCTTTTCTTCATTAAAATGTAAACTTGACAAAATTATCTCACAAACAGGGTGAAGGATAACAATTAAAGTTAATTAACAAAGAAAAGAAGGCTAAAATTAACAAGGCACAAATGGGTAAACTAGGGAAAAAATTAAAATAAGGGTGGATATAAGTAATAGGCTAAACAAACAATGCCTAAATCATATCTCTCTTTCAAAATGAATTCAAAAATTCGCCTCACAAGTTTGCAAAAACATGTTCTAAGATAGGTGAGCCAAATGAAGATAAAAATGTGTAGAAGCCCTCTTTAAGTAAGCATACACAAATTCAATGCAATCAATATAATGCAAAGCAAAGCAAAACATAATCTTAATAAAAGTTAATTTCTTACCCAAAATAGTTGCTCAACCTGAAATACTTTAATAAATTGTCCATAAATATCAATTATAATCTATCATTGGCCTGTTATCAAATTATTTAACACAAACATATTTTATTAATAAAAGAGTAAAAAATTTTAAATTTATTCATCAAAACACAAAAGAAATGACTGAAAAAAAAACAAACTAAACCTCCCCCAAACTTGCAATGGACATTGTCCTCAATGTCAAAGAAACAAACCAAAAGAAAGAAAATACTTCCTCTTGTAGAAAAGTGGATTTCAAATTATAAGCAGGATGTGCATTTCACTTCCTTGCTTCCTGTAAAACATCTTGAAACAACACTAAAAACAAGCATGAGAAACTAATCACACAAAAAAGAAAACATCAATTTTTTTTTTGTATTTATTATTTTTTTTAATTTTGGAAATTAAAAAAAAAAGAAAGAAGAAAAAAAAAATACAGATGCGTATCAAGAGCACAAAAAGTACTCTTTACTCAGCCATCTTGTATGAATAACTCTTGAATTAGTTAGTTAGTTAGCTAGCTTTTTTTTTTTTTGAAAAGGAAAATCACATAAATTTAAGATGCGTATCAAGAGTATAAAAGTAACTATTTACTCAGCCATCTCACATTTAGTGAATCGAACCTAAAATTTCGCTTGATCAAGTGCAACAAAAAAAAACACACATAAAACAAAAAAAAAAGGCGATAAAAAAAATACAAAAGTTAGGGAAGTTATAATCGGAGATTCAGATCTAGTCCTCGCTTTTTACTGCTACTAGCCTTGGGGTGCCAAACTACCTGCGCCATCAATGGATCAGGTTCGGATTTAAAGTTTTGCAGTTGATCAATCAATTGATCAATAGTTGAAGCAGAGACTAAGATGCGTCGACTCGCCGGTGTCATAAAACCCTGCTCCACAGCATGATCGAGAAAAGATAACAAACCATTATAAAAACCATCAACATTAAGTAATCCCAATGGCTTTTGAAGAACAGTTAATTGGGTCCAAGATGCAATGGTGAAAATATCTTCAAGTGTTTCTAAACCACCAGGTAATGCGATAAAAGCATCAGCACTGAAATTCATGTATGTCATTCATTCGTACATGCTATTGACCTGTAACTCATTACCTATAGTTCCACCAGTGATTTGTTTATTTCGAGCCAAAGCCTTTAGAACTACTCCTAAGACTTTACTACCTCTAATATATGCAGAACTTGCGACACAACCCCTTAACCCAAAACTACCTCCCTCAAACACCAAATCAATTTTTCATTCAGCTAAAATCCTACCAAGTTCATTAGCTGCTATCAAGTACTCTCTTTTCTTGCCAAAGTTTGGACTACAAAAGACACAAATAGTTTTGAATTTGTGTGTTGAGGATTCTGCCATTTTCTCTCACAGATTTCTCGAAAGGGTTGTGTGCATATTGACAATAATGAATATGCATATAAAGAAACTAGAAGAGTAAAAGAACAGTTTAATGGGATAAAATAATTGTTGATAGAAAAAGTATAAAAAACAAAAATGATAATAAAAATAAAAATAATTAATACTGTGTGTGCAAATGTCAAAAAGAAAACATTGGAAAACTAAAAGCAAACATTAAAAGACTAAAAAATAAACGAAAGTAGAAAAATCTGTAGCGTGAGTACAAAAGTCAAAAAGAAAATATTGAAAAGCTAAAAGGAGACATTGAAAGACTAAAAAGTTGTCGATAGTAGAAAAATCTGCAGGAAAATAAAATCTAGATGCTAAAAAGTCAAAAAGTACTGCAGGATGTAGAAAAAAATAATGCATTGAAAAAAATAAAAGAGTTAATGATACACCTGATTATAAACAGTAGTTGTGATTTTGGCTCACATCTTCCTCTGGTTTTATGTCCAGTAACGGCTTACACGCCTTCTATGAGTCCAAGATAGGCTTCCCATCCATTTTTCTTATTAATTGGCAAACAGGGTCTTTTATCATCAGATTTCCTAGACTGTAACGCTGCTTCTCTTCCTTGAATAGTTCCCATAAATCTAAAAGAGTGCGTTGAACTTGTCCACAAGGATGCGTCTCAAGAGTCTGAAGGATATTATCCATAGACTCCTTACTCAGTCCATCCTTTATGAATTTAATTTTGTCTTCTCGATTTATGGATGCAAATCCAATATTTCTACAGCGTGTGTTGCAATTCCATCTTGCACACTTGTAGCAGACCCCCATTCTTTTAGTTCTCCTCTTCTTTGAGTAAGAACTTCTCCCCGTACCTCGCAAACATTTAATAAATGAGTCATCAATCTCACCTACCAATCGTACTTTGGCTTCTATGATCCAGCGAATATCCTCAGAAAGATTCAGACGCCTAAATGCCTTCATTCTTTCTAGTCTGCGTTCATCAATTTTCCTGAGTACATCTTGGGGAAGAGTTGGAAACCTGTTTTTTAGTGCTGCAAGAGATGCTTCCATATCTGATTAACTTAGTTAAGAAAATGAAAGAGAAAATTTACAACGAAATAACTAAACAGAAATAAAAGAAATCTAATAAAGAGAAAACTCAGATTTCCTCCTAATAAGCTATTTAATAACAACACTAAAGTAAAATGAAAATAGAACGAAACAAACAAAAGAACAAAAGAAATTAAAAAGAAATAAAAAAGTTAAAAATTTGGGTTGCCTCCCAAAAGCGCTTAATTTATAGTCTTTAGCTTGACTATAGCTAGATCTTCATCATGGAGGATAATACACAAAGTATATCATCTCGATAATTGTGGAAAGATAGACTTTTGCCAATTTTAATGATTCCAGCTAGCTTAATTTGAGCCTGCATGGAAAAAGGTTAAGACAAGAATTATTTAATATTTCACAATTAGGCTCATAATTTCCAAAAGCTTTCAAACAAACTCTTTTTCTTGCTCTGAATTTTCTCAAGAAATTGAGATAAGAAGGCAGTGGTGTTGAATCAAGAGTTGGTGAGTGCTCAGTTAATGGTGGTGAATGCTTCTTCTTTTCTTCCAAGTCATCAAATTGATATTCTTTATGGTCTGACATATATGATGTTGTATTCACCAAACAAACTGAAAAAGTTTCCTTTGAGTGCTCTTGTTCAAATCCTTTTTCAATTTTCCCATCAATTTCAACCACTCCACAGATATTATCCATAAGAGAATAATATTTCTTAGGCAAATTAGGCTCAACTTCTTCCTTTTTTTCTTGCTTGCTTGAAGTATCTCCTTGATCAATCGTCTCTTCCTTATCATCACTCAAAGAAATTGCCAAGCATTGCTCTCTAGAATGTTCTTCAATTTGGCTTGTTAGGTTTTCATGGCTTTGAGTATCTAATGGACTAGAGAATTGTTCCATTTGTACATCATCAGTTGTATTATGGCTAGCCCATTGATCCATCCTATCTTCCAATCTTTCACATCGTTCATGAGTAGCATTTATGAATCTTTCCAATGCTGCTTCATAAGATGGTTTGTGCTCCTCAAATGGTGCATGATCTTGAAAATCATATTGATAAGGATACCATGAATTGTTACCTTGATCGCATTGGTTTTCCCATGAAAAGCTTGAATAGTCACTCCATCCTGAGTTGTTTATGTTAGAATATGGATAATTCTCATGCCTATTATAATTTGGAAAAAATTGTACTTGTTCTGCATATTGACACTCAGAATTCAAATGATTACCTCCACGCAGATCACAACTTAAACATGAATTAAATAAAGTATTAGCATTAACTTTATCAATTAAGTTAACCAATGCATCAATTTTAGTATTTAATTTACTAAAACCATCCTCACCATACATGTTTGCTACTCTATTTAGTATCATTCCTCCATCACACCATTAAAAGTTGTGGAAAGCCTTTTTTTTTTTTTTTTTTTTTTTTTTTTTTTTTTTTATAAAATTCCTGAAATAATAAAAAAAAATAGAAAAGAAAAACAAAATCTAAAGTAATAGAGTATATCAATCTATTGATATTGTCAAAAATTGCCTTCTCTGGCAACGGCGCCAAAAACTTGTTGCGCGATTTCTGCAAGTGCACAGGTCGTGAACAAGTAATATAGTAGTGAAATAAGTGTCGATCCCACGAGGAAGGGTTTGTCAATTACCAATTTTAAGATTCCTCTATTATTTAGAAAATTAATTATGAGAATTCATATTTTAAGCTAAAATAAAATTCAAGTAAATAAATGATGATAAATATGAAAATAAGATTAAAAGTTTAGGATTTAAAATTCATCAATTGATCACATATGATTTCTTTATAATATTTAGATGGATTATTTTTGCTGGAATTAATGATTAGATTTCCCTAAATTATATGATGTTCTCTCTCAAGATACAACATGTGTGTTTAAATTAATCTTACGTCTACTCTCGTGATCATAAGTAATTAACACAAACCCATTAAGTTTTATGGAAATCCTTTTAAAAATCACAAAGGAGTATTCTTATCTCTAAGCAATACATTCCCTATGTCAATTATCCTAATGAACTAATATTGTGCTTCCACTCTCGCTACTTCACACAATATCTTAAATCATGCAATTAATGGCCAGTTAATTACAAGCATTAAGTTCTAAGATAAAAGATTAATTCCAACAATCAACCCAATCAATTAAATATAAATAATCATATGCAAATCAAAATATTACATCTAAATCCTAAAAAATAAAATTAGCTATTCATAATTAAAAGAGAAGAAACAATTAAATTAACAATAAAAATTATAAACATAATAATAACTTATAATTAAATTCAAGAATAGAGTTTAGAAAGAACTTGTTTTGGGATACAATCTTTGATGAACTCAAGCTTCAAAAAACTCATCCTCTTGATCAAAATAAAAAATAAAACTAATTTACTTTAAGAAAACATATGAAAATCTCTCTACATATTTTTTTATGGATTTTCTTTGATGCCATTTCCCTTTGCCAAGCATGGTATTTATAGACATGTTTGGTGGAAAAATTCAAGTTCCATTAAAATTCTTACATCAAAAATTCAATATTGATGGTTAGGTTGGCCACCAACCATTGAATTCCTTCATCAATATTCAAAAATAGTTAGGTTGGCTACCAACCATTGAATTTTGGCTACCAACCATTGAATTCCTTTATCAATATTCAAAAATGGTTAGGTTGGCTACCAACCATTGAATTTTGGCCACCAACCATTGAATTTATTTCTCATGGATTGAAAACTTGAATCATTGCTTGCATCTTTATTTTTACTGCATAATTTTGATCTGCAAAAATAAAATAAAAATACTTAAAATATATTATAATTTATTTATAAAATTGTAGAACTATTTATTTCTAAAAATAAGTAATAATATTATTGCATTATCGAGAATTGAGCTAAAATTTAAGTTTAAACAATTAAAATAACTCTAAAAATATAGAGTTATCAGCATGGGATGGACCTTGATTGGTTAGAGCCCTTCTTATTCAATTTAAGGATGATAGGCTTTAGGGGATATGCCTCGACTTTGGTTTTGCTAAGGAAACTGGCTTCAAGGATGATGAATCCTAAGAGACTTGGGATTTTTAGTTCTTCCTATGATTTGCCAAAGAAAAGGTGGTATGAGGCTTGAGCTTTGAAAGGATGGTATGATTTTCTAATGAGGCTTGGGATGGAACAATATGATTTCATGAAGTTTGGGAACGGTTTGAAGGTAGTTTGGGAGATTGTATGGTTTTGCTATTTGTAGCATGATTCATGAAAAAGAGTAAGTCAAGCTTTCTTACTTTTGAGATTGAAGGGACATTTGGAATGACACTCTATTGGCTTGGATGTAGATGACATACTGGCTGAAGAAAAGTGCCTTAAGAAGATTTTTTTTGAACTTGTTGCCTTTTATTGAGGTGCATAATTTATTATCCAAAGTGCAATGGGTAATTCCATTTGATTTGTTCTTCATACTTCAACTATTTGATCGTTTAACCTTTTTTGGTTAGGTGCAATTGTTAATAGCACTTCAAATTCTAAAATGTGCTAATTGTAGTGGATTTGACTATTTGTTAATTTCTCTCTCTCTCTCTTTTTTTTTTCCTTCTTTTACTCTTTATTTCTTCTTCTTCTTTTTTTTTTTTTATTTTTTTATCTTAAGAGGCTTGGGATTTTTAGTTCTTCCTATGATTTGCCAAAGAAAAGGTGGTATGAGGCTTAAGCTTTGAAAGCATGGTATGATTTTCTAATGAGGCTTGGGATGGAACAATATGATTTCATGAAGTTTGGGAATGGTTTGAAGGTAGTTTGGAACTTTTAAAAAGGGATCATGGAGATTGTATGGTTTTGCTATTTGTAGCATGATTCATGAAAAAGAGTAAGTCAAGCTTTCTTACTTTTGAGATTGAAGGGACATTTGGAATGATATTCTATTGGCTTGGATGTAGATGACATACTAGCTGAAGGAAAGTGCCCTAAGAAGGTCTTTTTTAAACTTGTTGCCTCTTATTGAGGTGCATAATTTATTATCAAAAGTGCAATGGGTAATTCCATTTGATTTGTTCTTCATACTTCAACTATTTGATCGTTTAACCTTTTTCGGTTAGGTGCAATTGTTGATAGCATCTCAAATTCTAACATGTGCTAATTTTAGTGGATTTGACTATTTGTTAATTTCTCTCTCTTTTTTTTTCCTTTTTTTACTCTTTTCTTCTTCTTTTTTTTTTTTTTTACTTTTTTCTTTTTTAAGCTCATCCATGTCAAACTAAATCAAGGAAGATAAGAAAATTAATGCATAAATAATAAAAAGAAAATATAGATGCACTACTATAAAAGAAACTTTATTACAAGATAACAAAAAAGAGAGCAACATGGTCAACAAAAATATAGGGAAAAAAAAAAGACAACAGACTCTAACTTAGATTTAGACTTAGACTTTGAGATTTGGACTCAGGCTTTGAAATTTGTACTTAAACTCGGATTTAAAAGTGAGATTCAACCACAGACAGGTTAAATTAGTTAGGCTTGAACTCTTCCACGCCATGCCACTTAAGGCTTGAGGTAAGGTGGGCTTGAGTTAGGTTCAGGTTTTTCATCATTGTTCAGGTTGGTGATGGAAAATTCAAGTTGAAATAATTCTCTTCGGATGCATTCTTCAACCTTTGATGCAATTGAAACCAAAGCTTTGAAAGTGAGTAGGTATTGGGTTAGCAAATGGGTTCAGTAGATCAGGAGTAAATTCTTGATAAGGATATCCACTTGTTCTTGCTCAATTGGCTTGTTGAGCATTTAGGGCAGCATGAAAATTGTCATGACTCGAACCCAAGGACACACGACCGACACTAGGATGTGAGTAATGCATGTGGCTACTAATGCCTATAGTAAGCATTTCTAACTAAATGACAAACCATACATCAATATCAAACTCATTTCAAATCACAATCCTGAAATCATATGTTAAACAGGCTCATTCAATTATACATTTCATACCTTTATAATTTAACATATCATTCATTTTAAATATTGAACCATAATGAATTTGGCTTAACCAAATATCCAACAAAACCCAACAGAATGACAAGGATTACAAAATTAAATTACAACTATGATAGCAGTGCAGAGTTTTAGATTATATTACAATTTACTAATAAATTTAATATATAATACTGTTGTAGAAGCAAAGCAAATTGACTTGACTAATGAATTCTTCAAGAGCTCATTCCCTGACCTAGAAAAATAATATGAATAGGAATGAGTGTTCGATTCAGTGAGTGATACTAACTAATATATTAGCTAGGTGTCTTATAAATATGTATCTAATATTTATGCTAGTGCAACATGTCACAGAAATAAACAAATCACATAAACAAATATGGATGGAATATAGTCCATAGTACCACACTAAACCTTAATATGGGGAGCCGATCCTCTTATCCTGGCTCTTTGAATCTATTACTGTCTCTTAACTAATACAAAGGGTCCCAATTGTTATTGGCAAATGCCACGCAGTGCCAACCCTATTGGTCGTAGCGGGGCGATAAGCAGGCATCAGCCGTCAGCCACCAGTCCCAGTTCATCTTATCACAATCATCATAAATAGATTCACTTACATAAGTGGCACTGTATCCTCCCGATCCCATCTATCAACTACAACCATTATGTGATAACGAATATCAATTCATCAACCACAATCAAATGTTAACATGCATCTATACAGCAATAATGCATAGTATACATATATAAATACATATAATAAATGCAGATGTATGAAAAAAAAGGATCATATATTGGGGAGTATCACTCACCTAATAGACGACTTGTTTAACCGACTTCCCTCTAAGGTGTGACCCTTAGTGACAAAAGGATGCCAAAGACATTGACTCTGAATAACAAACAAGATAATTAGAAAAAGAACGACTCGCCTATTAAGATATAACTAAATGACTCTTGAGATTCTTGCTAAAATTTTAGCAGAATCTCCCCTAAACTGGGACGATACCCAAAAATAATAGAGAAAATAAACACTTCTAAATACATCACTAACCCAACATAACATCAATGACCTCTCCAGGGTTTACCCAACTCACAATCATCTCAAGAAACAATCCCAAGTAATCCAAATTCATAGAATTATCAATTAAATCTACTAAATATAACTTAAATCAAACTATAACTCAATAATAATTGAAATTCAAGAGTTTTGGGTTTACTCTCATAAAATTCGATTGAAAAAATGTCAGAATTTGCATCAAAACGACAAGACAGAGCTGTTTGATCTGCTCCATGCTCTTTCGCCACACACCGCTGCCACTGTCGGTGGCTGACAAGGACAAAAACTACCTCCCTAGGTGTGCCTTGAAGCCAACAGTCCAAATCTGCCCTGCACTCGCCGCCACTCACCATCCCTTCACTTGAAAACACCATAGAAGCTTTGGTGGGACGTTTTCCAATCTCCTTCTCTGGTGGCTGATTGGAGGCGTGAGTGGTATCAAATTGAAGCTTGAGGTGAGAGGGTTATAACACCACCAAGATCGCCAGAAAATACTGTCAGAGTTGGCTGGAATTGCTGTCTAAAGCTTCAATCCCCAGCATCTCTTTAATGTGCGAGTTCGCCATCATCCATTGCTACTTCCAACTACCATTGCCTCTTTTGAGCTCACCAGCGTTGGTCATCACGGGGGTGATGGCAATGTCGTATACTGCCGGCCAAAACTCCTTCTTAGACAGCCTATGCCTCTCTCTCTCTGCCTTTCAATTCTTTCTTTGTTCCCTTTCGTTTAGTCATTTGATTGGTTATCTTTTAGCCAATCTGATGCACTGGATCTTCTTCTTCTTCTTTTTTTTCAAAACATATATATATATATATATATATATATATATATATATATATATATATATATATATATATATAACAAGTTAATAATAATAATAATAACACCAATATTTTTTTATAATAAATAATCACTTAAGAATTATAAACAATATCCCAAAATTTCCAAATAAATTTTCTTAAATTAATTAAACATAATAATAATGATAATTACAATGAAATTCCAAAACTTTCCAATAAAATATATATAATTAATGATATAATTAAAATCTATATAATAATGATAATTCTTAAAAATTAATATTCAATATCAAAATGTAAATTCTAAAAATAATCACTATACTATGTTCATAATTAATTATATAATTTTCCTTCAATTAAACACACATATTTAATATTTAAATAAAATTACGATTTATAATACATTTTCAAATCATATGAACATATAAAATTTAGTAAAAATATAAATTTCAATCTTTAACTTTAATAAAGAAAATAATAAAATATTTCATTTTTGTACAAATAAGATTTTATAAAATAAATAAAAATTAATGGTATTACAGAAATGCTCTTGTTGCTTCATAATAAGGCTAGCCATAAGTGTGATTAGGGTATCTATGTCAACCTGGTTGGTTATTGTACCTCGAAATAAAGCCAAAGAAACCCAATAAGTGAATGGGTAGAGATAGAAAAGGTGATGGAAATTTCAACAAGCAGATTTTGATGGATTAGTGGGCCAACTATTTTAGGGTTTAATGTATGATGGGCCAAGGATTTTGGGCTTATGGCTCTGAAATTTGGGTATATAAAGCAAAAAGGTATTGGGCTTTAGGATGGTTGCATAGGTTTTTAGAGGTTAAGGGTATATTGAGCCAAAGGTATTGGGCTTTAAGGTAATGGGTTGGTTTCCAAACAAGGAATGTGTTTTAAGTTATGTTTTTAACACTAAAGTCCTAAAGTGTTAAGGGACATGAGCCAAACTTGTGGTTAGGTAGTGGAGTTTGGGTAAAGATGAGGGTGGATGTGTATGATGTTAGCTAGGTCAGTGTTTAGATTAGGGAGCTAGGTCAGATTTTAGCTTTGGAAACTAGGTCAACATTTAGCTTTAAATGGCTAAAGTTTAGTTTAGAATGCTAGGTCAAAGTTTAGCCTCAAGTAATTGGGATCGCAATTTATTGATAGTTTACCATGGGCTTAAGGATAAAGGGACTATAGGTTTTGCGATTGGATTATGGATGTATTATGAATTTGGATGTTGGATGAACTATAGGTTTAGTGATAGCTGGATAAAGGGTTTGATTAGATTGGATCACAGGCTTAGATAGACCACAAGTTTGGATAGTATTGTAAAAGATGAAGCCAATTCAACTCTTAACTTGGGTAAGGATTGTGGATAAAGGTGAAGCTTGGTCAGTGTTTACCTTTAGTAAGGAGTATTTAGCTTGGGTAAGGATTATTGAGGATGAAAGCTAGGCTAGTGTTTAGCTTGGGTGATGGATAAAAGCTAGGTCAGTGTTCTGCTTGGGAAAGGACTGTGGATAAGGATAAGGCTAAGTCAAGTTTTGGGTGCAAATAGAGGTCATGGATGGGTTTATTTTTACCATGAGTTTGACATGGGTTTGAGTTTTTGACCATTGGTTGAGGTGGACTATGGGTTTGGCTGTGAAGATGTTTGGATGAAGGTGAGACAGTTTAGAGTGAAGGTGAGGGTGTTTGGGATAAGAGTGAGAGTTTGACACTTTTTCGATTGAAGGTATGACCTAGACTTAAAATGAATACATGTTTTGTTTTATATAATGAATGTATGATATGCATGGAAAAAAAAATTCATGAAGATCCAATTACACAAGACTTTGATTATGGTATATGCAACCTAAAATTAGGATCTAGGTTCACTACATGAAAGGATAAAGGTGGCTTATACAGGGTATCTATCACACTAGAGCAGTGATATACCTAACCGTATGTGAGTCAAAGAGTCTCGCGTGGGTCCAACTATATGTGCATGCTCATTACACCTTCGAAAAGATCAAAGAATTTGTCGTTGGGTGGATGATTTTGCTATCGGTGACTAGATCCAAGGAAGGTTACCCCTTCGATGCTACTCATTATTTATTGCCTTCTTAAAACTAGGTTTGTAGGAAAAAAGCCTATATAAATGATGGATAAAAGCCATTTATGTACTAAAAATGCCAAACTTTGATTTCAAACTAATTGTTAGTCCTTTTATTTCTTTTATTAAAAAGAACGTGGTCCTTAGTAGAGTCGCCAACTATGAGATCTCGCCTCAGCACCGGTCTGATGAAATACTCATTTAGATTTAAACTCACGATGAAACTCTCAAGTTTAGATTAATTGATTGTGAAGAGTCATCACCTTAATTTTTTTTTTATTTGGGAAAAAGATTAAAGGAAAAATTCAAACTGACTCCAATGAATATCTTAAAGGAAAAAAGATCACTAGTCTCGAAACAAAAAAAGATTCACGGACTAGGTTTTCAGTTTATTTTAATAAAATTAGTTAAATAAATTTAATATAAAATAACTTAAAATAAATTTCATGAACAAAAATAAGGATGATGCTTGAGTAATAATATCCGTGCTATGCATGATAGTTAAAGTGATAAATAAAATAAAATCAATTTAAGAATTATTACAAATCAAAGTGGACTAAAAATAAATAAACGAGAGGATCTTTTCTCTAGTCCTTATAGGTACTAAGAAAAGCACACATTTTTCAACTAATTACAAGAATCCACAAATAAAAAAATAGATTAGCACGAAAGAAACAATACAATTATACATAATAAAATAAAATAAAATAGTAGAAATAATATCATTAAAAAAATGAAGGAAATAGGAAAATTATTTTAAAAAAATATTTTGGAGTTGATGCCTAAAAAACTAGTATGCCTGCGTATCCTTTTGAATGAGAATCAAACCTCAAGTAATTCTTTCTTTTTATGAAGGAGGTAGTTTTGGAAAAGATTAATTTAATTTGTTAATTTAATTCAGATTTGAAATTAATAATATTAGATCTTTTCAGTTTTAAACTTAAGAAAAGATATAAGAGAGAGAATTCTATATCTGATTTAAGAAATCTCAAAAGAAGGAATTAGACCTTGGTTGTGCGCTTTCTTCATATGAACAAGGCAAAACTTGCACTTAGATTGAGATCTCACAAGATAATAGAAATTGGAGATTTTTCATATCTGAAACCGTATTTCCCAAATAACTGGGAGAACTCTATTTATAGGAAAAAACTAAGGGCAAAATAGGAAAGAAGGCCAGAGGCATTGGAGGCGCACCGGCAGCATGTGGCAACAATGTGGTGCTGGCTAGGCCAACGACACTGGTCGGCACCATGTTGATGCTCCTTTGGACTCAAGTCGACCTGCTTCCATCCTTTTTTGGCTCGTTTTGGCCCGATTTTAATATGATTTGAGCAATTTCAGTTGCGTTCTGATCGTTATACAATCCCAGGTGATATGAGGGTGGATTTGAGGTCAAAGGGATAGGTTTCAATTCCTAGGGCTCTGTTTCCTAGTTTGTCGATTTTGGCAATTTTGGCTCCCGGAGGATTGTTTATTTAGCCTTGGTGTTTTGAGGTTCAAATGCAAAATTGGAGGGTGAAAAATTAAGAAAATCCATTTTTTTGATAGGGCGCTACCCAGCACCTTGCAAAATGGGCTGTCCCTTTGACTCCTACCCCATTGTACTGGTTTTATGTAACGCACTAATTTTAGCAAGTGTCAAACTGTAGGCAGATTATAAAGGTGCAAAATTAAGAGTTCACACTTATATATTTCTTTTTCATTTCTTAATAAAAAGTGTTTTCATATTATTTGATTCATTATTAATTTGTAAATGACTTAGTTAAATCTAAATTAAAATCATCTATTTAAAATTAATTTATAAATGATCTAAATAACCCTAATGTAACATCCTAAATTTTTCAAAATTGAAGTTTTATTATTTTTAGGTGTATTTATTGAATTAATTATCTAAATTTTTAAAAGTTTAATTAAATAAATAGTTGAATTTTTTAAAATTAATGTTTAAGTTTCTTTTATTATTATTATTATATGAAAACAGGTCTGATTGGTCCAAGAAAACCAACCAAACATTTCTGTTAGTTTTAAAAAGAGAGAGAGAGAGGAGAAGCTCTGATTGTTAGAACATCGTCGCCCAACCGCTGGAATGCCTCATGCTCCAGGCCAAGGGGAAGCCCAGTTGATGAAGTTACTAATATAATTTCATCGCCAATTGTCGTTGTACGCTACTTGATGTGCCATTTGACCACTTGCCGACTAGAAATATTTTGAAATCATTTTCAATTGATTTTGACCTCTATTCATGGCAATTCTGATACCATTGAACTCTTCTTCTCCCTAAGCTTTAATTTGGTATATCATTTTTTAATTTAGGATTGATTTTATATTTGACAAGAATCTGGAAAACAGTACATCAATCGACGCCATTTTTCTACTATATCCAACAAATGAGGGTAGCAATTCTAGAATCCTCATTTTGAGACGAGTCCATTAACACTAGTTTCATCATTAGCTGCTGTCGTCAATATTTTCTGGTGACTTTTTTGGCAACTTTTTGATGAGTGTTATCGATAGTTCTAAATGAATTTTTTTATGTCCATTTCAATAATGAAATTGATTAATCTTACATTGGTGACTTATTTATGAGTTAGATAATTAATTATAATTAATTGAATCAATTTTGAAAAATTATTAAGTATTATAAAATAATTTTGATAATTAACTTTGGATTGTAATTAAGGATTATTGCTATGTGTTGATTTTGAGGGCTTGGAAGGGGCATTAGAGATATTTTTTGTGTTGAGTTGATTGTCTGGTTTGTAGGGAGATTAGGTCTGTTCTGGAAAAACTCTGCCAAATTTTCGGTAGATTTCTTTGTAAAATAGGATGAGTCAATTCTTGATCATTATTCTTCTTGTTTGATAATTCTATGATATTTTATTTTTCTAAATCATCTGGGACCATCCTCTATAGCTTCAGGTTTGAGTTAGTTTCCTACCTAAGTTCTGCTCCTTATACTGTGAGTGATACTTTTTAATATATTTCCCTGTACATCATGCATTCACTTGTTGTATGTATATGCTTATATTAATATATATGCATTATGATTATAGATGTAGTAAATTGCCATGTGCTTGTTATTACACATATTATTGTTATTGCATATTACTTGTGATTGTTAAATGGGATTGGGATGACATAAGAATTATTTAGGAATATGAGATTGATTATAATGATGATTGTGATAGATGAGCTATGATTGGTATACAACAACTTGGGGGGCTTGCTCATCGCCCAGCGCTACTACCAGTCATGTCGGCTCTTCATGGCTTTGGCCGTTGACAGCTGGAACCCTATATATTGGGTATAAGATACAGTATTTGGATTAAGAAGGCTAGATAGGGGATGGACTCCCCATATTGAGGTTTAGTTAATTCATGTGGAGTGATTGCTGATGTCAACTTTATACTTCTACCAAGTTAAATAAATTCTAAGTCTATTATACCCTAGCTATAGGCAAGCGCACCTATCGTTTGGGTAGTATAGCACAAAAGAGGTCAATCCCATAGGGAAACTACATAATTATTAGCTCAAATGCTAACTTTTATCTAGTAAATCAAATTCCAAGGAAAACTAAAATTAAACTAAATTGAAAATTAAACTATATTAATTAATTACAGAAAATTGGCGAAATCAATGGGAAATAATCAATAAGTTAATTATCTAGATAGAAACTCCCCCTAGCTCCTCATATAGGTCATGAATTATGAAATCAATCAAATCAAACAATGAATCAAATTGATAATCCTAAAATTAGAAATAAGCCTTTCTCAAGTGAGTTAATTCCCTTTTCCCTAAGCAAATTAAATAGAATCTCTTCTTATTCAATTGGTTAGGCAAAACATTAGAATAAAAGAATTAAAGCCAAATGATTTTGTAAACCTATCTCTAGTGTCCCAAGCAATCCCCAATATTCATGAGTGGTTAGATCAAGTCAAAGGTATCTCTACTCCTTAATAAGAAATCAAGTATCAAATCAACAAGCTAGCTATTGCTAATAAGACTTTATCAACATAAATTATGAATATAACTCAACTCAAGGATGATTCAATTGAAAACCCTCAATCATTCAATCCATACAATCAAAACTAGGGTTTGTCTCATCTAGATAAATAGAGTTTAGTTCGTGGTAAATTTAAAGAATAACGAACAAGAAAGAAGGGAATGAAAAATCAAATAATCCATATATAATTTCTTAAAAATCTTCTCTTCAATCTTGAATCACCCACTTCAAATCCACTCAAATCTTATTCTTCACCATGATTTCGGATGTGATCTATCCCTTATCAAAAAGTTCTCCCGAAGTAAAATTCTCCAAAAAGATTAGAATTCTCTTTTCTTTCTCTTTGAAACATCTTTTAAAGGTGTAACTTTCTCTCACATGATTTGGAACACGTCCATGTTCTAAGGCATGTTGGCATCTATCTTCATACGAAACTCAGATCTTCAGCATGGGCTATAATACACCCAGGTATATGGGCAAGATGTTCAATATGCCCTAGTACATGACCGTGTTCCTGGGCGTGTTGACTACTGTGAACCCTTAATTTTGCACCTTTTAGTATGCGTTTGAATCTTAGAAGCACTTAGGTTTAATGAACAAACGTTCAGAAGTCAAAAACTCTCAAAATGGGAAAATCAAAATATTTCTTTTTGACATTTGAACCCTTTCAAATCATCTGGAATTGAGTAACAAGTACAACGCAACTAAAATCGTGTAAGCAAGAACGGGCAAAATGGATGGAAGAATGACTAGCTGCCGTACAGCCTTGTGCAGTACTGCACAGTTTTGTGCAGTTGCCGCACAGACTTGTGTGGCGCCACACAGACCTGTGTGGCACTGCACAGCCCTATGCAGCATCTTTATCTCCTTTGCAGCACCACAAGTGTGTTTCTGAATCCCACATTGGAAATTTATGTTTTCTATGCTTCAACCTCCTTCTATATATAGAAGACCTCTCTACACTTCAAAGAACCGACTTATAGAGCTTGAAAAGCAATAACTTCAAGCAAACCACTTTGTATTTACTCCTTGGTTTGCAAAGCGAGTTGGGAGGTTTCTCCTTGATTCCTATCCGACTAATTTAAGGCTTTTTGCTGCTCACCTGTTCAAGGTAAGTCTCTTGCCCAAAGCTCGTGTCTGCCGGCCAAGGCTAGCCATCGCCCGTTGTCCAAGGCTAGCCGCTGCCTGTCATCTGAGGCTATCTGCCACTCACTGAGGCTAGCCGCCGCTTGTCATCCAAAGCCAGCCGCCGCTTGTCATCCAAAGCCAGCCACCGCCCACCATCCAAGGTAAGCTTCTTTTCCCTTAATTTCCTTGCCTCTTTTAGTTAGTTAATTAAATTGATTCATCTAGGTTACTAGCTAATCAACTCAATAATCAATTAAGTTAATTAATTAACTCAATCCTCTTTTAATCAATCAATCAAAACATGATAAAGTTGCTAGGCTAAACTAATCCCTTCGCAAGAAGGGAGAACTACGTGGATTCTGATTCCCATTCAAAAGGATACATAGGCATGCTTGGTTCAAGCATCGAATCTAATTAAAATTAATTAGCTATCCTCCTATCACCTTCTTCACTTACTTTTATGTTTGTTTCTTTGCTTTATTATTAGGATTAGTTTGGAGAATGTGGATAGAACCTATAAGGGCTAGAGGAGGTATCCCCTATGTTTGGGATTTTATTTGTAATGTTAACTTTCTTTTGGACTATTACTTGTATTTATTATTGGATATGTGAAATCAATGATCATGTATATTATAAATAGTTCATGCATTTTAATTTATTCATGAGATATATTTTAAGTCATTCTTATATTCATTAGCCAAACTTATTTTGCTAAGATAAACTAAAAACCTAGTCCCCAAATCCTCTTTGGTTTCGAGGCTAATGATCTTTTTTCTTTGGTAATAATTGGAGTCAAATGGGTTTTTCCCTTATATTTTCCCAAATAAAAATAAATTAAGGTGGCAACTCCAAGAAATAATTTTCAAACCTATCAAAAATAAGCCTGAGAGCTTCCTCGTGAGTTCTTTCCCAAATGAGCATTTCGATTCCCTTTAGCAGATCGGACCGATACTCGGGCGAGGCCTTACAACTACTGTATCTTTGATTTTTTGCCCAAAATTTGCTGAATTCGCTCCTTAGCTTTGCAATTTCTAAGCAAATTGATTTATGGCCTCCAAATCAGCTAATTCCTTCAAAATATTCTGATAAGCCACTTAACAAACAAATTATACCCAATTTAATGATAAAACATAGTAAGAATAATGGATAAAATCTAATCAAATATGCACTTATCAATTTCCATCTTTGTTTGATTATGTGATTGGATTGTCTATGTGACACGATTGCATAAGCATTACATTCTAGTTAATGTTAAAGCATTAGGTTTGTATATTATCTAGTATCATTCATTGAGTTGAAACGCTCACTCTTATCTTCCTATTTTGTTGTTGAGTTTCCTTGCCTTTTTCTCCAGCAGTGGATTTTAATGAACTTAATTATCATGTCTATTATTATTTTAGAAATCCGTAATTACAGTAATGTGGTTTGAGTTCTGTTATTATTTTAAACTTTAATTATCTGTGTTTGTATTATGATATGAGGAGATTCTTTGCTAATAGATATTTATAGATGATGGAATTATGAATGCATATTGTAGTTGATGAGATATGATGGAATTATGGTTTACATTACTCGAGCCATTTCTCCAGTAGTAGGGGCTATCACCCTTACAGTTTTTATAGAGATTTATTAGGCAGCATCCTCTTACTTTTTCTAGTGACTTAAGAGTAGGCACATGATATTCTTGATAACATTAGAGAGATTTGCTTAGAGTTGGGTTACTCAGATGCTAGATCCATTTACTTCACATTCATAGGCTAGAGGGACCTATATATACATGATATAAGGATTATATCAAGCATAGATATCAAAGGATGAGTTGGGATGATTTTAGAAGGGAGTTCTTAGCTTGGTTTGTCCCTCCCAGTTTTGTACACCAAAAAATGATTGAGCTTGAGGGGCTTAAGAAGGATGACCTCAGTATTATTTCACTACCGAGTTCTTAGGGTTGTGCATGTTTGTACCTATTGCAGTGCCTAATGAAGAAACTAAGATATTTTACTATGTCAGAGCTTTGGGAAATGACTGTAGAACTTTGCGCAGTAGGCGTTAGTGTCATCCTTTTAGTGATTAAAGTTCACCCTTAAAGAAGAGAAGAAGAAGATTAGAAAAGCCAATCAAGTTAAGAGTCAAGGCACATTGGGGTTTGTTGGCACCAATGGGACTTTCTCTATAGGGACTTATTCTTCTAACTCTCAGGATTTTTGTAAACATTAGTATTAGAAAGATGTTGCACTGTGGTTGTCAAGGTTATTTAACTTTGGTGAGAGCGTCCTTAAGGGTGCTAGGAAATTGGAAAGTGTGCTTGTAGTGAACGAATTTCTTAATGTATTACCTGAAGAGTTTTTAGGATTGCTGCCATATAAAGAGATAGAGTTTTGCATTGATATAGAACATGGAACATATTCTATATCCATGCCACCTTATAGGATGGTATCTGCAGAATTGAAGGAGCTTAAGGAACAATTGCAAGATCTACTGGATAAGGGTTTTATCTAGCTCAGTACCTCACTTTGGGCGCTTTTGTGTTGTTTGTAAAGAATAAGGATGGATCAATGTGTCTCCATATTGATTACAGGTAGTTGAATAAGGTAACCATAAAGAACAAGTACCCTCTTCCCCGAACTGATGATTTATTCGATCAACTTTAGGGTGCTAAATGCTTCTCCAAGATTGATCTTCATTTAGGATACCATCAGTTGAAAATTAGAAGAGAAATATTCCTAAGACTGCATTCAGGATTCGGTATGGGCATTATGACTTCTTGTAATGTTTATTGGGCATTAATGCCAGTCTTGGATCATTTTGCCATTGTGTTTATTGATAACATTTTGGTATATTCGAGGACACTTGAAGAGCATGCTCAACATCTGAGAATGGTCTTGCAGACTTTGAGAAATCATCTACTTTATGCTAAATTTTCCAAGTGCAATTTCTAGTTTAATAGTATAGCCTTTTTAGGACATGTGGTTACTAAAAATGGCATTATGTGAATCTCAATAAGTTGGAAGCTGTAAAGGCCTACTTCACATTACTTATATATTGAGACTTGTGAGATATACACATATCACAAGTGATGTGGGCAAATTATTATACCCTAGCCCTTATGACTAAAAATAGGATGAGCAAGGGGTCAAACACTGGGAAAAATGATGAATTTATTATTAACCGAACAAATAATAAGATGAATAGGCAAGGAATAATTGGAGTTTGAGTAACTAATTAACTACTAATTTAACTACAAATTACTAATACCTAAATAATTTCAAAGTTATTAAACAATTCCTAGAAAGAGGATAGGTTAGAATTACAATTTAAATTTAAATCAATGAACTTCTAATATGTATATATAAAATAAGATTATGAATGAGTTGATTGGAGAATTAACCTGAAATCTTTAAAAGCTTATCTCTAAGTCAATTAAAGGTATTTTTGAATAGACTTGCACACATTCTCATGTCAATGTAAATGTAAACAGAAACCATGAAGTTCAATGTTAATTCTTTTTATCCCTTTAGAAGTAGATTCTAATTAATCTTTTAACTTAAGTGACATCAATTACTTTTCCATTAAGAATTCCAATTTTCATTGCAAATTCTTAACTAACATATTACATATGGTGATCAAGCATATATAACAACTATTAAGAACTTAATTGAAGCCAAATCAATCATTCATTAACAAAATATCAAAATGAAGTTCATAGACTAAATTTGCATTGCAATTCTAACCACAAGTACTTTAGCCTTGATGCATTATTAGATATCTTATAAAAAGAAAATTAAACATTCAATCTAGTTTGGCTCACATTGTTATTGAGAAGAGACATATAATTAAAGAACTATAAGAATTGTTTGATGAAGAATTGCAATTGGAGTTGCATAGTATTAAAGTACTGTTGGCACATTTTAAGGTTCGATCAATTCTAGTGGAAAGAATCAAAGGGTCCTAAAGACGAGATCTACAGTTGTGTAGGATTTTATAAGAGGTGCAGGGAGGTAGTACTAATCATTTCATGATTGATGATAGTGGAGTGCTTTGATACAGTTCTCACCTATGTATTCTTGATGTGGATAATTTAAGAAAGGAAATCTTAGAAGAAGCACATTTCGAGGCTTGCAATATACACCCAGTTACACCAAGATGTACTGTGATTTGAAGTGCATCTATTTGTGGAATGGCATGAAGAAAGATGATGTTGAATTTGTCTCTAAGTGCCTCACCTATAAACAAGTAAAGTTAGAACATCAAAAATCTTTTGGGTTATTGCAACCACTTCCCATTCCTAGGTGGAAGTGGGAGAGGATCATTATAGATTTTATGATTAGGTTGCTTAAGACTATTGCAGTGTTCAACTTTATATGGGTGATTATAGACCAATTAACCAAATCAGCACACTTTATTCCTGTGAAAGTCAACTATTCTGCAGATAGATATGCAAAGCTGTATATGAAAAAGATAGTTTGCTTGCATGGAGTTCCAGTACCTATTATGTCAGATAAGAGGCCTCAATTCACTTCCAGGTTTTGGAAATCTTTATAGGATGCTTTAGGTACTATATTAGATTTTAGCATTGTTTTCCATCTTCAGATAGATGGCCAGTCTAAGAGAACAATTCAAAACTTGGAGAATATGCTTCAAATGTGTATATTTGATTTTTGGAGGTCATTGAGATTCGTACTTGCCATTAATCAAGTTTGCTTACAATAACAACTATCATACTAGGATTGGAATGGCACCATATGAAGCTTTATATTGTAGAAATTGTAGATCTTTGGTCTATTGGGAAGAAGTTAGAGAGAGACAGCTAGCAGGACCTAACTTAGTTTAGATAACTTCAAAGAGAGTTCTTATAATCTAAGAGCCACTAAAGATAGCCTTTAGTAGGCAAAAAAGTTACACAGATCCTAGATATAAGGATGTTTACTTTTAAGTGGGCAATTTTGTATTCCTCAAGATCTCCTCCATGAGAGGTATAATGAGATTTGGAAAGAAAGAAAAGTTAGCACTAAGGTATATTAGTCCATATATGATTATTGAAAGTGTTGGAGCAATTGCTTATTGGTTGGATTTGCCATATGTTGGGAAAATATTTTTCCGACCCTTCTCAAGTGTTGAGCCATAAGAGGTTCAAATTTGTAAAAATCTATCTTACGAGGAGGTTGGATTTTCAAATTCATAGGCTTTGTTCCAAAAAGGTTCCTATGGTTAATGTCATATGGCGTAATCACACCACCGAGGAGTGCACATGGGAAGTAGAGGCTGAAATGAGAGAGAAATATTCATATTTGTTTGAGACTAATTAATATATTCATCTTATGATGTTTATTTGCTAATGAATTTTGTATATTATGTATTGGTATTAAATATCTAAGAATTTGAACTTTTGTTAACTTTAAGGAATGAGTATGATGTTTTTTGATTTACTATTATTTAAAATTCATGGATGAATTTCTTTTAAGTGGAGAGATTGTAACATCCTAAATTTTTCAAAAATTTAAATTTTATTATTTTTTAGTATATTTATTAAATTAATTATTATTTCTAAATTTTTAGAATTTTAATTAAATAACTAGTTGAAGAGCAGGTCTGATTGGTCCAAGAGAACCAATCAGACATTACTGCTAGTTTTAGAGACAGAAAGTACGAGCTCTAATCTCTAGAATGCTATCATCCGATTACTGGAACATCGTACGCCAGGCCAATGGGAAGCCTAGCTACTGACAAAGTTGCCAATATAATTTCATTACCATCATACACAGTCGAACAAGCCGTTTGACTATTCATTGGCCAAAAATCTTCGAAGCTCATTTTTGGTTAATTTCGACCTCTATTCACGGCAATTCTTGTACCGTTGAACTCCTTTTCTCTGAGCTTCAATTTGGTATATCATTTGTTAATTTTAGACTGATTTTGTATTTAACTGGAATCCATCAAACATCATAGCTGCTGAAGCCATTTTCTGGCTATATCTAATGGGTGAGGGATAGTGACTAGCAATTCTAGAATTCTCACTTCAAGATGAGTCCATTAACACTAGTTTCATCATTAACTGGCATCAACATTTTTTGACGACTTTCTGTGAGTGTTATCGATAGTTCTAAATTAATTCTCGATATTTATTTCGATGATGAAATTCATTAATTTTGCGTTGGTAACTTATTTATGAGTTAGATAATTAATTATAATTAATTGAATTAATTTTGGAAAATTGTTAAGTATTATAAAACAATTTTGATAATTAAATTCAAATTGTCAATCTATATTCTGTATTGATGATTATTGTTGTGAGTTGATATTGAGGGCCTAAAAGGGGCATTTGAGATATTTTCTGTGTTGAGTTGGTTGTCTGCTTTTTAGGGATTAAGTCTGTTTTAGGGAAACTCTACTGAATTTTCGATAGATTTCTCCATAAATTAGGATGAGTTGGTTCTTGATCATTATTCTCCTTGATTGATAATTCTATGATATTTTATTTTCTAGATTGTTTGGAACCATACTCTGTAGCTCTAGGTTCGAGTTAATGTCTTACTTAAGTTTTGCTCCTTGTACTGTGAGTGATACTTTTTAATATGCTTCCATATACATCATGCATTCACTTGTCGTATGTATACACTTATATGGATATATATGCATTATGATTATAGATCTAGTAAATTGTCATGCGCTTGTGATTATACTTATTATTGTTATTCCATATTGCTTGTAATTGCCAGATAGGATTATGATGACATAAGAATCATTTAGAAATGTGAAATTAATTAGGATGATGTTTGATAGATGAATTATGACTAGTGTATGACGGCTTGGGGGCTTGATCATCGCCCGACGCTGTTACCAATTAGGTCAGTGCAGCACGGCTTTGGCTACTGATGGCTGGGACCCTATGTATTGGATATAAGAGACAGTATTTGGATTAAGAGGGCTAGATAGGTTATTGGCTCTCCATATTGAGGTTTAGTGTGATTCTTACGGATTGATTTTCATCATTGTTTGATTATGTGACTGGATTGTCAAGATAACATGATTGCATAAGCACTACATTTTAGTTTAATGTTAAAGCACCGAGTTTGTATATTATCTATTATTCACCGAGTTGAGATGCTCACTCTTATCTCCCTATTTTTCCAGGTTGAAGGATGAGCTTATTAGTTATGTTCATTATTGAGTTTCCCTACCTTCTTGTCCGACAATGGATTTTCATGAACTTAATTATCATGTGTATTATTGTTTTAGAAATCCGCAATTACAATAATGTGATTTCATTCTATTATTATTATTTTGGACTTTTGTTATCTATTGTCTATATTATGATATAGGGGGATCCTTTGCTAATAGATATTTATGGATGATGGAATTACAAATGCATGTTACAATTGATGTGATATGATGTGTTATGATAACTCTATTATCATATGGGCCCATAGTCTTGAGTAGTGAGCTTATGTAACCAAAATGTATTATATTCTTTGTTGTCTAGTCTAGTTAGGTTAACTATGGATTTTGGAGGCCTTAAACTTTTCTGTACCCTAATATCAGCCACGTACCCCCAGAGTTGGGTCATGATACCTAAATTAATCAATCAATTATTTTTATTTCTTGGACTTGGTAAATTCTATATTTTACCTTAAATTCTAAATTTTATATCAATGTCTTATTTTTATTTATTTATTTAAAGTCATTAGATCAATATTTTAAAAATTAAATTAATCTTGACCTTCCCTTGTTCAATTTGTCATCAATGCTCTATCAAAGAATAGTTCTTCCCTCTCTCTTTCTATCAAGATAATGCTCTCTCTTGAAGAAAAATTTTAGTGTAGAATTTTTTTTAGTTAATTTAGTGTTAGTAATAATTTTCAATTTTTTTCACTCTATCAAGTCAATTTTGTCGTTAATTTCTTGATTGCTAATAATTTGATAGAGATAAATTTTATTGCTAACTTAATTATAAATTTTGTTGCTAACTTAATTTGTAATTTTATCTGTGTTACAAATTTTTGGAGCTTAAAACTATGTTGCTTTTCCTTTACTTATCATAGATTATTTATATATCTAAGGTTGACAGTTTATACTTTTATGTCTTGTTAAACAAACATAATTACACTAGTTATTGCAATAAAAAGTCCAAACACTAATTTTTATTTTGTTTAGATTGTTGCTAACGCACTGTGTTTGGAGTGAGGCAATTGACAGATCAATTCATTCAACCTTCTTTCGAAAATTTGTAAAAAGATACAAAGATCTCTTATATGAGTCAAAGAAGGAGAGTTGAATACCTTACAAGACTTAGGAGGAGTGGCAGAAGCATTCGGCATCTATCGAGCACCAGCAGTTTTCCCAGCAAGCATTGAAGAATAGAAAGTTAGAGAAAAACGGTCGAGCAAGTGGTATGTCTAAACACAGTGGATGATTTATACCTCATAAGGAGCATGCTAGGCGATTAGTAAGTATTTATATATGTATAGTAATTCTTAACAGGCTCAAGATTGATCCCGTCGAATTCTTCCTACATATACATGAAAAAGCAAGATGGGAAGTGTAATACCCAAGGTTTCTTTAGCCAACTATAAATAGTAATGATGACATGATAATGTCCATATACCATATCACTTAATGTTCCCTTAGCATACTAAGAACCTTAAGAACATCACAAGAAGTGAATTTAATAAATAATGTGACAATGAGTAATGAAGGAAGTCAATATTGATATGTGCTTTTATGATAAAATGAAAGTCAAATTGAGTTTGACTTAATTTGATTATGTTAAAAATTTATTTGAAATGTGAATCTAAAGTGCTAGTGAATAGGTGTTCACATCTCCTAAGACATTGGAAGGTAATGATAGTGATATGGGAAATTGAATTCAATCAAAGTTCCAATGGTATAATGGAGGTCAAACTTAGTTTGACCCAATGAGCTTATGCGATATACATACTTGATCAATGCTAGTAAAGAGTTAGCAATTGGGCATTATGATATGTATGGAATTTATCTAATAATATCTAGAGTGTATAGTGATATTAGAAGGTAGAAATATATGTATTAAAGTGATATGAAGGAAATGGAAAGTGTACTAAGTACCGAGCTTAAAACGTGCATATAAGGATTTGTTAATGGGCTTTTGGACTCAAAGACCCAAACTCATTGGATGGCCGGCCCAAAACAATAAATAAAGTGTGTGTAGAGAATGGGTCTTTGGTGTGTAGCTCTTTAGTTACCAAAGTTGACTAAGTCAAATACTTAACCTAGTGAAACTCTTGATTTTTCCTACACATGAGTCAAGCTTCCATTGGAACACTTAGCACCTTATGATAACTCTCTTCATTGTAGAGAGAATCCTAGCCCTCCACCTTAATCAAATCATAGCCATCCATCAAGGTTAAATCTTAGCCATTAGATTGAACTTAATCAAATCTCCACCATCTAACCTATTATTATATATATGAAAAATATATGTTACAATCTTTACGTTTTCTATCTCTACACTAAAGTTTTACCATGGCAAAAAGAGGTTCTCTCTTTACACCAAGAACCTTAGCAAATTAAAGCTAATCAAGGTGAGGAATCTTGATCATCTCCTCCTTTATATGTTTTAAGGTTGATATTAGTGTTTTGATTGTATAAAACCCATCCTACATCATAAAGAAGATTCGGTCATATTAGTGAATAGCCATGGAAATGTTCTAAATTAAGATTGAGTACACCTATGGTTGCTTTAGATGAAGAATAATTAATTAGAAATGTTGAAGTGAGCTTTGGAAACTTGATTTAAGAATTGAACATCTTAGAGGCATAATATAGTTTAAAAGGGGAACTTGATCTTCTAATGATAGATATTGACAATTGAATAATCATATAGGGTTTTATGTTATACTAATTACATAGTTCTATGGTCAATTTGATGATTGGATGGGGAATTGATAGTTTTTCCCGAATGCTAGGGTTTATGGGAAAATTGGAGATTTGAAGTATTGAATTTGAATTCATAAAAGTGAAGGGAAAAATCAAGCTTAAGAATGGAATCACATGAGTTGTATAATGTAAATTTTGAAATTTAATTGATAAAAGTGATTTTTCCAAAATTAATGAATTAGGTTTCATTTATGGGAATTAATAGTAGAAGTAGAATTGATTCTATTGAACATTAGAATTTTATATTGTTTGTACTCAAAGTTGAAATATGAGATTTGGAGGAAAGGAATTATCCTTCCTACAATGTATAACTTTAGCTATTTAAAGAACAACTAAGGAAAATGTTAAGATTAGTAACGGGTATATGTATAGTATATCTTGACTTTAATAGTGATTGATGTGCAATTGAATTGCACATGTGTAGAGTCTAAAGGCAAGGGTAAGGATGTTGTCATAAGTGTGAAGAGCATTACTAGCCTCAAGAGTCAAGTGTAATAAGAGCAAAGGAGTCCAAGGTGAGTACTTAATAATATATCATAACTTGTACTATATGTCTTTATTATTCAAACCATGATCCTTGAAACATTCCAATGCCTTGAGAAGCTTGAATTGCCTGTTGAATAATGAGCTTTTAAATTGATGCTTCTTAATGACAATTGATTATTGTGAACCGAGCATGTTGAATTTGTAATGTGTTCATTGGATTCCTCAATGTGAACCTTATACGAATTATCCTATTGGAAACCTATTGATAAGCAGAAACCCCTTTTTAGTGTAGGGAAAGACACCAAACCTTGTGCACTTGGTAAAGCCTGCGGATAGAGCAAGAGTACCCAACTTCTATTAGGGGGAAACACCTAAACGTAAGACCCAATCAATTTTACGTAATACGATACTTGTGAGTGAGTAAGACTCAGACTGCCACTCTTGAATTTATGTGTGAGTGAGCAAGACTCAAACTGCCACTCTTGAATTTATGTGCGTGGGTAGCATCCTGCTTCCACGAGTGGGTTATTTCTGCTAATGATACTGTTTCCAACTTAAATGAGAAATTGAACCTAATGATAACATTGATTGAAACTGTTCCACTTCTATAAAGAGCCTTCTTGCTATTGATTCCTGTACTCACCATGCATTCATGTATATATGTATGTATTTTATATTATTATGTGCTCATTGAGTCTTATCTCATTCTCTAGTGGTTTCAATTTCTCAGGCATGATCGATAAGTCAACAAGATGAATTCCAAGCCATGTTCTTCTGCTTGGAAATCGTTCGGTAAATTGCAAGTGTCATGATTCTCGATTTTTGAAGACCATTGTTTAGAGCTCCATGGTAGTCAAAGGTTTAGTCCTAGAATGTTACTGGTTACATGAATTGTAAAAATTATTGTATTATTATTATGAAATGTATGAATAATGTACATTGAGTTATTGATATGAAATAAAATCCTAGAAATCTTACATATTGTGATTATGAATGGTCTTATAAGTTAGTTAAGAAATGGTAAATGAGTAATGGGTAATAAGGAAAAGGTATCAAGTTACGGTCTTGGGGTAAGGTATAATATGATAATTGAATGAGATTATAAGTTAAGTGGATTTTACGAGTTTAGATGACCTTATGTCTCCCTATACCTTATGACCATCATGGCTCAAAAGGCGGGTCGTGACAGGAAGACTTTTGTTGATTTGAAATCGCAACAGGTCATATAACAAATTTTACTTAAAATTAAAATTTTCTACTATTATGATAATAATTAATATTATATAAAATGCAAGTGAATATCACAAACCTCCGTTAGCGGATGTCCCAACCAACTTCAGATCTATTAAGTCCACACCTGTGGATGAGAGAGATCTCTATTTGAAAGCTATTGGGGAATACGAGAACGGTAAGATACAAAGGATCAGTTATTAGGAACGCTTCTATTAATGGGGGATATGAGAAGGGTAAGTTATATGAGACCAGTTCGTCTTCTACTCCACCACGAACACTACCTCTTACAACTGAGCAGATTTATGAGGAGATAGATGAATAAGTTCAGGAGGTCATTAAAAATAGTTATGCACAGACGCAATAGCAAGTCTAGCAACACATGCAAATTGTGGGGATTTTTTGCAAGTGTTAGCACAATAGCTAAGGCTTTCTCTTCCAAATCATCTGCAGCCTATTGTTGTTCCTCCCCCCCTTCTCCTCCACTTATCTTGCTGGTGATGTTGCTCCTCCTCCATTTTATCCTGTTGGTGATGCTGCTTCTCCTTAACTTCATCATGCTGGTGATGCTGCTAATGATTATATAGTAGATGTTGATGCTACAAATTTAAATTAGGTTTATATTTTTTTTTTTATATATGTGAGTATTACTTTAGTATTTTTTGTTATACATATATGATTTTAATTTATATTAAATTATATTTTTTATTATATAATATTTACATTTTATTTATAATTTAGTACATTTAGTATTTATAATTGTAAAATTAAAAAAAAATTAATATTAGAACTTACCCTTTTTCCCACTGAAATTTATTAATTTCTTATTAATTTTAATCACAGGACCAATCATTTTTCTGACCATCTCTATTCATTAGTTATTATTTTTCACACATTTGCTTACTGTTTATCGATCGAATTTAATTATGTTTTATTATTTTCAAATATTTTTTGACCGTTTTGATGAATGACTATATTTATTTTTAATTATCTTTTATTTATTTACTGATCATTTTCTGGCTATTTTTGTATTTTTTATGTATTTTTTAAATATATTTATCGATTAATTTAATATACTTAACGATAGTTATTTGGCCAGTAACTAATTGTGGTCCTTGAAATTTTACTAACCAGTGTTATAGCGAGCATTTTTTGGGTCGGCAATCAATTGGTATATTACTTTATTGACCATGTAATTTCCGAAAATTTGATACCAACTGATTAATTGCTAAAAATTCGATCTGTGAGTCGGTTATTATCTTGTAGTGCTGGTTATTGCAATAAAAAGTCCAGACACTGATTATTGCAATTGTTATATGAGTGCATAACTCGGTTGTATATTGATCATGCTAGTGAATTTGAAATCCAATCAATTCCTTTTTATCTGGTTTCAGCTCATGCTGTACATGTAAATTTATGATTTAGAAACTTAGGTTAATTTGGTCAAAATGAGGAATGCTTCTATATAGCATTTTACTGAATTCTCTTTACTGACATATTCAATAGTTGCACTTGCTCTTTGTCTTTTTGCAGTAAAATGGTATGGGTATTTGCATATTTGACGAGGTTCAGAGACTTCTTTGTTGAGAACAATGTGGCTATTGCTCTTCAAGATAGGATTTGAAAATTTAACAACAATCTCATTTGCTCAATGGCCAAAAATATATGTCAAATAATGGTTGTTTTATATTAGGTAATAATTAATGTTTAATATTAATTAATAGATGTGCTAAATATTATGGGTTTGTACATTGTTAGCAAATTCATTGTTAGCAAAAGTCTCTCTGAAAGACATGCATCATCTGTGTCATGTGCACTTTCCCGATGTCAATATTGATCATTTGATTGCGCTTAAGGGCCTGAAATTGGAGGCCCTAAAAATATTGCAATGTCAAAGGATGTGGATACGCCAGTGGCAATGAAAGTCAAGGCCACTGTGCTATTTCTAATTGGATGTCTATGTATATCCCTCTCATAGAAAATATTGAAGAAGTCAAGACCTATGCATAGGAAGCTGCAGCTGATGCAACTCTCCAGCATCCGATGAAGCAATACACACAGCCCAACTCGAAATTGAGCCTTCCTGGATGGCGTGTTCATTTTAGTTGCAAGTGATTTTGACCTTTCTTTTTTTCTTTCTTTTTTTTATGGCCGTTTTATTTTGTTATTTTGCAGATTCTCGCTTTGATGCGTATTCCTGCATTGCATGTTCCATTGAGATATGGCCCTTCCCTTGATGATTGGTTGGTTTGAGGCTTTAAGCAAGCCAAGCAAAGATTCACACAAGGGTTGTAAGGTGCAGAATTTGACTTGAGAGTTGGATGTTGTGGCTGATGTAAGACCAGTGTCTCCCTTTCTCTCTCTCCTCTCTAGTCCATGTAATTGATTCCATTTCTCGTGCAGGACGGCATTATTTGGAACCCATATGAAGATCTAAACAACCTGCCTGAGGATGAATATCCTTTTTTTACTATAAGAACCAACAGAGAATAGGGAGATTGCTCATCCTAACTTTCTTTTTTTGGCAATATGCGTTGAATGCAGCGTATACTGCACCAAAACAATTTAATTTGACCAACGAGGAAGAAATTCACATGGCAAATGATGGCCTGGCCTAGCCCCTTTATAAATTGAATAAAAAGATGCAAGGTAATTTCCTTTCCATTCATAAGTATATTTTGCAACACTTCCATTCTTAGCCATGCACCTAACTAGTGTTTCTTGTTTTTTGCGTCAGGCCTAGGAGTGAAAGATTATGAAGCATTGTGGAGGTCTCAAATAAATGCCAGAGATCACATACTGGCATTGCATTGGCATCAAGAGGAGCCTACAGTTCATCCACCAGCTCATACGCAACTTAATAACCAACTTACTGATGATGCATATGGAAATTTTCCTGCACCAGAGGCAAATGAAAATAAAAGCCTACATCTGCAGCCTGCTTATCCCTTTCATTTGCCTCTGGTGCAAGCAAATTTCCATATGCATCATCAGTAAGTTGCAAAAAAATCCTCCCATACTGAAGCTGTATGAAAGGAGAAATAAACAAAAGAAACAACAATAGAGACTTCTGTTTTAGTTTTCTAAGATTTTTTTATGTTTATTTACTCGTTGGACATTTTGACTTTTATTGAATGTTTTGGCTGTGACTGCTTGTTTAGCTCAGATTCTGGTTCTAGGCTGTAACTCAAATGATAACGCCGGTGACATCATATTCATGACCATGAAGAGATAACGGTTGTGAACTGAGTTTGTCTGAAATTGTTGAATTCTTGAAATTGGGCAACGGTTGTTACACTGTCGGGTAACGCCGGTGAATGATTCCAACCCAAATTTTAACCTTTTTTTTTTTTTTTTTTATCAGGATATTATGGTTAAACTTTTTTTCTCAACATTAATATTGAATTTAAATTTCCAGACAAACTAAAGGTTAACAACTTGATCTCTTTCGATATGACAATTTATCACTAATAAAAAAAAATGTTTTTTTTTTTTGTTCTTTTTTTATTCCATTTTTTTTTCTTTTTAGGAAATTAATCGTCTGTTGTGATTATAAGAAAGGAAGGAAAGAACAAGAAGATAAAAAAAGAAAATTTTGAAACATTATGTATTTTTCTTCCTTCTGTTTGGATTGGCGAGGAAAGAAATTTCTTTCATCATTTTCACTCTGAACTGGAGAGAATATATAAGGAAAAGTAACCATTATTTTCTTCTCCCTCCAAATTGGAGAGAAAATATAGAGAAGAAAAAATCCTCTTATTTTCCTCCCTATTCCCAAATAAGTGAAAATCAAACTCAACACTTTAGTTCCCTTCATTTATTTTCTTTCCCCCTCTTATTTTCATTTTTCAACTATACAGGTTTTATATTACCGTTAAGATATTTTGGATACTTTTCATAGAGAGCGATCTTCTTTTTCTGCTAGAAAAATGATCATGTCTGGGGCTTCATTCCACTAAATATCTGCCCAGAAGATAATGTTACATCAATTTCTCACCTTGCAATATGCACCAACAGTGGGGTAAGGTATCATTTTTTCGCATAAACTATTAGGACATGGCCCCCGTAAATAGTTCAAATTGTTGATGGTTGCACCTCAGCAAACAATCTTTCTACATATAAGGACATCAACCAAAATGACGTCTCAATAGTCAATAGTAAAAACTTTAAAAAAAGAACAGATTCGATTCTGTTAGATGAATTTGAGGAGAAAATAAGTAAACAAAAAGGGAGAGCAACTCCTATCATGCAGCACATCCGATGGGGAAGAAAAAAAAAATACACACGTGCAAAGGTCTAATAGCTCGAACATTGTAAAAGAACTTGCGGAATCATTGGTATCATTAGTTGCATAATGTACATAGATTGGCAAGGAAACAACAAATATATTAATATTTTGAATAAATTTGTGAAATTTAACATTCCAAACAAAAGTCAAATAGAGAAACTTCTGGTTTATGTTCCGTGAGTTTAATCTAGAATTCTAGATATTGTGCTCAACCCAGCTCAACTAACTAAAGACATGAAAAGGTTTGAATCTTTACTATAGCTTATTTTGTAAATGAGTCGTGCTTACATTTCCTCGACTCTGCTCACCTAAGGCTTACTACTACAATGCACCAAAGGTATTTACAATCAAAGAGAAATAAGCTCAACATACAATAGCAATTTAGCAAGTAAAAGGTGATTTCAGAATACAAGCCATATACATCTAACATATCTCAGAATCTATGCACTATACAAATGACGAACAGAAAACCTGGCCCAACGTGAAATGCGGGAAGAGAACACATGATAGGTAAGGAAGCTCAAGACGTAAATTACCAAGAAATCCACTCACCAGCCCATCAGTGTTCTTCTGACTCTATCTACAATCTTATTTCTAGCTACAATATTTGATAACTGAAATTTAACATTCTCCTCCAGAAGAAATCTGTAGACCTCCCATTCACGATCTGATGCATAATATCTTCCTATTTCAGCCTGAAAACAAAGAATGAAAATTATTAGACATACTTCACACCTCATTGGAAGCTTAAACTGGAGAAGTGATTTAGGATCCATCTCTACATGACAGGCACTGAAGAGCTATTAAACTATTCATGATGATATTGAGGATTTCAATGGCCAGTAAATTATTTAGAGGATTTCAGTGCCACTGGTCCTTTCACGTGAAATATATTTTTCAAATTCAAATATCATTGAACGACACATTTTAAATTCAAAATATCAAACATATAGAATTGCAAATAGCATCATTCATTCTTCAAGGATCTTTATTGATAAATTGAAAGAAATTGCTATGTAGAGATGGATCTTCGAAAAAGTTGCAGATGTAAAAAATTCTTACTGAGAATATGCAGATCCCAAGTGATTTTAAAGCGAGTGTAACATCATAGAAAACCCGTGGTCTTCCACATCCAGATAGTTCAACTGGATTAGCAACCAGAAGTTCAGTATCAGGCCCACGGTTTGCAATCATCACACGTAACGGATGAAGCATTTCCACCTTCAAACGAGAACACAGTCCACTTTGTTTATCAGAATCCACAATCTTCTTCCCATCCTTCTGCTGAATAAATACGTCTAAATCACGATATCCACCATTGTTTGGTGAGAATCGACCATAAGCTATCTGGATAAGAAGAAACAAATAATAAAATTATGCCAATAAACTCAATACAGGATATCTGCCTGTAAAAATGCGATGTGAACAATTTCATGGAAACTGAGTGTGTGACAATTTACTAATTTAATAACTGTCAATTGGTTTATTCCCACAATAGTATTTATTTATCTATCTATTTACACAGAGGAGGGATAAAAAAAATTTCTTTGGTTGCACTGCTAGCCCCAAGAGAACTATATAAAATTTACCAAGTTGAGGTAAACAAACTTCAATCATGTCATTTTGTCAGCACGGGGAACATTCCCACAAACTCCAATATAAGTTCACCATACTGATAGACTATAATGCCCCACAATGGCCTCCAATTTAAAGAAAGCAAACTAATCATGTCCAAACTAGATGTCTGATTAATAAAGATTATGGACCTACAAATCAGTACCTGAATATTGCAGTCTTTCAAAGTTCTCACTACATCATAAAGTAGACCCTTGTGATCAATGCAATGTACTTGAACCAATGTATGAGCAGGGCTCAATGAATTGTCAATAATCACATTGGCCTTTTTCAGTTTTGTCATATCAGGGCTAAGAGCCTGGGAATGGATTTCTTTATCTGATAGCTCACAAAGAAATAATTCTTCTGCAATAACAGGATTAAGAGAAGACATGCACTGAAGACATTCATACTCAGGGCCTGTCAGCTGAAGTTCACAGCTGATACATGATTCACCTAACACAGCATGCAATTGTTCACATGTCTCATCTTGTCTTTTTTTTGTATGTAGTAACTCCCTGGAACAAGGTTGTAGCACATAATAAAATTAATAATGAACAGAATTAAGACTTGAGTCTTCAATTACTAATTAAAATTGATCTTGTCACATGCTTCAAAAAGAAGATGTGTTTGGCATGTCTGATATAAACTTAGTCCATTCAAATTTGCTCACTCCTTACTACTCATGGACATACTTGTTGAACATTTAAATGACACTTTTCTTCTCATACAAATTTCAGTTATTATGAAAAATTTGCTAGGTTACCAATGGGAGGGAAGCACCCACTCCCAGTGTCATGAATTAACATAAAGCAAAGAAAAGATCACATCAAGTGTAAACAAACTAACCACCATCAGTTACTCGTGTAAATCTCAATAACAAAGCCCTGGAAGGATTAGCTTACATTCATATCGTAAGAAGAAATAATGTCCTTATATGTATATGAACTTAACTTTGGAAACAAAGAAGGGTTACAATAATGACTCCCAGGAATAAGAAAGACGAGAAATTACAAACATGATAACTAGCTAGATGGCATTTACTTGCAGTTAAATTAGAAGGACCACTGTTTAGCAAATTCTGGACATTATGCTCATCATTTGACAGAATGCTGCATGCATAAGATTCAATCAGCAGCTTTGATAGTTGATAATTTCTTTGCAGTTAAAATAAACCACAATAGAAACTGTCGACAAAGACCCCAATATAATAAAGGATTTCACATAAAATTGTTAAAGAATCAAAATAAAATCCTTAAATTATTTTTTCTAAAAAAATCAAGTAGAAAAGAAAGGAAGAAACAACGCTCACATATTATCTGTTATGAAGAAGAGGTCCAGGACTCTGCCATCTGGGGTTGTCATAACCTTGACCCTTTGAATTGTAAGTTCGAGCTCAGAGAGAACTTGGGTAACATCTAAAAAGAACTTACAAATGCATTAGAATCATAGATAAACGCTCACAAAACAACCAAAGAACATTAGCAAGTAAAGAGATTGGTATTATTACCATGCAGTAATCCTTTTCTATCGAGGCAAAAAAACTTCAACAAGTAAACTGGAGACGATGTGGATGGTGAAGACTGTTGGTTTAAGTAAAAGGAGACTGAACAAGATGATGGGCAAATAAATAGAAGACGGTTCTTCAAATTTGACCATCTTACAAGCGAGCGAGAATGAGGAACCACCCACAATACTATATAACACCATTTCCCATCAGTGGAAACATCTAAAACCACAAAACATTCACAATTAAATAAAGATTAGTGCTTTTTCTAATACCCAACACAAAATTCTATTCATTTAGCCCACCAAATTATCATCATTGCCGTATCAACCAAAACGAACCCAAAAAATCCATTAAATTCAGTTCAAAAAAAAAACTGTAAATAAAAGAAAATTGAGCTGAAAAAGTGAAAGTTACCTCCTTTGGTTATGTAAAGCCCAAAATCGAGGATTATTCTACAAATATCGCAAGAAAGACCAGTTTTATCAGGGCAATTAACAGTAATAACATGGGGCTCTCCAGGCTTCTTCCCTTTCTGGATCAAAACGGCGTCATCGCTCGGTACTCCCATCTCGGAAACCGGCGAGGACCTAAAGCCTCCACTTGCTTTGACTTTCCGATAACAGTTGGAATTTCCAGGCTTTTCTCCGCCTTTTCCGCTAAAATCTAGAACCCTGGAAGGGGGGAGAAGATGAAAAGAGAAAGGGCGGTAGGCAGTGGGCGAGTGAAAGCTTTATGTTTCCTGTTGTTGGTGAGAGCCAAAGCCAAGTCAGCAAACAGTAGACCGTGAGGACTGGACACGCGGCGGCCGGGTGGTGGTTAGATAAAATTGTCTTTTCACTCGTTAAAAGGACACATGATTAAATGTAGGCCACGTCTCGCTATTGTCCTGCAATAGTTGTCTTCTTTTTCTGGACATGGCACCGTCGTGAAAGGTAGTGTATGTACAATTTTACATCAACATAGCTCAATTTTGCAAGGCGGATTAGTGCATTAGTTAAATTAATTTTCCCAATTTTTTTTTTTTTGTCAAATAAATTAATTTTATCAATTGTGTGTTTAAATTTTAATTAGTTAATCAATAAGGTATTCTTGGCCAATGAAGCTTTGATCTATCGATTAAGACGAAAATCGATACTTTGGTCTAATATTTATACCTATAATTGATATATAATATCTCTAAAATTAAATAACTTTTTGGTTCTTTTGTATGACTTAAATGTCCCAACTTTACACTTTTCATGTTTGGTTTTCTCAACTTCGATTTCATTTTCAAGCTCTCGAACTTGATTAAACTCTTTAGGGTTTCAATCTTTCTGCTTAATTTCTCTTGAATTAAATCATTTCTGTTATGAGTTAGACTTAAATTCCCATTCAGATCATCGTTTTCATTCCCTTTGTTGATTGCCTTTGAAAAAACATTGATATAAACAAAAACTTATTATTTTTTTTTGGAGTTTTTGACAGTTTCTTGATTAAGAAAATTATATTCTGTATCAACAATGATTAAAGACAGACGCAAAATTTAGATTGGCGATAGGTTGAAAATGGTACAATATACAAACTTTTAGTAATTGCAGACAATTAAGATGTGATTATGTAAGAGTCATGTGTAAATAAAAATGCAATATGTTCTATAATTCACTTAATTCTAATATAAGTTGTAATTATATATGGTAAAATTGTAATGAAAATTAAGACAAGCATTTGATTTATTTTTCAATATTTATTTAAAAATAAATTAACATTATCATTTACCAATTTAATACCATGTTAATATTTTTTTAAGTTTCAATGAAATTTAATAAAAATATAATTATAATCGCACAACACTCGAATTCAAAACTAGTTATAAGTAACATGATATATTTATGTTTTACAATCTATATAGAAAATTTGTTATTTAAATTTATTACTTATATAATAGTAATGGAATATTATTAAAAAAAAAAGCTATATAGTTTAATTAATCAATTAATAGTTGATAAAATAAAAAAAATAGTTGTAAAAACAAGTGAGTGCTTTATTTACAGGTTATGGAAAAATAAAAATACTAGTAGAAAATACATATAAAAACCAAGATAGACTCAATAGGACTGACTATTAATATAATACGTATAAAAACCACTCATCATACATATAAAAAAAGAAAAAATGGGAGGCCCAGGTCAATCCCCCTAGGTCTGCCCTTAACAAAGATGCAAGTAAAGGAGTATATATTATGAGTTAATGATGTTTGATAAAAATGCATTTGCTCCTTAATTTTGTTTATTATATTTGAATCTTGGGTTTTTCTTTGATTAGAAAATGAGAAATGAAAGTCTCTCATTTTCTGCATATAGGATAGAATTTTTCTTTTCTTTTCTGCTCAAGGTTTGAACAACCAAACAAGGAATTATTAATTTTGGTATTTGTTGTATGGATTAGTTGTTGTTTGTAATTTGAATGACTAATAATGAAAAGGAAAATCTAATTAAAATGATTTAGATCATTTTATGTTAAAAGTCAATCTAACTGATTATTATAAGTTCAATTATTAATCATTAAAGAAAATTAATTTGATTTGATTAATTGTTGCCCTCCTATATAAATAAACTCTCATGCTCTCTCTCTCTAGGATTTTCTCCCTCTTTCTCTTTAACAGCGTCGCTCTCATCAGTTTGCTAAGGGCTACCTCTAATGGCCTTGGCCATTGGTGAGAAACCCACTTTTACTTCTTTTTTTCATTGTTTTCTCTGGTTTTATATCTTTAATAAGTCTTTTAATGTGTTTTTGTGAGCATTATTTTGTTCACATCGCATATGATTATTTTGAATATGTGAGTTTCATCTCCCTCGGCTGTGATCCAACTTAAATACAGTGTGGTACGGCCTGCTCTTCGACTAATGATATATTTTGCTCATCGATGGGTGGGGGGAAGGAGAAGCTAGATGCTGCCTTGATTGCTCAGTGAAATTTTTATGTGTTGTTCTTTGTTTGATGTTAAGCTCTAAGGCACCTAGTAGAGGTTGGGTTCCTCTTGGCCTGACGCCTTTCTCGTCAAAGGAACCTTTAATCTTCCAGGATACTATCGCTTGGTAGTTTTATGGTGATGGAGGGATTTGTTTAAAGCTCAACGATTTTATCTTTCATAGGTATGCTCAGCCACAAAGGCTCCGTTCATTTGCCAACTCCATCTATGTGTTGGGTCTCCGACGGCGAAATCAAATGTGCGGCAGAGGTTTCTTAAGCAAGGGAGGGCAAGGGGGTCTGTGTGTAATTTCCATAATGTTGTGGGTTGTAACCAAGTCAAAAAAACCCTTATATGGGTAGTTCATTGTTGGACCATAAGTTTATTTTAGTTCTTATTTGTTGGGCTACTCTTATGTACTATTATTGAATCTATACTCTCTTGAGCTTTAGTCCTTATTATTGCTAGTTTTTCTTTCTTTGGGCAAAAAAAAATCGTTGCCCTCCTACAACCCAAAAATTGTTAACATGGGCACATTTTCCCCACATAAATTGATATTTTTTATTTTTGAATTTATTTTTTTTAGAGTTTTATGTGGTGTTGAGTAAAATTGAAAATTAAATACTATAAATTTATTCTTTGAATTTTAAAATCTGAATGATATAAGTGATGTAATTTTTAAATTATAGAAATATTTAAAATTTGAATTACATAATGTATTCAATGAAAATTTTAAATTAAAAAATTTAACTTATCATTTTATATAACTCTTAACTTAATTGATGCTTTTAAACAAATGTTATTAAATAATTTAAAATACTTAAGTGTTAAAAATTTTAATTTTAACTATTAAATGAGATTATTAAACAAAATTTTAATTTCAATTAAGATAATATATAATCAACTAGTATGATATATAATATCATACTTAAATATATATATATATATATATATATATATATATATATATATATATATATATATATATATATATATATATATATATATTACATATTTATTTATACAAATTTGTTATAAATTATTAACAATTCACCAATATAATTATAGAATGTAACTGGAAATAAATAAGCAATCTATAAAAGGGAGTGCTCAGGGTGTTGCAATTTTTTCTATTTCTTTTTGTTTTTGATTGTTATGTTTGCAAAGATATTTCTAACAAATGCACATTTAGGCAAATATTGCATTTGATACGAAGAAAATAGCAAGGCACATGACATACAGTCGAAAAGTGCAAGCGCGAAACATTATAAAAATTACCTCACACAATATATAATAAAATAGATGGAAATTTAAAATTTAACGTAATTCAGTAAAAGCTTATTCTATAAAAATAATTTCACTAATTAATTAAAAAGTACAACCACTAATAAACACTCAAAGACTTCTCTAGCTCAATTACACTCAAAATATAACACTCTCACAATAATTTCACAAATGTACTCTACTCATACAATTTGTGAAACACTACTCAAGAATATTAGCTATCACTACTAAAGCTCTCAACCCTTTTCAACTGATACCAATATACTTCAACACACACTTTCAAATAACAAATATGCCTATGTATATAGGCTACAAATTCGGCAACCAAGTTGCCAAAAAATAAGTTGTTAAACTTGACTTGTCAATATTATATAAAGTTGGCAACTAATTGGTCAAAAACCATACATCAACTTGACTTCTTCCTCCTTTTTTATTAACTTATTTTTTTACTTAATTATTAAGCACTTCTAATATTAATTTTATTGGCTAGATTCTTAACAATTTCCCCCTCCAAACCATAAAATAAATATGTTTTAACTCAATTTTCAAAATGTACCTTTTTCATTGATGCCACCACATATATATTTTTATTCTTCAATCCATTTTCAACTCCGCCATGCACTACACCAATAGCAATTATGCTTCCCATCAATTTATAAAGATTGTTTCTTCTAAATTTTTGGTCCTTCATGATCACAAAAGCATTTCGAGTAACTCTCATAACTCCACCTTGAAAGAACATCCATAACTCAAAGCATCCAATTTATCCAAGGAAATTACATTCCTCTTAAATTTGGAAATATATCTCACATCACCAAATATCCTTGCATTACTATAATGCATTTGATTTTCACTTGGCCAATACCTTCAATCATCATTTCTATCTCTAAATTTATTAAACCACTCCTTTTTCAAACAAATATGAAAAGGGCAAGCAAAATCCATCATCCATTCATCAATAATGGATCTTTTCCACTTTCCTTTTCATCAAACGTATCTAGGGGTGTAAATGAGCTGAGTCGTTCGCGAGCAGCTCGGTATTTGGCTCAATAAAAGCTCGTTCATATTCAGATTGTTTTATAAATGAGTCAAACTTGAGCCTTATTTTAAAGCTCGATGAATAAATGAGTCAAGCTTGAGTAAAGTGAAGCTCAACTCAATTAGACTTGTGAACAGCTCGATTATAAGCTCGTGAATCGATCACTAAGTTTATAAACAACTTTATTATTATTATTATTATTATTATTATTATTATTATTATTATTATTATTATTATTATTATTATTAACTTAATAATTTTGGCACTCCAAAAATATATTTTAACATTTTTATAAACTTTTTACTAATTCAAATTGACTGAAATATATATATTCCTAAATAACATAACCTAATATTTTCATATTATGTAAAATATATTTTTTTGTTAATTAATATCTTTATAATACATGTAATGCTCAATTTTATTATTGCATTTTTTCACAAATTAGATGTTTTTACTTTTATATTAGTTTCAAGTATTTTCATTATAATTATTTTATTAGAAATAAATATTTAAGAAGTTGAGTATTTTAATAATTTAAAAATAAGTTTTACAATGAGTCGAGCTCGAGTTTAGCTCGATTATAATTTATTAACGAGCTGAGCTTGAGTTGAGCTCAAACTTAACTCGAGTTTTAAGTAAGTCAAGGTTGAACATGATTTTCAAGCTCGAGTTCGAAAAAAAAATATGAACTGAGTCTGAATAAGTTAAAACTCGGCTCAACCTGAATAAGTTAAAACTCGGCTCAACTCAACTCGGCTCGTTTACACTCCTAAATGTATCAATAGTAAGCACATCAAACTCAAAAATACCATAATCTCTAATTGCAAAATTTGTGAAACCAATATTTGCAGATTTGCCTCGACTCTTCTTGAATTGATTGAATTCTTCAAATTTTCTTTCATCTTTTTACAATGGTACTAGATGTACCCTCTCATGGTAATAATAACACCCTTTGTTAGAATAGTCTACTCATGGTCTTGAATTTGAGCTTGATCTATTATTTTTTTTATTTCTTCCTCTTGAATAACTTTTACCATGACTAGAACTCATCACCAAAGCTTCACCATCATTACTGCTTTTCGGCTCCTTCAATCTTTCATGCTCTAAAATTACAGCTGTAACTTCTTCCACTATCACCGACTTCTTTCCAACTGTCATTGCGGTTATTAAACTTTCATATGATGGTAGCAGAGAGGCTAAAGGAATGATTGGCTCATCTTCAATTCTTACACCTAGACTAACTGTTAAATTTTTAATATAGATTTAGGAGAACCAATCTTAAAAGTTAGCTTGCTAAGATTGGGGTGTGCATTTCTATATTAATCACTTAATATTTTTGTATGTAATCAATATGGGATATTCTAACATTCCCCCCTCAAGTGACAATGGTGTATTCAAAATTGTCACTTGAAACAATTAGATAGTCAGGTATTTGGGTAAACCGGAATAACCGATAAAGTAATTAGTTACTTGGTACATGATTTACTTGGGTATTTGATTGAATAGGGTACTTAGTTACTTGGTACATGATTTAATGCACTTGATATACTTGAATATTTGATTGAACATGATACTTAATTACTTGATACTTAATTTACTTTGGATATTTAATTAAACAAAGTACAATTGATTAAACATAATCATCCTGCTATGATACCATGTTAAATTTTTAATATAGATTTGATAGAACCAACCTTAAAAACTAACTTATTAAGGTTAAGGTGTCTATTTCTATATTAATCACTTAACATTTTTGTATGCAATCAATGTGAGATGTTCTAACACTAGCCAACTGAATGATTAATCTTTTGAAGGTATTAAGATGATCTCGAATACTAACACCTTTGTTCATCTTCAATCTATACAATTATGTCTTCAAATATAATTGGTTGGTGAGCGATTTAGACATATATAGCTCCTCCAATTTTTTCATAAGCTAGTTGGAAAGGTCTCGTTTAACACATCATACTTCACATTGAGAACTAACGTCAATCAAATCATACTTACAACCTTTTGCTGTAAATTTTCCCATTCTTCATCTTCTAAAGATTCAAATTGTTTCGCATTCAAAGATTTAATTAATCCTTGCTGCACAAGGATATCTTTCACAGTACTTTGCCATAAGCTAAAATAATTTTTCTCATCAAATAGTACCACCTCAAACTTTGATCCCATTGTTCCCACGATTTTTGACATTTCAAACCAGACTTTGATACTACTTGTTATAAAAATTGCCTCACACAATATATAATAAAATAGACAGGAACTTAAAATTTAAAGCGGTTAGGCATAAGTTCTACTTCACGAAAATAATTTCACTAATTAATTAAAGAGTAAAACCACTAATAAACACTAAAACACTAAATTTTCTTTAGCCCAATTACACTCAAAATATAATATTCTTGCAATAATATCACAAATATACTCTACCCATACAATTTGTAAAATACTACTCAACAATATTAGCTTTCACTATTAAAGTTCTCAACCCTTTCCCATTCTCACCAACACACTTCAACACACACTTTCAAATAACATATATGCCTATATGTGTAGGTTATAAAGTCAGCAACCAAGTTGCCAAAACCATCAAAAATAAGTTGTTCAACTTGACTTATCAGTATCATACAAAATTGACAACTAATTGGTCAAAAATTATACAAGCTAAGTTCAATTTGACTTATTTCTCTTTTTTTATTAATTTATATTTTTTATTATTTAATTATTAAGCACTTCTAATATTAGTTTTATGGATTGGATTCTTAACATGAGGCGCAAAAGTAATCAAGACGATAACTATATCAAACCCAAAAGTAAATATCTGGTTACGAATTAGCACTTTAGCAAACAAGAAAAAAATAATAGCCAATAATGCTTAGTCCAAATTCTGCCTAATATGGATTATTAAAAATGTGTTTGTCATTATATATTGACATTTGTCGATAATTGTAATTGATAGTAACTAATATTGGACTTGTATATAATATTTATTAGGGAAAAAAAAAAAAGAAAGAAAATTAACATGAGTTCAGTGTTCACAGCCAACATGGACAGAGCCAAAAGGCAGAAAAAACAGCACACAACACATGAAGTGGGGATGCTCGCTCGGGCTGGGTATGAGATAAATTTTTACATATTGTTATATTCATATCTTACTTACATTGAAACAAGACGGATATAGAGATGAAATGGAGAGAGTTTGAGTATAAAATAAGATGAGTGATATTGTGGATATCAACTTATTTTTTAAAAATAAAAATATATTTATATTTATATAAAAATTATATTTTTATAATATATATATATATATATATATATATATATATATATATATATATATATATATATATATATAAAATACATTATTATATATATTTTACTTAAAAATATAATTATAATAGAAATAAACATATATAAAAATGAATTTTAAAAATCTAATACAGGATATACATGCCAATATTTACTTTAGCCCATTTACAAACATAGCAAATTTTATCCGTCCTATTAAAATCAAATTAAGTCATCCTATATTTGGCAAAAAAAAAAAATTGTCATCCCTGCTATGAAATAACGTAGAGAATGGGACATTATGCGTGCACGTGGGTGATAAATCAGTGGTCACGCTATGACATGTAAGCGGGGTGATAAATCACGTAGGGTTTTGGATTTGGGTCACTTTGATTATACTTTTATTATTGGATTGCAAAAAGGTAAAATTATTTTTATTAGATTATCATTAAAATCAAATATAGGAAAAAATACAAAAAAATTTCTCATTTTTCGCAAAAATGCTAATAAATCCTTTATATTTTTGGTAATTTATTTAAACCTATAAATTGTTAAAAATAGCTCAAGAAAATCCATAAGCTAATTGTCATTACCTTTTTTGTCTTATGAGCTTGATAAATAAAATATTATTATATATATAGAAAAAAAGCCTATAACACTAAAAAATAAAATTATATTTTTGAAAAATAAAAAATATTAACATTAAATTACTATATATATACTATGAAATTATTTTTTATTTTAATGATAATATATATATATATATATATATATATATATATATATATATATATATATATATATATATATATATATATATATATATATATATATATATATATATATATATATATATATATATATATATATATATATATTTCCTAATGTACTTTGCACATGAATCCCTTTTATAACTCATTACGATTATTTTTAAAACATAATTGAATTTAAAAAATAAGAAGAATTTGAAGTTCCATTCTTTATTTCTTGAAATTTGTATTAATAAAACTTAACAAAAAATATTAAATGCATACAATAACAATTTAACGAATGGAAAAAACAAATGTATGATATTGACAAAAAAAAAAAAAAAAACTTTAGGACATTACTAAATTAAATGTAAGTTCGTAATTTTTTAAGAATTTTTTACTTTTTAAAAAATGCAAATGTTTCTATTACGAAAAGTCTAACATGTTGAAAAAAATAAAAATATTATTCTTAACAATTAAATAAATAAGTAATATTAAAAAACTTATTATAAGGACTTAAAAATATTGAAAATATAATATAAATGGAATTTCTAATTTTATAACATTGAATATCTATTCTAAACTTTTACTTTTTCCTTATTAAAAATATAATGATTTTTTTTGTTACTTAAGTACAAAATTATGTACTTCTATATTAAGTAAAGTTTTTAATTAAACAATATAAAACTTTTCAAATAAATATTGTGAAACTGAAATTTTATTGATAGACTTTTAAAATTATCTTCATGCAATATTTATATAACTTAATTATTATGTTCACTTCAATTATTCAACTCAAGTTAAGTTAAATTTTCATGTGAATTAAGTTAAGTCCTCTCTCCAAACATTACTATAGCAGTTACATCTGAAGTTGTTATTGCTAAAGCTATCATCCCATGCAATCTAAGATTAGTTAGGATTACTTGATACAAAAATATTTTTCCAACTCCTTTAAGGCCATCAACGAAGAACACACCACCGTTATTTGAATTTACGTACCCCGTCTAATATTCTTCTATTTGCCTATATTTATTCCCTATTTAGTTTCACTATTGCCTCATTATCATTCTTTGGTATCTCTATTGCCATTTCTTTTACAAATATCTCCCTTTTATTACTTGTTGGTTGCTCAGTTTGATGACTTGTAATTCTAAGTAAATCATAGTTCTTTATATTCTTTCCCAAGTTTTGTAAATGGTATTCAATGCTATTTACTATGGATGAGATCTGAGTTTCCACCATGTCTTTACAAATTTGCTTCAAATATTTAGACATGGCATCTAAGTAATCTTTCCAAAACTTTCTGACATCTGCTAATTCACAATACATTATTAGAATAGCAATAAATCTTCTAAACTCTCTTGGCATGTTGAAAGCAACAACTTCGCTCACACATTCTGATGTGTTTTGATATGATTTGAGCAGGCCTCTTTTTATTGCAGCTTCCTTAAAAGAATTGCATTCCATGTTGTCTACTATAAGCAGGTCTTTAAATGATTTTGACCCCTCTAATATGGCTCAATAATAATCTCAAGTAATCACTATCGCCTTCTATTGGATTTGTTGCATTGACTCGACCAATGATTAAGAATGGCAATATGGCGGGGCAAGTTTTAAGATTCCTATCCCTGTTCTATGAACAGTCGAGGCAAAGGCAAAACTGAATAAATCAAGTTCGGGGCAGGAATGGGGATCCTCATTTGTATTTTTATAATTTTGTTAATGTTAAAACTTCATAGTGTATATATTTTAACAAAATATTATACATATTAATGTTAAATTTTATATTTTACTGATTAATATTTAAAAAATAATATAATTAAATACACAATGATATAAGTTTAATGAAAACTAATAAATTTTATATATATGTAATATGAAATTATTATTATTATTATTATTATTATTATTATATATATATATATATATATATATATATATATATATATATATATATATATATATATATATATATATATATATATATATATATATATATATATATATATATATATATATATATATATATATATATATATATATATATATATATATATATATATATATATATATATATATATATATATATATATATATATATATATATATATATATATATAATTTTATGCAATCGAAGCAGAGATCGGGGCAGGAAGACTCAATCTCATTTGCGCCCTATTACCATAGGCGGGACAAAAATTCTGTGTTGAGTTCAAGGCGGCCGAGTTCCCCATTAGAGCAGATCGGATTTCGCCATCTCTACAGATGATCTTTCCTCTTTTCTTTGTCTCCCAATATTTTTTTTTTGTCCCACACATAATGTTCTAAAAATTCTTTTTACAACAATCTCCCTGCATGCTAGTCTATGGAGCATTTAGAGAAAAATTATGTTTACATTTTTTTTTTTTAGCTTTTCTCTTATTTCCTCCCAATTGGGATTGCATGTCATTATAATAAATAAATAAATATGGTTTTTCATATGTTTGCACCAAAGTCATTGCATCTAAGTGCCTCCTTCGTATGTCTCTAGATCCACCTATAAAAGATGTTGACAGAATGCTACCTATTCCTATTTACATACCTCTGGTTTCTCTAGTTTCAACACTACCTATTTTCCATGGTATAATTTGCACCTTATTTGTGATTGTTAGATTTTTTACAAATCCAATCTTCTTGTTTCTAGTTTTATATACATATCTACCACAAATTGCTGCATTAGTTTTTTAGATAATAATATAAATGAATTTTCGTTATACTTTATCTGATAATGGTGGCAGTGATATTCATGACACAACCCTTTTTGTTATGTTGGTTATTTAACACATGTATTCAATATTGTTATTAACATATTACACATGGATCTAAAAATTTTGAAAATTTTCTAAGTTTTAAATCTTTCTACAAATTAGAGATCTGTAATACATTGAGAAATTGCATTGCAATTTACTATTTCAGTAATAATAAAGAATAAATTTTTTCAAACAATGACTTGATGATTTGAATACACAAATATAAGAATATTATTCTGAATTTTTTATTGAGTCTTTAAGAAATATAAAATCATATTTACACAAATGTAAGTATGGAAAAATAATTTAAGATCCCATTTAAAAAATCTTTATACTTCATATTCTAAATAACAATTGAATTAAACTTAAGACATATAGTCACTTTAAAATCCATATATAATATTAGTGTATCAGATCACTTAAGAAATATAGAATTTTATATGAAAATAAAAATAAATATATATTGAAAATAATTTAAGAAATTAGAATGAAATTATTCATTTAAAGCTAGTTAAATATGTTTGAGGTAATTTGGTTACAAATAAATTGGTATATTATTCACAATATTGATTAGAATTGTTTATTTTGTATTTGTTCCCTAAATGTGCTTGTACCACAACCCCTCATTTTAAAAGGATATTTGGATTATTCTCTTCTACCCAAACGCTTGCTACATCTTCTTCTGTTGGTTCATGTACTATTTGTGATATTGTATATATGTTTCTCTTTTTAATCAACTATTTTCACATCGGAAGAACAACATCTGAAGCAATAACCCTAACAGTTTAGATCATTCCCTTCTATCCAAATACCTGCAATGTCTTTTTCTATTGATTCATTGTATTGTATGTGTTATTCTATATTTCTTTTTTTTAATCAGCACTTTCACATCGGAAGAACAACATCCAGAGCAACAACCCTAATAGTTTGGAAGATATCTTAAGACTAGATTTTAGCACCGATGTATCCTATATGTGCTCTAGTTTATGCCAAATCCAAATAGTGTAAGTTGAATTATTGGGAAAAAGGAGGAAAATCACTTTAATCTCTTGTTGTATGTTTCTCTTTTTAATCCATATTTCCATATTATTATATGATTCATAATTGTTAATCCTTTTGAAAACCTTAATATATGGACTATCTTCTAGAGTCTTCATTAACTTAGACATAATAGTTTCGGATAGTTGAACTTCGCATATTGTACTTATTATGTTTTTTAGTTCATTAGCACTGTCATAAAAGTATAGTTCATTTGACAATTAAAAAATCGAATATGAAAAAAAATATAAAACAATTGGATCCAAACAAATTATTCAAACCTTTCATGATAACACAAATATCCCAAAAGTTATATAGACCCTAAATTTAATTTTGTAATATAAAATAATCAATGGATAACAAATTAATAAACCATCCTTGCAAAATATCTAGAATTGTATTGAATAATAGTATTAAAAAAAGATGTAAAATTAAATAAACAATAAAAAATAGTATACCAAGCATATCAGTATATCGCTCACAATGCTATCTTTAAGTGATGATGAATTAAAAATAAAAATAAAACATAAGAGAAAAATTAAAATATAAAAATAAAATATCATAATTCAAATTCTTGGATAATTATAGATTTTTTAGTAATATAATCTATATAAAACAATATAGGCTTTTGTTGCAGATGAATAGTGCAGATTGGGGTACATTGTCCTCAGATTTTCAATTTACAGGCAAAATCATCGTTTCGCAAGTTCTAGCTATCTCAAGGCCCTGCTAGGAATAGGTCCATTAGAAAATGATGTCGTATTTCACTAGATGGCACATATTTTTTTTAGTCTTCCTATCAACCCATGCGCGTCTTGGTCCAATTAACCATAGCAGAAATTCTTCCCTTATGCTTCTGTAGGAGCATTGTCTTTATCTCCCCTTAAACCTTTATGTTTGCTTAACCATGGATCTTTGCATGGTCTTTGCTTTGTATTTTTTCCCCTCTTGCATTTTAGTTTGTCAGAGGTTCCTTGGCGATTCTTATTTTCTTTGCCTCTATTGCTTTTGCCGTCTCCGTTCTCACTAGGAGTGGGCAAAAACCGACTAAACCAAAATTTCGTACCGAACCAGACCAAAATATATAATTTGGATTGGTTTATTTGGTAAAACGGTTAGGTTCGGGTGGAGTAAAAAGAAAAGTTCGATGTTTGATGTTCAGTTCGATTCATGAATTTAAACACCAAACCAACCAAACTAACCAAAGTCTAATAACCCTAATTTAGGCTTTACAAAAACTACGTCGTTTAGCATCCCTATATATTTATCGTTAAACACCCACGTTACCTTACCTTACCCAATTCACACTCTGCCACTTCTTTAGAATTTTTTGATGTTCATATTAGAATTCTCTCAACTTCTTCTCCTCTCTCATCTCTCTCGTCTCTCACATCACAGATCACGATTCAAACCTTTTTCCTCTCTTTCATGATTTCACCTCTTCTCTGAGGCAAAGCCTAACCCTAACCAATTTCCATATCCTCTATTCTTCACCTCTTTCACTGGCAACTCTCAACTTTCTAAGATTTCTCTCAATCAAATTTAGTGGAAGTTTTACTCTAATATCCTAGACCTAGACCTACAGACCCATCTAAACGAATCTCTCTTAGTCACTTCCAAACCTTAACCTTAATATCCTTGAACCTTGATTTAAGTAAACCATAAGATTTAACCATATATTTGGTGGAAGCCCATTTCTGTTTAAATCATTTTGCAGTCTTTGTTCAAGGTAAAAATGAGTCTCTTTTGAAGAAAAAAAAAAAGGTTTTTTTAGTTTTAATTGTTGTTTTTGATGATTTTGTAACCTGATTCAATATCTTCTAGGTTTGCATGTAAGGAAAAAATCATCTTTATATCTCTGAATCTAAGACTCGTATATGGTGAAAGCCCTTCTCTGTAACTTATTCTGAGTCTTTTCTTTATGAAGATAAATCTCTTAACTTTTTTCGAAAATCTTTTGATTTTAAGTATTTTTCTACTTTTTTAGTTCATTTTCTAACATTTTTCTTGTTTTATGTCTTTGCATGTAAGGATATGGTTCTCTAGAACCCAAATCTATAAATTTCCAGATAAATAAAACCTTCGAAAAAGGTACATAATTTATCTAGTTTTTTTTTTTTTTTTTGTGATTTATTTTGAGTATATGATTCTCTATTTTAATTTCTAAAAATCATTTTTGAGTTTATAAAAGTATTTTCTAAATTTTTTTATAAATTAGGATTTTAGTTTATTTTAGATATGAAAATATTTTTATTTTTATTTTTATTTTTATTTTTATTTTTATTTTTATTTTTATTTTTATTTTTATTTTTATTTTTATTTTTATTTTTATTTTTTATATTGAAATTTATTTTAGCAACAATTTTTAATATGTGCTAATATTATTTTAAAAACATATTTTATTTTAATAAAATTAATTTTTATTATTCTGTAATTATTTATTCTTTACTAACAAATTAATTTTTTAATTCGGTTTCAAGGTTAAGGTTAAGTGACTGTTTTTGGTTGTGGCACTGTGCTATGTTGCTTGTCTTAAGGTAATCCAAATTTGATTACCTTAATCTTTTTGTTTTTGTTATTTTTAAACCATTTTTAATTGTTTATAATCTAATTAATCATGGTCTCTTACAGATGTCCAATGAAGAAGGCAATGAGACTAGGTCCATTGGCAGCAATGCCAATGTATCCGGTCCTTCTCCTAGTGGTGAAAGCCCTTCAAATATGGTGGAAGCAAACCAACAAGCAACAGCTTCTATACCACCACAATCAAGTAAAAAAAGGAAAAAAAATAGAGAGCAGATCTCCCGTCTATGATCATTTTAGTAAAAGTTTTGATAGTGATAGTAAGGTTGTAAGTGCCACTTGTAATTACTGTCTTAAGACATATGCTTGTGATACTAAAACCAATGGCACATCTAGTTTGAGAAATCACATACTAAAATGTTTGCAAAATCCTGCTAGTAAAGATGTTAGACAAAAACTGTTGTCCCTACAACCTGCTAATAATGTGAATTTGATTGAGGGGGAGGGGGTTGAGGTATTTTAGACACTTGGCAGTTTTCTTAGGATGCAGTTAGGGATGTTGTTACTTATATGATCATTGTAGATGAGCTCCCTTTTAGCTTTGTAGAAGGAGAGGGATTTAAATTTCTTATGAACAGAGAATGTCCAATGTTTAAAATCCCTTCTAGAAGGACAGTAACTAGATATTGTTTTAATAAGTTTTTACATAAAAGATGATATTTAAAAGCTTTTATGAAATCTCATTGTCAAAGGGTTAGTTTGACTACTGACATATGGACTAGTATTCAAAAGATAAACTACATGTGTCTTACTACCTACTTCATTGATGATGAGTGGAAATTGCATAAGAAAATCCTTTCTTTTATTCCTATGTCTAGCCACAAGGTGAATATATTGGTAAGGCCATTGAAACTTGCTTGCTTGATTAGGGCCTTATCAACATTTTCACTATTACTGTTGACAATGCAAGTTCAAATGATACTACTGTGGCTTTTCTTAAGAAAAGATTAGTTAATTGGGGTGGAAGTGTAGCTAATTGTAAGTATTTACACATGAGGTGTATAGCTAATATATTGAACTTGGTTATCAATGATGGTTTAAAAGAAGTTAATGAATCTGTTAAAAAAGTTAGGGATTGCATATAGTACATTAGAAACCCACCTGCAAGGTTGAGAAAATTCAAAGAAATCTCAACCTTGCTTGATATTTTTTGTAAATCTGCTCTTTGTCTTGATGTTCCAACTAGGTGGAACTCCACCCATCTTATGCTTAAAATTGCTTGTGAGTATGAGAAATCTTTTGAAAGATATGAGGAATAGGATTCCTCTATGAGTTCTGATTTAGGGTCTACAAATATTCCTAATCTTATTGATTGGGCAACATGTAGAAAAATATCACAATGTCTAGAGCATTTTTATAACATGACATTAAAAGTATCAAGTTCACTATATATGACATGCAACACACACTTCTCTGAAATATATGAACTTCATTTCTTGCTGAAACACCTTTTATCTAGTGAGGATTTAGAGTTGTCTATTCTAGGGCAGAACATGAAAAGCAAATATGAAAAATATTGGGAGGATCCAAAAAAAATGAACAAGTTGATTTTCTTTGCTAATTTTTTAGACCATAGGGAAAAATATGAACTCCTTGACAATTCATTCAATCAAATGTATGGGTTTGTTTTAGGTGAAAGGTTGTCTAAAGGGGTTAATTGGTTTAGGTGAAAGGTTGTCTAAAGGGATTAAGGATGATCTAAATGCTCTATTTAATGAATATGAGCAAATGTATAACCCTAGGAATCTCTCTCAATCAGATTCACAGAGCTCACAATTATCTCAAACCTCCCAATCTAGATCTGATTCTTCTTATGCCATTTCCAGAACCTCTTTACTCAAGTCCAAATTTAAACAACATAGGTTGCAAATGGAACTAGGTGGAGTCAAACAAAATGAGCTACAAGTCTACCTTAGAGAGGTAATACTTGAGGAAGAACACCTTGACATTTTGAAATGGTAGGAGATTAACTCTGAAAGGTTTCTTGTGTTTTCTAAATTAGTTAGGGATGTACTTGCTATCCCTATTAGTATTATGGCTTCAAAAAGTGCATTTAGCACAGGGGGTAGGATTTTGGATTCATTTAGGAATTCTTTAACTCTTAGAATAGTTGAGACTTTAATATGTTGTCAACATTGGCTAAAGAAGTTAAAAGAGCGAAACTTTATTGAGAAATCACTTGATGAGCTGGAAAATCTTGAAATAGGTGCACATCTATTTTTTTTTATTACATTGTTTTAGTTTTTTAATTAATTATTTATGTTCTGTACATATTAACTAATATGATGTTATTATAGAATTACCAAATGTGGGACTTGGCCATTTTGTTGCTAGCTCCTAAACAACATGATTTATGTAAAGTCTATTATGCTTTTTCCTTTTCCTTATGTAATTAAATTGTATTATTTTGGAGGAGGTAATCACTCACTAATTTGATTGATCTTTCACTATACAAATTTGATGATTTATTTTTTTGGACATATACCCCTAATTTTTGTGTAGATCAAGGTTTTATTTTTTTTGGGCAGCTGCTTGCTGTTGTTTTTGCACTGGTAGTAATGTTCTCTTACCTTTTTTAATTTTGTATGTATTTATGAAATGTTATTATTATTGCTATTGCTTTATGTGTTGATTGTTTCTACTCTTGGTGAAATTGGAGGCATAGCTTTTGCAACATTTCACCTATGGTAAGTTTTGTATTAGCATTTGGCAGTGGCATTATTGGTAAGTTTTGCTGTGTTGTTTTGTTTTGCTTTATTGGCTAGCTGGAAATAATGTGATTTAAACTGCTTTGACTATTTTACTAATTTTAAGAGGCAAACCTTTTTTGTTTGCAACAAGTTAGTAACTAATTATCCTATTTCATATGAACTATTGATGATCATTGAGCCATTTATTTTTTGTATATCTGTGTATTTAATTGGGCAATGATGATGCTTCCACCCCTATTGAAATTGAATGAATACCTATGTTGGGTTATACTGGCATGGTAAAAAATGTTAAATGATTCGCAGTTTAACAATGCAGCCAGTTAAACTTGACCGTATTCTACATGAACAAAAAAGTAAATTCTGAGCCCACGTGTGTTTCCATTTTTGCTCTCTATTTGGTTTGTTGCTTCACATACTAACTTCACTGTATGTCTGTATCTATTTTGCAGGAATGTTGATATATTTAATTACTATTGATTCTTGAATCTTGATACACAGTATACTTTTGTTTTTTGAAAAGGGGTGGGACTCTGATTTGTAATCTGTAAATTTAAGGGGTGGGGCTTTGATTTCTAATTTGTAAACTAACTTTAAAATAGTTTTATTGTTTTATGTAAAAAGAACTGATACATAGTATAATTATTATTTATGATGTTTTATTTCAATTTTAAATTTTCATTTATATTTATTTTGTAATAAACTTAACATTAAGAAATACAATAAATTAAGCCAAAATTGAATGCTTAAATTGAGGTTAAAAACCGAAACCGAACCAAACTGACCGATAATTATGGTAAAAAAACGGTTATTTAGATAGTTTGGTTCTGTTCGGTTATAAATATAATTATAATTCGGTCAATCGGTTTTGTCCATTTTCTAACCAAACTGAACCGACCAACGGAGGCCCACCCCTAGTTCTCACTTTCCTTACCACTGCATGTGCGATCCTTACTTTGTGCTCGCCTTTTAGTTAACTTTATTTAGTTCTTGCCTATTTTTCTAACTATACAATCAAGCCTTTTATTTTGTTTTTCGTTTATAATGATGAATTCGATGCAAAGGAGATTTGTATGTTGTATCTTTTAGATATTATCAGAAAATAATGTTCTCTGCACCTGCTTCTTAATCGTGTCACTTTGGAATTTGCAAGATTGGGAAAGAAATCTGGTGCATGTATATGGGTTGTTAGTGTGAATATGTGAATATGCACCTTGTGCAAGTCAACAATGGCTCCTTGTGCAAGTCAACAATGGCAGCCCTCCACATTCACCCACATGTACCTTCTGATACTCCAACTAGCTTCATTATTCACGCAGCAAATGGAGCCTTCAATTATGCTTGCCTATTTTCCATTGTATATGTAATTCCTAGCACTATAAATATAGGTGGATTCTTGTACATAAACTAGAGATTGAGATATACAGAAATATAATATCATTCTCTCAGTCTCCTATAAATTAACATGGTATCAGAGCTCCAGTAATATTTGGTATGAAATATGGTCTGTTCCATTATTGTTTAGAGTTTACACAGAAAATTTTAGTCTCCCTTTTGATCTATTTTTTTATGAGTAAATTGTCATTTAAAGATATATTCTTGTTCTCCTTCGTCCAAAGAATCCAATGCAACTTTCCAAAGCCTCATCAGGCGTTGGACATGCCCGTACGAAACTTGCAAAGTTTCAGTACTATTTTGTAAATCTGCATATTCCAATATTGAATACGATCAAAACGACATGTCATTTTTCTTCTGTCCCAAAGAAACGACAGGTTGTTTAACTATCCCAAACAAAACAATATGTCGTTTTGGCTACCACATCACCTGACCACGTCATCTCCACGTCACTACCACATCAGCCATTTTGCCAAGTCATCTGCCACGCATTGTGCACATCATATGCCACATCGGCAAACACGTTAGCATAATCTAACACGTCAACAACTAGGGGCCCACTCATCAGCCACGTAAGTAGCCACGTCGTCTGTTGCAATGTTTCTGTGTTCCAGTACTCTCGTTTTTCAGCCACTCAGATATTGCCACATGTACATCCGGTTCAATTCAATTGAACAAGTTGACTTTTGGTTTGACCAAATAGTTCAAGCACTTCTGTACTGGTTTTTAGATATCAGAAATCGGTTCCTAAGATTTTTCGCCCTCCTGAATTCATTTTTGCTATCAAATTTGTTAAATTCTGACTCTTTCTTAGAATTATGAAGAAAATCAATTAATTTCTAACTGAACCTGTTATGTTTCCATTGACCAACTGGTTCAACCATTTTCAGACCGATTTTGATCAAATCCAAATCGATTCCTGAAGTTTTTGGCCTCTTGAATCCATTTTTGGTATTTGTTTTACTAGTTTTCTGACTCTGTCATCTACTTTTAGGCCTTCTAAATATGTTTTCAGCTTGCTTTATAGGTTTTCGACTCTATCTTCTATTTTCAGCCTGATTTACCAGTTTTCGACTCTGTCTTTTGTTTTCAGCTCCATACTCTTTAAAATGGAGAAACCAATTTTCTGACTCGTTTTTAAGATTTTCTAAGCAAACTCAAGCTGATGTCTACTATACCACTTTGAGTTTGAGGAGGAGGGTGTTAATGTGACTATGTGAATATGCACCTTATGCAAGTCAACAATGGCTCCTTGTGCAAGTCAACAATGGCAGCCCTCCACATTCACCCACATGCACCTTCTGATACTCCAGCTAGCTCCATTATTCACGCAGCAAATGAAGCCTTCAATTATGCTTGTTTATTTTCCATTGTATATGTAATTCTTAGTACTATAAATATAGGTGGATTCTTGTACATAAACTAGAGATTGAGATATACAGAAATATAATATCATTATCTAAATCTCCTATAAATTAACATGGGTTTTGATTAAAAGTTAGCTTTTTTTAATTTTTTTCATGATTTTGTGTTTTTCAGTTCCATTCTTCCAAAAAGCTCTCTTGACTTTGGAAGAGAAGAGACTTACCTGCAAGTTGCATCTGATTAATCTCCGTGACAAGCCACAATAGTGATTATCACGATAAACTAACTGTTTGTATACCTAAATAAGTAAATTCTCGTAATTTGATATTCTCTAGTGTTTAATGGTTTCTTTGAAGTATTTAGTCAAATGAGTTGTATTTTTCTACAATTTTAAGACTTTTTTGTCCTGTTGTTTTAGCAAATGGGTTATTTTTGTATGTTTGTAGCAGTGCCCTTAAGTCCATTCATGTGGCTGTTCTTTTGCTATGCAATTTTAGAGAATTGATGGTTAACTTTTGGGGGGATCAAGAAAGAACCTTCTTTTATGGTTGATTGCAAGAAATTTTAAACTAAAATTCTCAATACCCTTTTTTTTCATTCAGGCTGTTTAAGTTTTGAAAAAAAAAAATGGATTTGGAATAATTAAAACTAACCATGTTTTATTAATTTTGACTCTGCACATATTTTATGAAAATCAAATATTATTTTACAAACAAAAATCAATAATTGATACCATTCAGCACACATTTTTAAATAAATAAGTATTGTTTGAAGATTTTGTATGTTATAATGCGTCACTAAAATGGCTGCTGTTGTTGGATATTTACTTGAATTTTGGCTATAAATTGCTTTGATCCTGTTGATTTTTTATTTTTTCAAATTTTGTAAATTTTGATTTTGGTATTATTGTTAATGATTTTGACGGTTTTGTTTGGATCAGTTGCAACTAGTGTTGGGCATCGGTCGGTTCGGTTCGGTTCAGTTTAGTTTTTTCTAAAACCAATAAAATTGAAATTCTTTAAACTGAAAACCGAACCAAACCGAATAACAAGAAAAACCGATTTTAAATTTTCCGTATTTTCCAAATTATTTTCGGTTTGTAAGTTCGGTTTTCGGTTATGCGCCAATGGGCTGGCCCATTAAAAATTAGCCCATTAAAAATTATACAGTAAATATTTAATTAACATTTTATTTAATAGAATAACCTAACTACTGCAGTAAAAAATAAATTAATAACTTGTTATAAAATTAAAACTAACTACATTTGTAAACCATAACTAGTACAAAAATTACAATTTCCTAACCAAGTTATAGCAAAAAATTACAATATTTGCAAGAATAAAAAAATTATGATGGAAGATATAAAAGGCTGCTTCCTCAAAAATTACAATTTCCTAACCAAGTTATAGCAAAAAATTACAATATAATTGTAAGAACAAAAAAATTATGATGGAAGATATAAAAGGTAGCTTCCACCCAAATTTAGCTTCAAATTCTTGCACATATTAACAGCAAGAATAAAAAAGAGACTCTGTATAAAACAAGAAAAATAAGTTAGATTATGTCATGATAAACAGAATTAAAAAAATATGGTTAGTGGGCTCAGAGTATTTTTCTCAAATCACAGAAGAACATGGTCAAATTCTATTTGGGCTGCATCATTGAACTTTAAAATGTTCAAAAATACCATGCCACAAATAAATCCAACACAGGCATTTTTAATGATTCAGAGGTGGAAGCTTCCTCATAGCCCAATAAGAAATGCAAAAACACACAAATGAATGCAATGAAATTAATAAGATATAAAATGAATGCAAATGAACAAGTAAAAGCTTAGCTCTGCATTGTGCATTGCCTGCCATAGTTGCGCCTGCTTATTACAATTGTATCAAACAAACCAGTAGTAGATTATCACCATACTTACCTAAATACAATTAACATGGCACTGCACCCTCACATGACTGGCATGTGGCATCAAAATTGCATAGGAAAGATAGCAAGCAATCATACAAGAAATAGAATGAAAAAATAAAGGAAGGAAGGAAACAAAACCATCAAAGCAACAGGTTAGTGCTGTAAAATCAAAGAGTTAGTTGCTTCCAACCACATAATACCCTAATCCAACATTAGGTAATTCTGCATAACAAAATCAACCAACTATCAATAAAACAGTAGAGTTCACATATAAAATAAGCAACACAGTTTAATATGCTTCCACCTTTTTCAATTTCTTCAAGTTCATCCAATGACTCCTCAATAATTAGAGGCTGATTGGATGGCCTAATCCAGTCCTGTGCACATAACAAAGCTTCCACAATCCTAAGGGTTAGTGAACTCCTAAAGCAATCAAGTACCCTACCCCCAATGCTGAAAGCACTCTCAGAAGCAACAGTAGAAATAGGGACAGCAAGAACATCCCTGGCTAATTTTGAAAGAATAGGGAATCTTTCAGAATTAATTTTCCATCATTTCATAATATCCAGTTTTTCCTCAGTTTCAAAGAGTGATTCACTTAAATAAATATCAAGTTCTATTTGTTTGCTTCCACTCATTCCCTTTTCTAACTTGTGTTGCTTAAATCTAGATTTAAGAATGGACAATGGTTTAGGGTTAGAGGATTCAGAACTTGATTTGGAAAAGGTGACAGTGCTTTGTGAATCAGATTGAGAGGACACAGGTTGTGAGGAGGCATACACGGACTCATATTCATTGAACAAAATTTTCAATTCATTTTTTATTTTATCACTTAAGCTCCCACCCAACTCATTCCCATACATTTGAGGAAGGGTATAGTCCAAGTATTCCAACTTCTCCCTAGGATCAAGGACACTTGCAAAGAATATCAATTTGTTCATTTTTTCGGGGTCCCCCCAATATTTATCATACTTAGACTTCATGTTTCTACCCAAGATGGCAACATCAATATTAGGGGAAGTACACATTTCTTTTAACATACAGAATACATCAGAAATTTCAGCAAAGAATGAATTTGCAGTCACATACAAAGAACCAGATATTCTGTTTGTTAAATCATAAAAATGTTTCAAAGTTTCAGAAAGCTTTTTACAAGCAGCAAAGTCTAAGAAATCAAAAACACCACTAGTTCCTAAATCAGCAGACAAACTAGACTCTTGTTCATTATACCTCTCAAACACTTTCTCATACTCAACTGCAACAGCAAGCATCAAATAAGTGCTATTCCACCTAGTGGGCACATCTAGACACAAGGACTGTTTACATTGCACAGCAAGTAAATCACATATTTTCCTAAATTTTCTCAACCTGGCAGGGGAATTTCTAATATGCCTCACAGCATCCCTAACTTTTTTTACAAATTGGCCCACATCTTTTAACCCCTCAGTAACAACAAGATTAATTACATGTGCAATGCATCTTATATGTAAATATTGACAATTTAATATGCTTCCACCCCAATTTTGCATTCTTTTTTTAAGAAAAGTAATTGCAGTATCATTAGATGAGACATTATCAACAGTCACAGTGAATATATTGTTAAGGCCCCATTCTAATAAGCAAGTCTCAATGGCCTTACCTATATATTCACCCCTATGACTAGAAACAGGAATAAAGGACAAAATTTTTTTATGGAGCCTCCACTCATCATCTATAAAATGTACAGTTATGCACATGTAATTGATTTTTGGAATGCTAGTCCAGATATCAGTAGTCAAACTCACTTTTTAACAATGACTCTTTAAAAAAGATTTGAGTTTGGACCTTTCAGATACATATAAATTATAACAGTCCCTCGTCATAGTCCTTCTAAATGGTATTTTAAACCTAGGACAAGCTGTATTCATTAATTTTCTAAACCCCAACACCTCTACAAACCTAAATGTGAGCTCATCAACTATAATCATGAATGCAACAGCCTCCCTAATTGCATCCTGATCAAACTTCCATGTCCCTAGTGTGCCTATAGCCTATGACCCCTCAATCTCCTTCAAAGGTTCAGTTTCAGAAATAGGTTGAAGAGTTAAAGGGACTATCTAACATGTTTGCTAGCAGGGTTCTTTAAACAATTAAGCATGTGATTTCTAAGACTAGAAGTTCCATTAACTTTGGAATCACAATTATAAACCTTGGGACAGTATATACACTTAGCTTGAATAATTTTACCCTCAGAGGAATAAATCTTACTGAAGTGGTCCCACAAAGGAGACATAGTTTCCATTTGCTTCCTCTTTTTCTTAGCAGGTTGTGGTGGAGAAGCAGCAGTTGCTTCTTGATGTTGGCCAGTTGCTTCCACCATATTGGGCTTACTCTGAGACTGAGCAAGATTGCTTCCACCAGGGGATGGACTGGATACATTAACATTGCTGCCAATGGATCCAGTCCCTTCAGTATTATCATTTGCCATCTAAAATAGAAATGAGATATAAAGATAATTAGTCATAGAATGTTCATACATGATGCAACATAGTAAATTAAAAATTTAAAACAACAAAAATAGAATCACAGATTGGGATTAGTAATTTACCTTAAAGCAACAGCTTGAATGGAAATTACCACAACTAAGTCCACAGATGATTAAGAACCTACAAAATATAAAACATAATTAAAACAAAATAATTAAAAAAAATTAACCAAATAACTTTAGCTCCAATACAAACTCACTTTTATCTCAACTGAGTCTCATAGACAAAGAGTGATAGTCTGTTCCCTTCCTTTACTTGAATTTGGTAAATTATATAATAGAAAAATAAACAAACAAAGAAAAAATATAGTTACTGTCAAATAAATATTAATATAATATATTAAAAATAATTAGAATTAAAGCATTAGTATTACAAAAAATTAAATAACTAAATAGGTTTAATTAAAAAGTAATTAATAATTATAATTGAATAATTACAAATTAAAAAGTAATTAATAAATAATAAATAAATAAATAAATAAACTAAAAAAATAAATTAGTAATTTACAGAAAATAAATGTGTTATTTTAAAAAAAATTAAATTAAAATAGTTTTAAAATTTAGAGTATTAGAAATTATCATTTAATAAGATTTTTAAGTTTAATAAAAAAAATTTTTTTTTTTTTTGAAAAATCCCCAAATTATCGAAACCCTAATTCCCTAAATGTAAAATTGGAGGAATTTGATCCAAAATCTCACATGATTTTCGAGATCAAATTTCAATGCTCTGTTGGTCAAATCTTCCACCATATTCATATATATTAAGATCCTTGCATGCAAAGGATAAATAGTTGCAGATCATTAGTGAAAATATGAAATCAAAGGAAATCATCAAAATAATCTCTGAAAATGTAAGAAATATAGAACGAACAAGTAGTAGATTTTTACCCTTTCTTTCTCTTTTTTTTTTTTTTCCTTTTTTGACCAGATCACAACAGAACAGAGCATAAGAGAGCCAGATTCTTATATGCACTGAAAAAATATCATAGATCATTAGTAATACAAAAAAAAAAGTTCAACAGAAAACTTAAAAATAAAAATAAATCAAAAAAAGGACAAGATATTTACCTAAAAATCATCACTTATGCATATAGAGACTCAGACGAGATGATACTTCTCCAAAAGCGAGAGGATTTCAAAGGAAAGGAGAAGGATTTATCCAGGAACTCACACAAGATGAGATTTTATAAAAAATGAGAGGATTTCAGACGAAAGGAGAAAAGATTTCTCCAGAAAACTAGAGGATTTTAGAGAGAAATACTTTGAAAATGAGGGGTTTTCACTGTTTCAAACTTTCAGTGTGAGGAAGATAAGAGGTTTCAGAGAGGAACGAGAGTAGAGAGAGAGGGAGGAAGATTCTAGAGAGAGGGGGGAAGATTCTAGAGAGAGGCTGCTTGAAGAAAAATGAGGGTTAGGTTTTTAGGGTATCAGTTTATGAAACTTATATATGATCTCAAAACGGCAGCGTTTTATGCTAGGTTAACTAATATCGGAAATTCGGTCGGTTCGGTTAACTAATTTATAAAACCGAACCAATTTTCGTTAACCGAAATTTTTAAATATGGAACCGAACCGACCCGCACTATTTATATGAACTGTTCCGTATTTTAAATTCGGTTCGGTCCGGTTTGAAATTTTGGTCCGGTTCAGTTATGCCCAGCTCTAGTTGCAACAGCCTTGCCAAAGAATGAGGCACCTGAAGTGACAGTGAAGGCTCCAAAGATGTTGAGCTTGCAAAAATATTGGTAATTTAAAACATTGATATGTTAAATCTTTATATATTTTTACTGTCACAGCAGCAAATTATTTTGATAATTTAAATTTTTTTTCCTGTGTTATCATGCAAAGGAATGGTTAATTTTGATGATAGTTGTTTTTATTCTTAATTATCCAAAGTTAATCTTTCTCGCTTAAAGTGGTTAACTAATGTTTACTGTTCCCTTTACCGCATAAGCTTCGAAAAATATCCAAACAATCTGATGCTTGGTCATCAGGAGATTGTGGATGGAAAGGTGTATAGACACACACCCACACATGTACTCGAGATTTTTCAGCTTTTGTTAACATATTTAATAACTGCGATTTCATCTTAGCAGCCTAGTAAATATGAATGGCAAACTTACAAACAACTATATGACTTGGTGATCAAAGTTGGTAATTCAATTAGAAACTGTGGTGTTGAACAGATAAAAACACTTTATCTCATTTTGTTAAAGAAAATTTTCCAACTTTATAACCAAAATTTAGCTCTGGAATTTCATTTTTGTTGCTAATTTGCAGGGAGGAAAATATGGTATTTATGGTGCCAATTATGCATAATGGATAATTAGCATAGAGATGTCTCTTTTTATTTGATTTGTTATAAAATGACATATTTGGTTAGTTTTCTAAATGTGAGAGGACCTCTTTTCTAGATGTAGTTTTTACCAAATTAAACATGATCAACTCTGCTTCTTTTTTTTGAACTAGCTCAAAGGAGAAGCCTGTTTAATATTGTATTTGAAAAAAATGCTTCTCAAAAAAAAATTATATTTTTTTAAAAAGTACTTTAAGTAGAAACAGATAAATTAATACTTTTTCTAAAAATATATTTGAAAAAACAGTTTATAAAAAATAATAAAAATCAAACAATAAAATCAAAAAAAAATTAAAAACTCTTTTTTAACTCCTAACAATAATCCCAAACACACAAGAGATCATATAGAGCAATTGTAATAGTTTATCTTTAACGTTGCAGATCTCTTAATTACATGAAATTAGGATGACAAGTTTAGCGAAGATATTGTATAATTTTGATATTTTTGTAATATATTTTAAAACATCAACATGTTTAGTAAATAATATATTTTTGACTCTATTTATTTTTTATGCATGTACCATGTGATACTATAATTCAAATTTAAATAAGACTATAGTTTTCCCTTCGTAGACCAAAAAAAAAAAAAAAAGTTTGTACCAACAATTATATTTATATTGTATTCTTTAAAAAAATATTTAAACTGGCTAAATATGAAGTAATAAAATAAAACTTAAATTTATACTTTAATGCTTAACCTGCACACGGATAAGCTTACCAGTATAATATAATTGTATACAATGACAATCAATATTAAAAAAAAATTTTAATTTAAAATAATCGAAAGAAAAAAATCAAAGTAGTATATTCCATTAATGTAATATATAATTAATCTAAATTATAAAATAATATATTTAGACTTGATTTTAAATGAAAATAATATGTAAAAATCCAACAAATCTTTAAAATTTGATGGATAATGTAAAAATTGAATGATGACCACTACATTTAACAATGATGACCACCCTCACATATCTATAATCCCATTGCGAACAGGAGACAAAATTCACACAATAGTTATTCCTATTGTTAGCTAAAACAAAAAAAATACACAAGAAAAGAGCAAAAGAAAAGGGTATTTCTACCGGTGGCTTAGCCACCAGGGATAGATAACCCAAGCAGCAAGCCCAGCACTAAAGAGCAAGAAAACCCTGAGAGAACAAAAGTCAGAAGGCGTAGAGTTGGAATCACAATTTAGATATTTATATATATAGATTATAGGTAATTAGATTTTCCTTAATATTATTAATCATTCAAATTACTCCCAATTAAATCATATATTTCACACGCTATCAGATTTCGATAATACCGGCTGCAAAATTTGTCATACGTTAATGGTCATTGTCTAGCGTGCCCAAGAACATTAGAAATTGACCCATGAGAATTGTAGTGACAACACTAGCCCAAATTTAGGTGAGGCGTGTGCGCCAAATTAACAATAAGACGCCACAATATGGGCACATTCTGATGCTATTACATAGCGCAATTTAAACGAACAATTAGATGCAGACCAGGATATGCTATGCTGCTAACACGAAAATGAACTGACTATTAAGTTCATCTTTCATCTATAGCTCATAAGAAAAAACTTTGAATAGATCAGAACATCCAACCCTAAAACATAATAACAATTAAAACAGCATCCTGACTTTGTCATTTCAACGAACACCTTGAGGGCGTACTGCAGATCTATCCGATTGGGAAGTAAACACATAATCTATACAAACCTCTGATCATGCAAGTAACTACCCTTTGCTTCCCCCTTTCAAGGGTCTCTAATCATCCATACAAACTTCTGATCATGCAAGTAACTACCCTTTGCTTCCACTTTTCAAAGGTCTCTAATCATCCAAACAACAAATTATAAACAAAATAATAACTGGGAAGAAGGAACCAATTTACCCGGAAAATAAAATTATATTGCTTCAAAGTTGAGATAAGGATCACAATTACAGCAGTATCACAAGCAATTCCTAAATATAAGATCTAAAGCAAAGATCTACAATACCATGAACACTACACTCCTAAAACCCAAACACAAAATTTAACATACAAGCCCTAACCCCCAAAACCATACAGAGTCCTTCCCTGCCTTTTAAGAGCATATACCACATCCATTGCAGTAACAGTCTTTCTCCTGGCATGCTCTGTGTAGGTAACAGCATCACGAATCACATTCTCAAGGAAGATCTTAAGAACTCCACGAGTCTCTTCATAGATCAAGCCACTAATCCTCTTCACACCACCTCTGCGAGCCAGACGACGAATTGCTGGCTTAGTGATGCCTTGAATGTTATCCCTGAGAACCTTCCTATGCCTCTTCGCTCCTCCCTTACCCAAACCCTTGCCTCCCTTTCCACGACCTGACATTTTCCAGTAAAATTATTTCGAGAATTTTCTTACGAAATTTTGAAGATAGAAAAGTTGTTGTAAGATTATTTGACTGGAATTCAATGAGGCTTCTGAGGTATTTATTGGGTCGATTGGGATTTCGGCAGATAGGCGGGTTTTGATTGTAGCCGTTAGATTTTAAGTTTTGATCGACGGTTATTAGTGATTTTGACAGTTGTGCCACGGATTGTGCTTTTTAAGCAGTGGCGATTTCGGTGTTCTAGCGCGGTTTTATTTTGATCGTTAGATTTATGCTTATCGACGGTCAAAAAGGTCAATCCGCGTGAATGAAGGAAAATTAGAAGCGAACCGTGGATAAGGTCTTAATCTACGGTAGAGAAAGTATTAACAGTTGTGGCATGGATTATGCTTTTTTTGTGTGTTCAACGAGTTGATTTGGTCGTTGGATTACATCATGTCAACGGCTGGGAGAGTCGATCCGTGTGAATCCTGATAAGTGGGTATTTGTTACGTGGATTGTGTTTTTATGCAGAAAATTATGTGATTCATTGGGCGGGTGATGAAAAAGAACCAAATTTTTAGTACTGTGAAGCGCGCTTCATTGGACAGCAGAAATACTCTGAAAATTCACATCAAAAACACTAAATTATCGTTTGATACAGTGTAATAATATGTAATGAAATATATAGAATATATTTAGTGATGTGTAACATAATATATTTAATATATTTTTAATATAAATTTATATTAAAAATATATTTAATTATATTATATTATATTTCATTACAATTAATTAAATGCATCTTAAAAAATTATGATGGGTTTACTTAGATGTAAGTGATGTTTGATAATATTTTCTAATAATTAAAGTTAAAAATTTTAATATTTATTAATTTTAAATATTTTGATATATACAATTTTTAAAAAAATTGGCTTAATCAATAAATTCATTTTGAGTTTCATGTGTTTTGTTACACTTTTTTTAAATGTCAATTTTACATTAATTTAAAAATTTAATTGTGATTTTACCTAATATAATTAATTATTAATTAAAACGTCAAAATATCAAATTAATCATTAAACTTATTATATCATATTATCAATTTAATTTTAAAATTTAAATTAGAGTTAATTAAAATTTTTAATTTTGCAAATTTGATTAATCGAGTTTTTAATTTAATTATTGATAGTTTATCAAATTCACAAAATTGTATAGTCCAATTAATTCTTATCAAAATTTAAATATTAAATTGATATTATGATATAATAAGTTTCAGTATCAATTTCACTTTTAACCTTCGAATTATTATGAAATTATTATTATTATTATTATTATTATTATTATTATTAAATTGAAAATTTTAAATTATGATAAAATTGACACAAAAAAAAAAAAACATAATATAGTATAATTATAAAAAAACACAAGTAAAAAGATGCCAACTTAACATTCTAAAAGAATGATAACTTAAAATATACAATACATGCAATAAATCCTTCAATTTTAAAAAAAAATTATAATTTAAATATTTTAACGCCTGTATTATTCAACATTAAAAATTTAATATAAATTTTTAATTTTCTCTAACACCATCTTTTGCGCTGTGATGATTAAGTCATATTGTAAGGGGAAAAAAAGAAGTAAAAGTAACAAAATTGATGATAACATATATACAATTGAGAATTTGAGTATATATTTGTCATGCTCCGAACTCGATGGCACATGACCGGCACTAGGACACGAGAAATATACGTGACTACTAGTACCCGTAATAAGCCTAACAAAAAATACACAACAGAAAACTCAAAACTGAAAAGGGTTATGAGCCCAAATAAGTTAAGCAAATCTAAAAAAATCACAATATAAAATAAAATATCGTCGGACCAACAACTCGTTTATTTCATAAATGCAGTAAATTACAAAAGGGTTATGCTTAACAATAGATTACAACTTTTTAAAATACATAACTGAATATTAAACAATGTACAAGTACAAAGTGTAATATTGCGGAGTTTTAGAGCTATATTTACAAATTATACATATATTACATACAATTCTTAATACTCAATATTATAAATTACTGCCGAAAAGAAATTGGCAATTTACTTAATTACAACTCTTTCACAGGCTCATTCCCTGACCTGAAAACAACAAGATGAACAGGAATGAGCGTCCGACTCAGTGAATAATACTAGCTAATATATTAAACTGGTATCCAACAGATAGATTCTAATGCACATGCTATGCACTATATCATAGAGACAGACAATTTATATCATCAAGCAAGGATGAGATACGGTCCACAGTACCACTCTAATCTCAATATGGGGAGCTGATCCATCTATCCTGACTCTCTGAATCTAATAATCTGTCTCTTATATCCAAAGGGCCCGGCCGTCACTAGTCTGTACCACACAGCCTTTACCCGACTGATAGCGGTCCTGGCGATGAGCAGGCCCGGCCAACTTCCACCAGTCATAGCTCATCTTTTAAATCTCAACATAATCATAATCATAATAATATTCATAACCATATTCATCTCAAAAGTTCCTAAGTGATACTGCATCCTCCCGACCTCCATCTATCAATCACAACCACAATATAGCACAGAATACAGAATATCGATTCATCATTCACAATCAAATGTTACATACTTATATGCAATAGTAGTGCATAATATACCTATATATATACACACAAAAATGCAGATGTATATGGAAATAGGATTATACATTAGGGAGTATCACTCACCTAATTGACGACGCTTCTAACTGGCTTCTCTTGGAAGTGCAGCCTGGAACCAGGAAGACGCTAGACACCGACACCTTACAACAACGGATATTATCAGGATAAAAATCACACTTAACTAGATACAATTTAAAGACTATTGAGATTTTGGTCGAGGTCTCGATAGAACCATACTAAACCCAACGACAGACTCGACAACTCATAATAACTACTCTAGAGTATGCCAAACATAATATAACTTATTTAACGACTGAAAAATAAGAGTTTCGGGTTAACTTTCATGAATTTCGATCATACGGATGTCGAGAATCGTACCGAAACGTTGAAACAAAACTGCTAGACTGCCGCCATGCATCGTCACTGCTGGTGGCGGATCTGGGGGAGCTCCACACCAGCAGGTTCACCTCGATGCCAGGATCACGAAAATGGTCACCACTCGCCGTCACTCGACCTCCAGCCACCGGAAAATGCCTCCAAAGGTTTGGGTTGCATTTTTCGATCTCCTCCTCCGGTAATCCTCAAGGGGCCTGGTTGGTACTAAAAGGAAGCTCTCATCCTCAGGAGTCGAACGGAACCAACCTTGCGTGATTTGGCTACCGGAGTCAACCAAAAACTACAATTGAAGTCTCGGCGCCGGCGATCCTTCTCTCCTCACATGCGCCGCCGTGCGCCGCCCGATCAGGGTGCTGCTACCTCTCTCGATGTCGCCAAACAATGCCCTACCCAGTGGTGGTGGCAGTGCTCGTCACAGCCAGCCAGAACTCCACCAAGCATCCCTCTCTCTCTCTCGGTCTCTCTCTCTCTCTCTCCTCCTTCCTCTCTTTCTTTCCCCGTTCCTGCTTCTTCCAATACGGTCCCGTTTCACCTTCAATGGCCAATCACATCCTCCCTTTTTTCTTCTTCTTTTCATTTACTTAAAACACATTTATATATATACTAAACCTTATAATAATAATAATAATAATAATAATAATAATAATAACAATAATAACAATAGTAATAATAATAATAATAACAATATTAACTCATAGTTATATATATAATGATAATAAGAATAATTTATAATTTACATACTAATAATACAATTAATAAACTTATGCACAATAATAATAATAATTTACAACATATACTCATATATATATAACAATAACATTATTAATGATAATAATAGTAATTATAACGGAAATCCAAACTTTCGATAAAAATACTATAATTAAACTTATAATATTAATTAATACCTTTATTAATCTCAAATATCAACATATAATTTTTCCAAAAACTCACATTAACATTTTCATAATAATATACATACTACTTTCTTCAATTTTATATATATATATATATATATATATATATATATATATATATATATATATATATATATATATATATATATATATATATATATATATATATATATATATATATATATATATAATATTTAAATAAAATTACCATTAATAATACATATTCAAATAGTATGAATATTTATAATTTAGTAAAATATAGATTCAATTCTTACTTTAATAAGAAAAATAATAAAATAATACATTTCCGTGCAAAAATAGAATTTTATAAAATAATTGGAGATTCAGGGTATTTCAATATTATTGTATACCTTTGGTACAAGAATGAACCGAAATATATATACAACAAGGAATACAAAATAGGAAAGGATAAAGATTACAAAATAAGAAGATTGAGAAATTTTATGTTATGATTAGGAATATATAGCTAATATACATTAACATTCCCTTTCAAACTGAAGATGGTAATAAAGCAGTTATCTGAAGTTTGCTAACAAGATCATGAAAATATTACGGTGGATTGGCTTTAATGAAGATGTTAGCATCTTAATCGATATAAAAGATTGAAATAAGCTTGATAGTATATTGAAAAATATGATGTTGCGCAAAGTGATAATCATTCTCAGTATGTTTAGTGCGCTCAAGAAAAATATGAGCAATTTGAATAGTACTGTGATTGTCACAATGTAAGAAGGTAGGGGATGAGTGCTTAATACCATATCATGAAGTAGCCATTGGAGCCAGATTAGTTTAGAGGTGGTGTCAGCAAGAGCTTAATACTCAGCTTCATTGCTAGATCGAGATACCATAGTTTGCTTTTTACTCTGCCAAAAGATAAAAGAATCACCAAGAAAGAAGCAATAACTAATAGTAGAACGATAATCAATTGGATTCCTAGCCTAATGAGCATCAAAATAAGCGTTTAATTATAATGAGGATGAATGAGAAAATGTAAATCATAAAGAGAGTACCTTTTACACAGCAAAGAATACGAAGGATGACAACAAAATGAGTCATATGAGAAGCATACAAAAACTAAATAACAACATGAACTACATAAGTATCTGGATGAGTAACAGTGAGATATACAAGACTGCCCACCAATTGATGATAAAGAGTGCCATCATTAAGGGCAGTTCCATCAATATCAAAAAAATGAGTATTTGCTTCAATAGAAATATTGGCTACTTTCTCATATGTGAGACTGGCACAGGAAATAAGATTTGTAATGTACTTTACTTGAGACAACTAATAGCCTATCGAGTTAGATGATACCTCAAAACCAAGAAAATAGTTAAGACAGCCAAGTTCTTTCATTTCAAACCACCTGCTAAGAAACAACTTAAGAACAACTTTTTCTATTCATAAACTTTCTTTGAATCTTATTTCCATTAGTCAATTATGTGATCTTGGTTTTAATTTACAATTCTTAAGTCATGGTTGTATTGTGCGAGATCTGCGGACAGGGGAAGTCATTAGGATAGGCAATTTTGAGTAAAACAAGAATTTAATTTTCTTAAAATTGTTTCTTAGTTATTTTAATAGACACAGGTTATCGAAATCCCTCTCTCTTCCTTTATAATGACCAAGCAAATACTTTACAACCTTAAATGTTACCACTTATGGATCTAGCAACATACCATCCCATATGTTTTGGTTCCTACTCCACTAAATGCTATCCAGAATAGTAATAAACAAATTCCTCCTTTCTTTATTCAAAGATGTCAAAACCTATTCAACGTAATCAGTTGTAATTACATTGTAAATCCATGATAGCTACTCCTATAATTGATAATGATTGCTACTCATATAATTGATAAATAAGTTAACTTACCTTTTATGTGTTGGCCGAAAACAATTTAAGAACTAAAGAAAAATAAGCTTAACTTATGTGATAAAACTAATATTAGGAAGTTTATTCCCTCAAGATAAATCAAGCTCTTCCATGATAATAGAAATTCCAGCAGGGCGGGTTGGAGGAGGGTTTTGCCATACCCGTCCCCGCCCTGCTGCTTTAATATTTTTCTACAAGCTCACCCTATACCCGATCAAGATAAGAGTTTTCTTACTCATACATGCCCTATCATAATATTGCAATACCTAAGTTTTCCCTGACCTGCCCCAAACTTTTATTTCTAGCAACAAAATCTTTAAAAAAAAAGCCATAAATGCATACAAATATTAAATTACAAATAACACACACACACACACACACATATATATATATATATGTTGTTGAAAGCTTTTTTTTTTTTTTTATACGACTATATGTCCTGGCACTTGTATATGTCACAATTGTATATATTTGTCTATTTTAAATTTTATATATATATATATATATATATATATATATATATATATATATATATATATATATATATATAAAATTTAAAATCAACAAATATATACAATTGTGACATATAAAAGTGCCTGGACATATAGTCGAATATAAAAAAAAAAAAAAAAAAAAAAAAAAAAAAAAAAAAAAGCTTTCAAAGGCATGCATAACGATTCTATTGTATTATTTTTATTTTCTTAGTTAATAATTATTGTATAACTTTTACAATTTCTTATATATATATATATATATATATATATATATATATATATATATATATATATATATATATATATAATACACAGTCAAGGTGGGGTACCTAAATCCCAACTCTACCCTGTACTTGACAAATAATTGTTTGGGTATACTTATTATTCAATCTACATTTGACTTCTCCACCCTAATCGGATTAATTCCCCTCGGGTGTAGGTTGAATTGCCATCTCAAGCAGCAAGTATCAGAAACGCCAAAGGAACCAAATAAAATTTAATTTAATTACCCATCAAGGAAAGGAAAAAGAAGGAGAGAAAAACTATTAATTTTTTAGTTTGTAAAACTTGATTATAAGCTCTACAATTATAGCCAAAATAAATAAATTTTTAAGATTAATATTAGTAGAAGAGGAAAAATAGAGATACTGATAACTTAAAACTAGTTAGCAAAAATCTTTGGTTTTTAGGTAACCAATATTAATGTTAGAAAATATATGTTCAAAATATCTTTTTGAAAATTGATAAAATATAATTGCAAAAACAATTTTATCTCAATCCACCATTTTGCCTTGGCTTAGGCCAAGCTTGTATATGTGTGAATCCACTTCTTTTCTAGCTTATATAATAAGCCTATAAGAAATATCTTATTAAAAAGTGAATAAAAACTTGTAAACTAATGATGTGGGATAAAGAATAATAGCAAACTTTTTGAAATAACTCACAACTTCACAACAATTATCCACTTATTTCAAAAGGATTGAAAAAAAAAAACTTTCAACTAGGTTACTAACGTGAGTGTAAATATGTCATATCTAGTGTCTTTTGTATTATGAACTAGACTGAGAAACATAAAATATAATTTACCAAGTAATTAGTCAAACTTTTAGCTTTTATGAATCCAGGACTCTTCCTACAAGTTAAAATTTTCACCAATCACATTACACTCTCACAATTCATTTTGAGTTCAATGTGATTTTGCACTAATAAGTCATACATGTGCTTAGTTTGTTCATAAGTATTTTAGAGATTTTGCCACAATCTCATAGAAGCAATCTCACATCACACTTATATAAGTAATTCCATCAAATATATATTGCATTTAATAAACCACCCATAAGATATATGGAACTCATTAAGAGTTTTAACTCATACTCACTTTACTTGCAATTAAGTACTAGTTTCACATCATAAGTAGAATTGGAATATAATACCTTCTAGAATTAATAGATAACTTGCTATAACCTATATGAATCTAATTCATGGGATCTCCAATCACATAGGTTGGGTTACCATTACTATTGAATTTCAAATTGGCTTTAATCTCATTCCTCTTAATGTTTCAAATATTTATTTTTATTCTAATGGTTTAGTCAGAGGATTGACCAAATTCACTTCTGACTTCACACAATCAATGGATATACTTCCATTTTTTAGCAGCTGCTCAACCACTTTATGTCTTAATTGGATATATCTATTTTTGCCATTATAATGATTATTTTCAATATGGTTATTGCCACTTCGCAATCACAATGCAATAAAATTGCAGGAGTTAATTTCATTCCTAATGAAATTTTTGGTAAGAAATTATTCAACTACTCCATCTCATTGCCAACGAAATTTAGGGCTATAAATTTAGCTTCATGGTGGATCTAGCAATAATAGTTTACTTGATTGATCTCTAAGTAACTGTACTACCACCAAGGGTAAATACATAACTACTAGTGGATTTTATCTTATTTAAATTAGAGATCCAATTAGCATCATTTTATCCTTCTAAAACAGTGGGGTATTCACTAAATTGAATATCATTGTTTATGGTACTTCTCAAATATTTCATAATTCAAACTAATGTAGTCCTATGATCATGGTCATAATTTTATGTTCATATGCTCAATCTACACACAGTATATGTTATATTTGGTCGTGAAAATTTATTAAATGCAACATACTCCCAATAATTTGTGCATAGTTAAATTGAGTAACATGGTCATCATGATTTTTCTTTAAATGCATGTTAGCATCATAAGGAGTACTTACATGTGTCACAACAAAATTTCCTTATACTCTTAGGAAGTTTCTTAAAATAATATTCTTGATATAACATAATGTCATTATCATTACTTATGATTTTAACATCTAATATAACATTAACTTCACCTAAATGTTACATGTCAAATTTTGAAGATAGGAACTCTTAATGTTTTGCACTATCTCAAGGTAGGCATGACCAATTTAATCAAACAGTCGGTTTCAATTTCAAATCAATAATTTTGATTTAATAAAATGTTCAAACTAAAATTATAATCAATTTTTACAATTTTGATTTTGGTTTAGAACTGACCGATTTTGATTTTGATTTCAGCTTAAAACCAGATTTTTTTTTTATAGTCTAAAATTAGTTTTGAATCAATTACTTTATTACATTAATTTTGATTAAAAAAATCAATATAACGTAATGAAATACTTTAAAGTAAAATTTTAATAAACAATAAAATTTATTAAAATACAATTGTATATTAAAAAAGGGCTTGCAACTAATTTTTACATTAATTTATTAAAATACAATTCTATGACTTATTTAACTAAACCGTTCAGTTTCAGCTTTTGGTTTAATTTTTTATAAAAATCAAAACCAAAACCAAGCTCTTCATAGTTTCGGTTGCAAACCGAAATCATAAGTAAAAAATTGTTTTAGTTTTATTTGGCCAATTTCAGTTCGGTTCAATAGTTTCAGTTTGATTTTGGTCATCTCTATCTCAAGGCTAGTGCTAAAAATTAGCATGCCATTCACATATAAATAAATGATTACGTATTCATTGTCAACAAGTTTTGAATATACACATTCATCCACTTTATTGGAAGAGAATCCATTACACAATGTAGTTTTATCAAATTTTTCATGCCACTGCTTAGGAACTTGCATCAATCCATACAAGGATTTATGTAAGTTACAAACTTTATTTTCTTAACCAAGAGCAATGCAACCCTTAGGTTGAACCATGCAAATTTATCTTTCAAATCTCCGTTTAAAAAAGTAATTTTTACTTTCTTTTGATATATAAATAGTTTATGAATTGAAGCTAAAGTAATTAAAGTATGTATTGAATAAATTCTTGTCATAGGAGCAAAGGTACAAAAAATAGTTGATATTTTCTTTTTGAGTAAAACTTTTAGCAACTAGTCTAAGTTAAAATTTTTAGTAATTAGTCTAAGTTTTATATTTATCAATAGATCTATCAAGTTTAAATTTTCTTTTGAAAATCCATTTATAGGGCCGGCCTTAGACAAAATGAGGCTTTAGGCCAACATAAAATATCAAAATCTTTATTTTTGTTTCTAAAATATTACTTTTAAATATTATAAAATAATAAAATTACATAATAAAGAGAAAAATCAAAATCATACTAAAAAAAGTGAAATAGTTCAAAAACATAATTACAAAAAGTAAATCTCTTCCAAATGAAAAATTTTGAGATGAAGCATCATATCACATTAAGAGTTGAAATCCTTTTTCAATCCATCTTATTGTTAGCATACCTACAATTCATTCAAATATTTAATTAAAATTTACTTTTCTTGCCTTTTAAGTTGCAAAATCATTTATTAAATTTTTGTATTTAAGTTTTGATACTAAATCTTTCTTAATAGAAATAATGGCCAAAATATTTAATCTTTCTTGTGACATATTTGACCATAAAATGATTTTATTATTTCAATTTTGAAAAACTTCTCTCTGTTGAAGCAATTATAATAGGTATAGTTAGCAATATTCTATAAGCAATCCAAACATTTGAAAATGAGCTCAATTTTTGTATAAAATTAAGAACTTCTAGTGGTCCTTTTGTTTCATTATGAAAAACTTCATTCAAAATCATTAACTCAGGAAATAAATCTAAACCATTAAGATCAAAGGATGTGCCTTGTTTCAAAAAATTTTCAAGATTAAGACAACATGTTTTCAAACAATTATCATCTAAAGACTTTAAGTTTTTAAATCAAGTAAAAAACCAAAAACATTTTCATACGTTTTGAATTGCTCAAATCTACTCTCAAAAGAAGAAATAGCTTGATCAACAATAAAAAGGAAATAATTAATTCTAAAATCTTCTTCTATTAAATGCATGACCTCATTAGTATTATTTTCATCAAAGTGTTTCTTTCTACGAATTATTCTTTTTTTTTTTTTTTACCAAAAAGAGGTTCTATATTCATATGATCAGCTATTTTTTTTTGCTGAAATCAATGTAGTTATAAATCCATTTTCTCTATACTTTTTAAGAAATGCAAGAAGACCTTTTAATTGATCAATAGCAATATCAATTTGCATGTCTTTGGCTTATAAAGTCTTACTAACCATGTTAACTACAAATAATAGATCATACTAAATTGTCATGCTCATTAAAAATTCAAAACTTTCAAGCTCATATATAGCCAAATAATTTGCTTCACTGCTTGTTTTAAGGTCATCACTAGTTTGTGCTAACAAAGTAAAGCATTTCTTATTTGATGAGTTTGAAATGTAATTACTTTAACACTTTCAATGCGGCTTTCCCAATGACTTTGAGACAATGACTTAATAGTTAAACTAGGAATGTGATCTTGCAAAATTTTCCATCTTTTTGTAGAAGAAGAAAACAATGAATAAATACATTGTACCACTCTAAAATATGTAATAGCTTTAGGACAACAATTAGCCATACCAGAAAGCAACAAATTAAGAGAATGACAATCACATGGTGTATAGAAAGCTCTAAAATTTATGTCAAGTAATCATTTTTGTACACCTTGGTTTTTTCCTTTCATGTTAGATCCATTATCATATCTTTGTCGCTTCACTTCATCAATATTCAAATCAAGATTTTTCATTACATTCATAAGCTCCTTAAAAATTCCTTACCCTGTTGTATCACCCACTTTCAAAAATTCTATAAAATGTTTTTCTATTTTTATAGGAACTGATGATACATCTACACATCTTAATATGGGAGATATTTGTTCTTGATAGCTTACATTAGGAGTACAATCAAGTATGACAGAAAAATATTTTGCTTGTTTGATTCTTCACAATTGTGTTTTTTATTTCTATTGACAACAGATCAATCAATTAATTTTGTATTCTATGGCCAAGACAATGATCATGTATTTCACTAGCTTGAATACATCAAAAATGCTCTTGCATAATTGGATCAAATTCTGCAATAATTTCAATAAGACTTAAAAAATTTCCATTTCTATCCTCATAAGTTTTTCATTTGACCCTCGAAATGCCAAATTATTTTTTGCAAGCCTCTTCACAACTGCAATAATTCTCAAAAATACATTTCTCCAATGTTCTTTCTCTTTATTGATTTAATTTTGCAATTCTTTATAAATTATTTTATTCTTTTGCAATCTTACTTCCAATTCAATCCAACTAGACATATTAATGATGTATTCATTGTTTGTTTCATGTGTCTTAAGCTTAGCACTAAAATTTTTTCAATCTCTATAACCATCATTGACTAGTTGAGAACTCAAGTGAGATTTTGAAAACAACTTGCAACAAGAGCAAAAAACTCTATCTAATTCCTTAGAATAAACTAACCATCTTCTACTATACTTTTCTCCATTTGGCAATATCCTAGTATAATGTATAGTGGAAAAATATATAGAGTTCTCATTTTTTAGAAAATTTAGATTGCTAACGGCGCCTCTAATAAGCCCTTTTTCAACAACTAAATCTCTGAAGTTAGAATTGACATTTTACTAATTTTTGGGATCACATAAATATAAATCCATATCTATGTATATTTCATTATGACATTCCGTATTTTCCAGATGGACCACATTCTCTTCATTAGAATTCAAAGTGCTCTCAATATTGTTATCAACATGAGAATTTTGTTCTTTACATATTTTATCTTCTTTAGCTACCACACAGTGAATTGGTTTACTTGCTAAATTTTCATTACTTTTATTATTTGAAATATTTTGCTTATTACTAGTGAAAAATTTATCAAGTACATCTTTCTGAGATTGAATTAACTCTTCTACTCTCTTTTTTTTTTTTTTTCATTTTTCATATTCAGATTCATATTTTCTAGTAGATATTTTTATTAAAATAAAATGAAAAACAATAAAATATATTCAATGGAAACATAGCACCTGATTTTAAGAAGTAAATTGTGATGATATTGAAGTAGCACTCTATCTTACAATGAGTTAATGTCTACAAGAAAATAAAATAAATCAGTTACTTGAAAAATGAAAATAATAATAAAAAAAGTCCAAAACTGATTAATTGATTCTATTTATAGTGAACTAATTCTTTCTGCTATAATAGGTCAATTTGGCAAAATTGGTTAATTAAAAAATAATTCAAAATAGAATTTCTCACAGGATGTGAGAAATTCTATTTATATTATCATATCATGATTATCTTTTTTTTTTTGTGACAAATTAATTAACTTGATTTGAAATATATTATTTATTCAAATTTGATTGGTTTTAAAAAAAATTAATTAATAAAATAAATTAACCTAACTATTCTGTAAAGTTAAAAATTAGGCATGTATGGAAGAAAACATATACATATAAATTTAGTATCTAATTCAAAGCAATAAATCTCAAATTGAATGAGAATATGAAATATCCAAATGAATTGAACTAATTATATTTAAATAGAAGTAAAGTAAAGAAAAATACCTTACAAAAAATATGATAGTGATACCCATACATGCTTGAAATGACTAAAACTGTGTAACTTTAATAATTGAGATTGCTTTTGTTTTGTCTCTTCTTTTGTTTTGGAGGCATAAACAAACTAAAGAAGAAACCAAAGAGTAGGTGAATAAAAAATTCTATACCTAGGGTTTCTTTTGTTGGAAAGTAATAAAAGGCTAGAAGACTTTTTATCTCCACTTAGCCGTTATTAGACACATAATAAATAAAATATTTATTTCTTTGACTTTTTTATAAGTAAATATCTTTTTTATTAGGCAAAAGTAGTTATTAACTTTGAATTAAAAAAAAAAAGATTAAACCAAATACTAATATAATAGGTTTTCTTAAATATATGGCTCTCTTAAATTGTGGAGCTCTAGGCCAAGCCCTTAATTGCCTAGTCTTAAGATGGCTCTGTCCATTTACAACCAATTATTGCTCCTAGAGGCAAATCAACTAAATCCCAAGTTTTATTTCTTTAAATTGAATCAAGTTCATATTTAATAGCTTTTCTCCAAAGAGGTGTATCATGATAAGTTATAGCATTATTATAAGTGAAAGAATTGTTATTTATGGGTGTAAACATCATTTTCAAAAGAAAATTCTTTTATTTTTCACTTACTCCTAAATTCCTCCTCATTAGAGGTATCAAAATCATAACTGATAGTAGAAGCATGAGAAAGTTCCTCAATTAAAGGATAAATGTGTTCAAAGAATTCAATATTCTTATTTCTACAGTTGTTGTTGCAATCAAGTATTTCAATTTTCAATATTAAAAATTTATACAATGCACTATTTTCAACATAATTAATGAACATGCAATAAAAAATTTTGGATCTTATTTTTCTTTTGTTAGAATCAGGTAACATCACCTTAGCCAAACACCCCATACTTCCAAATATTTTAAGTTAGACTTATAACCTTTCCATAATATATGTGATGTCTTACTAGTTTTCATATAAGAGATCTTATTTTGTAAATGACTTGTAGAAAAAATGGCTTCACCACATAAATTATTAGGTGCATTACTACTAACAAGTATACATGACATTCATCATTTATTTAAGAGTTCTATTTTTTTCTTTCTCATACTTCAGTTGATTCAAGTGAGTAAAGAGGAGTAATTTCATTAATTATTTCTTCTTTTTCACAATAATCATTAAAAATAACACACCCACCACCTTTATCTAATCTAATTTCAATTTGATTTCTGTTGAACTTTAACCCGTAACATCTGTTTTCATCGATTTAAATATCAGACCAGACTTTAACACACAAAATTTATCTACAAATGATGTTTTTTTCATCATTATCTGCAGGCCCTAGTTGAGTTGGGCCATTTTGGATCAAAATTGGTAAGCAAGGTTCACAATAAGTATGAAATTAGACTTGCTCATAGGTCGGACTTTGATTTAGAAAATATTCAATTTTTCAAAGACCTAACCCACTTGGCTCGCAATTTTCACTAATTGAGACCCGTGGCCTAGCCCACAAACATGTCTATATGGAACATTGACCAAATTAGTCTTCTTAGTATGGCCTTAGGTGTGGTTGGATTAAAATTGATTATATTTTATTTTTTAATTTCTTTTGAATTATTTTTTTAAAGTTCATATTGATTTGATTTTAAGAAAGAGGAGTCTCCATTTAATGTCAACTAATTTAAGATCTAAAGTGATCTCAACAATTTAAGGCCAGTTTGGATTCAATTTGAACATGAACTATAAGCATAACTGTTTTGCACACGTTAATAAAAATTTTGCAACTGATCCCAATTATTGCAGATTTTAAATCACCATCTCCAAAATTTTAAAAAATCTACATTATATTAATTTTTTTGTTTAATATTAAAAATAACAATATAATTTTTAAACAAAATTAAAATTGAAAAATCAATAGTTCCTTACCTCTACTCCTAATGTTATCATTTTCCATGCACACCGAGACATGGCTTAGTGATAAGTGCATATTCTCTGAACAATAGATACAAAATCAATTTCCTCTTTTTGATGCTAAAAAAAAAAAAAGGGATAATTATAAATTTGGTGTTTAAACTTTTTGGATTTTTCTATTTTGATATTTAGATTTTTTTTTTTTTTTTTACAATCAAGTGCTTAAACAAAGTAAATTCCTATCAATGTAGTGCTTTGCACCGATTTAAGAGTTGTCTAAGTACTAACTCAACTTTATGGGACTCAACATATCACTAATAGATATGCCACATTAGATTTCCACTAACCACAATGAAAAGACCTAAATACCTAGAAAAAGCAGGAGGGAAAGAGAGATTCAAATCAAATTAGAAGCAAGGAACCAATAGAATCATGATATGAGTGAAACTTGGTGGGTTCAGGTTATTCTTCAAAGTTTTTTGTGAAATTAATCACTCAAACAAAAACCTAATTTGTGAATAAGAGGCCAACTTGTCAAAAGAAGCTTTGTCCCTTCAATTAGTCTTTGACCTGGGCTTCACCATTCTCATTATGGGAGGATTTTTGTTTAGATTGCAATTGGATTGCAATTGAGAATAAATGGGTTTGGGTTAGGATTTTAGAGGGCATTTAAACTCTTGTTTGGTTTCTCCGAATTGAGAGAGAGTCTAGGGAGATCTTCATGCTCGTGGCTCGAAGATGATGAAGAAAGCAATAATCGAGAATTTGAAATGGAAACATACTCACACAATGAATCCTTCAACACCGGCAAACTCAGGGAGTGATCTAAAGATGATCGTTTTTGATATAATGTTGTCGTTTGATACAGAGTTAGTATTTGTGTTGATTTATTGGTATCTAAAACAAGGCTACTCTACCTTTTGATAGAAAGAGATTTCTAAAAATTTTCGCTAGTGAAGATTCGACGAATGGACTCTGCATAATAGGTTTGAGACCCACAAGAAGAGAGGTTGAATTGAACTCAAAATTTGCTTATTGGATAATCAAAGGAAATAGTTTTGATTTAACTACTAGTTATACAACTAATTCTTCTTCTAGAGAGGAAGGTGATATTAGTTCTTATTTTAGTGTTTCACAGAGAAGAAGAAGAAGAAAACAGAGGAGAAGAGAAGCTGAGAAGAGTAATTTTATTTTTTCTTTTCAGTTTGTTAGTGGAAATTTGATGTGGTAGGCGTGTTAGTAATATATTAGGACCTATAAAGGTGAATTAGCACTCGGGCAATCTCAAATTGGAGAAAAGCATCACATTGATAGGAATTTATTCTATTTAAACACTTAATTGCAAAAAAATCAATTTAGACACTAAAATAAAAAAATTTCAAAAAATTTAAACACCAAATTTATAATTATGTAAAAAAATAAAAAGTTATCATTTTCCTTAACCCTATATTTGGGAAAAGAGAGAAAAGGAAGGGAAGGGGGAGAAAAATATGGGTGAAAATAGTGTTAGAAATGTAATTTTCCCTTGTTTGGGAAATGAAGGGAAAGGTAGGAGAAAGTGGGTCTCTTGGGCCCACTATTTTTTGTCATCTCATTTTGAGATGAAAATGGAGAAAAATTTTAGCTAATTACATCTTTATCCTTTCAAATAATAATATAAAAATTAAAGTTTAATTAAATCTAAGGACAATACTATAAGTTTAATTTCAAAATATTTTCTAATCACTATTTCAAATAAAAAAATACACTTTTGCCCTATTTTCTTCCTCTTCAATTTTCTCCTATTTCCAGAAAATAAGGGTAAGGGGAAAAAAAAAAGGGTGGGGGAGGAGGGGGGTCGGGGTGTTAATTTTTGTGCAAAATTGCATTGACATGTATCAGCAAGCAAAAAGAGCCCAAGGAAATAAGGGTTCAATAAAGCCCAATATACAGGGCCGATTTAGAGCATGGAATCCAATATACCTTGAACAATCACAAGCCGTCCGATTCTATCCCCCAAAGCTAGGCTAAGATGAAATCAAACGGCGACAAAAGGATAATCGACTAAGCTACAAATCTCTCTTCCCATAGCCGCACTAGCCATAATCACAATTCAGGAATAGAGAGAGAAAGAGAGAGAGAGGCTCACCAGAGAAAGAGAAAGATGCGTAGGTGGTTCGATCCATGGCCCGTCTTCTTCAAGCGAGAGTTTAACCGGAACTGGCCGTTTTTGGTAGGTTTTGCCGTAACTGGAGCTGTGATCACCAAGTTCAGTCTTGGCCTTACAGGTAATAAATATATCTCGATCTACTCTCAACTGTCGATTCCTTTGCTAATCCGCATATGATCTTAAAAATCGCAACTATTTGAACGGACTTTCTTGGTGATAATGATTTACAGAGGAGGATGCGAAAAATTCACCCTTCGTCCAGAGGCACAAGAGGTGCATTCCCATTTCTAAACCCTAGTTTTGATTTTTTTATTTCCATTTTTGTTTGTGTATGATCTTGTTTCAGTTCGTGCGTTTGTTCCCCAATTTTACCTGAAAATATTGAATTTAGGAATTAGGATTCAAGGGTTAGAGAAATCAGTGAAATATTTTAAATTGTAAACAATAAACTACAGTGGGTGTCACAAATAGTCTACTTTTCTTCCATTTGATGTAAATGGAACCAATATTTGCTCAGTATGTCACACCCTGCTGATGTAATTTAACGTCCAAAAATATAGTGAAAAAATGCATATGTATGCATAGTGAACGTCATGAGACACCATGACTTTGCATTAACTTGTATGGGTTAAAGGAAAATTGCCCATTTGCAATCTTATGCAGTTGCACCCTGTGCACAGTTAACAAGGAACTGAAATGAAATAAATACAGACAGGATAAAGGAGGTGATTTTAAGCTATTTATTTTGTTCACATGCAATATCTAATCATAGTGCATAAGCTTTGTTGAGTTAGATGGTATTTAAGTCCATGCCAATATGAATTCTATTTTGATTTGCTATCCTATGAATGTGTCATGACTCATAAGGTCATGTTCCAGCTAATTCCATTGTGGAGCTGTTAGGGCAGGGCTGATATTTGTGCCGGCAATTTTTGTGTCAAGAGTTATGGTGATGGTTTTAGTTGTCATGCAACTCATTGGACCTTAGGTTCTATTGTGTCATCGTTTGAACCGGAATGGTTAATGTTACAATTATGCGGATGCAGAATGTTGAATTAGGATTTGTACATGCACTGCCTGGTGGTTGAATATGCTGTGAGTAGGACTTACATGTACTCAATGATTCTGTTGCTTGCTGATTTTAATAAATTTTTTTTTTTTATCAGTGTTTGCTGTGTTCTAATTGTGGCATTGTGTGCTTGTGTATCTATAGGATGTTTCAATCTTAAAAGTTTTAATCATGAAAGGAATGACACATGACAATACTACTTCGTTAACATTCTTTGAAATTGATTTGGTTATGGCCTACACTGAGCTATCTAGTTCACTGGTTATTGCTACCTTAGTAGATTAATTTTTTTTCTTGGGATGTGGTAAATGTTATTGTTGTTGCTATAATCAATTTTGTTGTGCAAAGTCAATGAGGATTAATTTTTCAAGGTAGTAAAAGTTTATTTGCTTAATGTTTATGAGTTTGTTGGCAGAGTTACATAACTGTACTGAAGTGTCGCATTGCTGCATCATTTATGTGCCTTGCAGGTGAATTGGCCCAAAATGCAGTCATTGCCAGGATGGAAATGGCCTTGCTTTGTTTCTTGGCCCAAAATAACAGGAGAAGTGTTCTAGATACTCCAAATGTGAAATTTCTATTAGCTATTGTTTTTTAATGAATAACATAGAACGCCTATATTGGATGCCTGTTTACTTTGTGTACTTGAATTGATTATCTTGGAAAAGAGAACAAAAAATGCCTGATGGCTTGATATTTTGCTTCTGTGAGATCTTTATCATTTGGAATTATAATATTTTTAAACCATTGTGGTTTGAGTTTTTGTAGCTCAAATCCATAAAACCCCTGCTCAGGATTTTTAGAGATTAAATGGTATCTTTTGAAGTTAACCTTTTTATCATTGTGTTTAGGAACTGATTATCTTAAATATGATAGGTTATGGAATATTACAGATGTGAAATCATCAGTTTGCGAGTTATTAGGAATTGTGCTTCTGACAAATTCTTGTTTGGGCCTTCTTCCGTCCACTCGTAAACCTGTTCAGGGCAATGTAATTTTATGGACAAAATCGCCCCTTTTTAGCATTTATTACATGTCTATCGAGATAATGATCAATTCTTGTTGGGCTCAATAGTCTCGTCATGATTTACCTGGGAAAGTACAGTGAAGTACTTTGTGATCTCACTTGTTTTACATGAGGTTAAGGTTGTTTTTGTGACATTTAAGTGTCTTGCAGAGTACGTCGTTACACATTGAGTGAGACAAATCACGTAACATCTAAAAGATGCTGATGTGGCAATTTATTATGCTGATTTGGAATATTTCAATAATAAATAATGTCTGATGTGCAAGCAAAACGGTTCTGTTTTATTGCCAAATTAAAAAAAAAAAAAAACCCTAAAGAGTAAAGCGACAATGTATAAATGGAAAAATACAAAAAGTAAAAAAAAAGAAAAAAGTGGAATGAAACCAAACTAAAAAATAAACGTCAACGTTTTAACCAAACCCACGAAGCAAACCTTTAGTTTTAACCTAATTTTACTTAGCTCAAAATATGAAAAATCCCTAATAGTTGTAATTTTTCTCATTTGCCAATTTCTCCAATTTGTTCTCTCTAAATCACTACCATCCATAACAAAAAAAATAAAATAAAATAGGAATTGATTAAAGGAAATATTGATACTTGGAGAATAATCTGAATATTTTTATTGAAGCATAAAACTTGCACTGGAGTACTGAATTTTTATAGACTCAACATAATAGACTTTCCTAAAAACAATCAACTATCTGATACACAAAACAAAAAAATATTCTTTTATTTGACAGCTCATTCTAACTTAGACTATGCCAAAGAAATAGCAATAGAAAAATTTGACGTGGTGAGATGCACTAATTTGTAACACTTCCCCTTAGTGCATGCTTACGATCAACAACTCCAAGTGCAGCTCTAAAATTCTCAAATTTTGCTTTTGTTAAAGTCTTTGTAAATATATCTGCTACTTGATCACATGTGGGGATTCCTTGCAATTCAATTTCTTGGTTCAGCACTTTCTCATGAACAAAATGATGATGAACTTCAATGTGCTTTGTTCGCCCACAAAAGACTGGATTGGAAGTGAGTCTGATTGCACTCTCATTGTCACAATGAATTTGCACAGCATAATTAACCTTACAAAAAATATCTTCTATCAAACACTTCAACCAAATGCATTCTTGTGCTGCCATTGTTGCAGCCATGTATTCAGCTTCAGTACTAGATAATGCAACAGTAGATTGCTTCTTCCTGCACCACAAGACAACTGTTGAACCGGTGTTGAAACAGTACCCTGTAGTTGATCGACAATCAATTACATCACCTGTCCAATCTGCATCAGTAAATCCTCTTAAAATAAAGTCATTACTCTTTTTGTACATAAGACCATAAATATAAGAGTCCTTTACATATCGCAAAATTCTTTTAGCAGCTTCTAGATGAGGAATTCTTGGATTTTGCATAAACTGGGAAATAACTCCTACAGAGTAAGCTATTTCTAGTCTTGTGATAGTTAAATAGATTAAACTACTAACAAGTGATCGAAACTGTCCAGCATCCTTCAAAAGTTCTCCTTCCTCCTTTAACTTGAGATATGGCTCCATGGGAGTAGCCATTTCTTTTGACTCCCCCATTCCAAAACATTCCAAGAGGCTCTTTGCATACTGTCGTTGAGATATAAAATATCCATGTTCTGATTTCTCCACTTCAATACCAAGAAAAAATCCAATGTCCCCCAAGTTTTTCATTTCAAAATGAGTTGACAAATCATTCCTCAATCGAGAAATTTCAGCTTTATCATCTCCAATGATTATCATATCATCCATATATAATAAAACCAGTAAATGCATCTTTGATTCTAATTTTATAAATAAAATAAAATTTGAATTAGCAACTTTAAAGCCACAAAAGATGAAGTATTGAGCAATTTTACCATACCAAGCACGTGGTGCTTTTTTAAGAACATACAGTGCCTTCTTCAATTGACAAACATGCTGAGGAAATTGCTTGGAAATAAATCCTTTGGGCTGCTCCATGAGCACTTCACGATCTAATTCACTGTAAAGAAACGCGTTCTTTACGTCAAGTTGCCATAACTTTCAGCTTCTAAATGCAGCAAGTGAAAGAATTGACCTTACTGTTACCATTTTTGCCACAAGACTGAATGTCTCCTCATAATCCAACCCATAATTTTGAGAAAATCCACGAGCAAGAAGACGAGCTTTGAATTTGTTGATGGTGCCATATGATTTCTTCTTTAACCGATTCTCTGGTTTAGGCACAAGATCCCATGTCCCATTTTTCTTTAAAGCTTTGATTTCTTCTCTCATTGCTGCTTCCCATTCTAGATGGCCCTTTGCTTCTTCATAACGTGCTGGTTCTTCTTCAGTTAATGCTCCGTAAATAAGCATGTTGTCACTGTACAATTATTGAGTTGAACATAATCTTTGAGGTGGGCTGGTGGTCTTTTCTCTCTTATTGATTTTCTAGTTATTTGCTAACCATCATTTGAACTTGAAGTAGCTGAAGATTCATCACTTCTTTGTTGGCTAGAATCAACATTTTGAGATGTTTGTATGTTTGTTGCAGGTAACAGCTTTATATTATCTTGATCATCATTAGAATCTACATTTTAAACAATTAATTTCTGAGATGAATGCCAAGATGACACTTCATAAGATACAACATCTCTAGCTGTGACAAAATTTCTTCGTATTTGGATCCATGCACCTTCACCCCTTCCTACATGAGTCATAGCCAACAAAAATACACTTCTTTGCTCTTGGATCAAGCTTGGTTCGGTTAGTTTCAGGAACATGAACATAACAAATAGAACCAAACACCCAAAAATAATTTACATTTGGTTTTATGTTGTACATAATCTCAAAAGGAGTCTTTTCTTTACCTAGCCAATGAGGTAGACTATTTATCATATGGCATGCACATTGGACTGCTTCTGCCCAAAGCTCTCGAGGAAGATTTTTCTTATGTATCCATGAAAGACTCATTGATGTGATATGTGCCAATTTCCTTTCTGCAACCCCATTTTGCTGAGGTGTGTTAGGACACGTCATTTGCCGTTGAATGCCATTGTTATCACAATATTGGAAGAAATCATCTGACATGAATTCACCACCATTGTCGCTTCTCAAGCATTCAATTTTCTGTCCAAACTCCTTTTCTACAACCCGATTGAATTTAATGAACTTAGATAATGCTTTGCTTTTCTCTTTCAAGAAGTACACCTAAGTGTACCTGGAATGATCATCTACCAACACCATGACAAAATTATAACCACTGTAACTTGGTGAATTAATTCAAAAAAGGTTGATTTGCAATTTAATGAGTTGTTAAAAGGAAGTTGATGTAATTTGCCATATTGGCAGCCTTGACAAATCACATTTTCTTATACATTTTTAAGATTCAGTAAGCCATCTAACAACCTTTGTGAAAAAATTTGCTAAAGCAGTTAATAGCCTACATGTCCCAACCAAGCATGCCAGATTGCTGCACTATCAGTTTGGCTTGTCTTCTTTGCATACGCCTCCCTCACTGACATGAAAAATAAAGAGTTTTTCTTCTCACCAGAAAGAACAACATCAGCCTCAATATTTTTTACATTATCAAGTATTTGAACACCATTAGGACCAAATAAAACATATTTTCCAGATTCAGTAATTTGAGAAACTGAAACTAAGTTTTTCTTCAAACCTGGTAGATGATAGACATTGTTCAACTGATCATTTATGTCATCAACACCAAACTTTATGATACCTTCTTTTACCACTAGGTAGGCCGAGTTGTCGACTGTAACAATAACTCTGTCCTCATCAGGTTGATGTAGTTTTGAGAAAAGTGAATCATTCCCAGTTACATGATGTAAATAACCAGAATCGATGATCCATTCATCCTTGTAATTGATGTAGTTGACTGCAATTTGATTTTGTGTTGATTTGAGAGCAATATTACCTCTTCCTTCAATGAATTCAATAGTTAAACAATGCTCCCAATTAAGCTAATCATCTTCTCCATCATCACAGGCAATATTTGCTTTGGAAAGCTTCACACGACAATTTCTCTTAACATGCCTGGGCTTATTACATCTGTAACACTTAAAGGTTTTGCCTTGTGGACTGTTTCCACTGTTCCTTTTTTCATCTGTGCCATTTTCTAAAAATTTTTCTTTTGAGAAGAGAACATTATCATGCTATGCACTGAGATTATTGGCTATTTGCTTAGCTAAGGCCTCCTGATTAGAGAGCAAGCTCTCTAATTCTTCAACTGATAGTTGTTTTTCCCATCCTTGAATGGACGTAATAAAGGGCATGTACTCCTTCTTCAAGCCACGAATGAGAAACTGTTGTAGACGAGCATCACTAATTTTTTCATCCACATCTAACTCAGAAATTTCAGCACAAATATTCTTGACATGAAGAAAATATTCTGAAATTGACATACCTTCTTGGTTCATCATTGCTAATTCATTTTTCCGAGAATTGTAATGTTGCTGTATTTTTCTTGGAAAATATCCTCTCAAGAGTATCCTAAACTTCTTATGGAGAATTAACATCATGAACATGATCAATGAATTCCTTGCTGATTGGTATTCATAGAGTAAACAATGCCTTGCACATTTGATCTTCCATTTCCTTCGTGGTTCAGCATTTTCAGGTGTGTCAGCTGGGATTTCTGTATCACCGCCGGTAACAAGCTCCCATAGATCATGGCTTTGAAGATAAGCCTCCATACACATTCTCCAATACTTGTAGTTTGTGCCTACAAGCTTCTCAACACTGTAACTTGTATTTGAGTTATTTCCTCCATTAATCAACTCCATACTACTAGAAAGGAATTTTAAATTTCAGTCTTCCTCAACAAGATAAACTCGATAGATAAGAGGAGTGAGAGAAACACAGAACCTTAACCAGGCTCTGATACCATAACAAAATAATAATAATAATAATAATAAAATAAAATAGGAATTGATTAAAGGAAATATTGATACTTGGAGAATAATCTGAATATTTTTGTTGAAGCATAAAACTTACATTGGAGTACTGAATTTTTATAGACTTAACATAATAGACTTTCCTAAAAACAATCAACTATTTGATACACAAAACAAAAAAAATTCTTTTATTTGACAGCTCATACTAATTTAGACTATGCCAAAGAAATAGCAACAGAAAAATTTGACTTGGTAAGATGCATTAATTTGTAACAATCCAAAATTTCCAAATTGAAATTAGTATCAAATTGGTCAACTTAACTGAATTAAATCATTTTGTATATGAAATGAACTTGATTCAAGTATGATTTGAGAAATTGACAGAAATTTATCGAAAAGTTTAGGAGAAGAAGTGGACTTCAAGTAAAAGCTATGTCATGGGGGCTAAGGTATGTAACAAGCTAGTTGCTTTGGTTAGTTCTTTCGAGTATGGGTGTGATAAACTGGTTAGGATTTTATATGTTTAGTTTTCTTATTAGGCTTGATAATTAGATTTTGATTGCAATGAATGCTAATCGAGTTAATAGGGATTGTTATTTATTTGACATTTAATAGTTATATAGACAATTGGCTTTGTTCTATTTTCTTATTTTGTTCTATTTTACGATTTGCAGGAAAAATGTCTGTGAAAACAATAAACTTCAAGATTTATCAAAGTAGTCGGTGGGGAAAACCTAAAAATATGGTTTATATGGGGAGAAAGGTAGATTATGTGGAGAATTTTGATATCGATTATCTTTTTGCTATTGAACTAATGCATTTTGGGATTGAGAGAGGATATGTAAATGGTTGCAGGATTTGGTATAAGATATGTAGATTAACTAGCAATATATCCTAGGAGAAAAAGGAAAACAATGTGGATAATGACGTGTCAAATATGTTGATGTATAATGAGTGTTTTAAATAGAATGACTTTGTACTTTGTGAAGGGTAAAGATCCAATATATATTATAGATGAAAATGGATAGTAGGTTAGAAATGAGCACGAGAATGATAATGTTGTTAGGAATGAGCCTGAGAATGATAATATTAATAAGAACGAGGTTGAGAATGATAATATTGATAAGAATGAGCCTGAGAATGAGAATGTGGATAGTAGTGAGCTTGAGAATGAGAATGTGGATAGTTGTGAGCTTGAGAATGAGAAAGTGCATAGTAGTGATTCGGATAGTGAGTATGTACCCTCGGAGGAAGTCAATGAAAGCTCATCTGATAATGAGTCTGATTGCGATGAGCCTAGCTGGCTTTATGATGATAAGAAGGGCAGTGATGATGACATTTTCAATAACATTGATGTAAACCTCAAGCGACCTGTCTTGAGACCCAACAACAATATGCTTGGAAGTGGCTCATAGGAAAGCCAAAACAAATTTGAAAATAGAAATATTGACACAAAATCAATTTATGGTTAGGTATTTTGGTATAATTTGATTTGAACGCCATAAAGGTATGAACTTTTGATAAGTTCGAAAACCACAAAAAAGAAAATATTTTGATAAGTTCAAGAGATTCAAACAAGAATTAAACTTGAGAGAAAACTCAAAGAAATGTTATTAATCAAATAACTCTAACTATTTAATTATAGAGAAAGCTTGAGTTTATATGGGCACTCAAGATTAAGAATTCTTGCTAATCAAGAATCACTCCAAGATAAGAAAAAGAAATAGAACTAGACTAGGAATTCTTTCCAATTAAGGAATTGAAAAGGAATCCTTCTTAAATAAGAGAATAAAATTCTAAAATAGAAAAATAAACTAAAATTCGTATTGGGCCTTATGCTAATACAAAAGAGGCCTAAAAAATTAACTAAAATATGAAAATAAATTATTACAAACAGGTTTTAGACTAAATATATAACATAGACAACTCAATAACATAGAAACCAACTTAATTAACTTAAATTTGAAATAAAATAAAAATAAATAGACTTCTTAGATCGTATCTTTCCCCCTTGTTAGAGAAAACTTGACTGTGACTTTTGAAGTGATGAAGTAGAAGAATCAAGCAGCAAATCTTCCATCTTTCCCTATTCGTGGTGTGGTACAAATAAAGTGCTTGAAAGATATGAAATGTGGTTAGAGACACAACAAAGAAATTATTTAGAATCACATAATCCATGTTAGGAATAGGAAATAACTAGAACCAATTTCTTGGTCATTGAAAACAAAATCAATCTCTCTTTCTTCTTCAACCTCTTGTACTTCTAATTGAATCATAACTTTTTCTTCCTCTATGATTTCTTGATGAGTATTAAGTATTGGAATTTCTTCATGATCAACAACTTTGTCTAGTCTATAGGTAGTAAAGAATCTTCATCAGTAACTTCTATAACATGGTTGATTTCTTCAATATTTGCATCCACCCAATCATATTCACAAGTGACTTGGACGGGATAACATATTACATATTCAACCTCTTCATCTTTTTTCTTCATCTTTTTCAATTGTGACTTAGATTTATATTGTTTTTCCATATTAGCTCTATATTCATCAAACATTAATATTACTCTCTTGAAGTCTTGATGCATATTCTTTCATATAGTGGATAGTTCTCTTATTTCATTTTTAATCATTGTATATAATAAGATATTAAAATTTGACACCAGCAATTACAAATTACAAACTTTAAAAATAAAGAAACAAGGAGCAATTGCAAATTGAAGAAAAATAAGAAACAACAAGACTCAAAACAAAAAAATTTGACGAGAATACAACTACAAGTATTCTAAGGGTAAGACTAATTTTTTTTTTTTTGGTTTTATGATGTAAACAATTGATTTTTGGCCAAACAAAAAGAAATAAGAACAATGGAATCAAGTGGACACTTTTGGAAGCAAGTTTTGAACAAAATGAACACAAGAAAATAAAGTCAGGATTTTTTTTTATTTCAAATTTAATATTTAAGTAAGAAAAAGATTAGTTATGACCTAATTTGACGAGATAATGCAAAACGGAAACAAACGAAAAGAAACAAAATCAAACAGAAAGATGTAGAAATAAGAAAATGAAACAAAAGATAAAGAAAAAAGAAACAAATAATGAATAGGATATGCAAACTTGATTTAGAGAGAAAACTCTGATACCAAACTGATGCGAATCTCAAGCAACCTACCTTAAGACCCAATAAGAATATGCTTGGAAGCGGTTTTTAGGAAAGTCAAATCAAATTTGAAACTAGAAACTTTAACACAAAATCAACTTGTGGTTAGGCACCTTGGTATAATTTGATTTGAATGCCACAAAAGTATAAACTTTTGACAAGTTTAAACACTATAAAAAAGAAAATCTTTTGATAAGTTTAAGAGATTCAAACAAGAATTAAACTTAAAAAAAAACTCAAAAGGAATTTTATTAATCACATAACTCTAACTGTCTAATTACAGAGAAAGCTTAAGTTTATATAGGCACTCAAGATTAGAAATTCTTCCTAATCAAGAATCCTTCCTAGATAAGAAAAAGAAATAGAACTAGGCTAGAAATTCTTTCTAATCAAGGAATTGAATAGGAATCCTTCTTAAATAAGAAAATAAAATTCTAAAATAGAAAAATAAGCTACAATTCATATTAGGCCTTAGGCTAATACAAAAGAGGCGCAAAACTAACTAAAATATGAAAACAAATTATTACAAACAGGTCTTAGACTTAATATTAACATAGACAGTCCAACAACATAAAAACCAACTTAATTAACTTAAATTTGGGTTTAATAAAAATGAAATAAAAATAAATAGACTTCTTGGATCGTATCAAATATCACATATTATCCAAATGATATAGATGGGACAATAGATGAGGATAGAGCTAAAGTGAAGGATGGAGTTGGAGATGGAAATGAGAATGCTAATGAAGATATTAGGATGGCTTTAGAAGAAGAAGATTTCAAAGAATTTTATGAGGATATCATGGACAATGATTATTTACATAGTTTAAAGGGATCAGATGATGAGGTTAAAACTTATCCAAATTTTGATGAACATTCAAGTATGCATGACTTCCAATTATGTAAAGGAATGAAATTTAGTAATCATAAGATCTTTAGAAAAGCTTTGAAAGAATGGGTAGTGAGAAAGAGATTTCCATACACCATGACAAAGAATTCCTCTAAAAGAATCACAGCAGTTTTCAAGAATGATTGCGGTTTCAGAGTATATGCTTCTTTGATGGGTCAGACTACAACCTTATAGCTTAAGACTTTCATACCTGTCCACAAGTGCTCTAGGGATTGGAATAATTATATAGTGAACTCTAGGTATTTACTGAGAAGTACCTTCAAGAAATAAGAGACAATCCTAACTGGGATGTGAATGCAATACAGAAGCATATCCAAAGGAAACTAAAAGCTGAAGTCTCCCTTGTTGCATGTTACAGAGCTAAAGGAAAGGCTAAAAGATCATTAATAGAGATGTGAAGGGACAGTACAAAAGATTGTGGGATTATACAGAGACAATCAGAGTTACAAATCCTGGGAGTATGATGAAATTAGAGGCTAAGCAGATGCTCAAGAGTGAGATAGATATAAGGTGCCACTGACATGGGAGGAGAATATACTATTAGTAATGTGCACATATGTGTGCTTAGGGTTGCAAATGAGTCGAGCCAAGTTGAGCTTTAGCTTGCTCAGACTCAGCTTGGTTCTTTTCTATTTTTTTTTAGCTTGAGCTTGAGCTCAAGCTTGGATTTAAACATAAAAATCCTATTCAAACTCAGTTCATTTCGAGCTTAAGTTTGAATTGAGCTTGAAAATCATATTTAAACTAATATAAAAGCAAAAAATCCAAATAGTAAAAAAAAAAATCTAATCATAAAATTGAGCATTACATATTTCAAAAATATTAGGAGTATGTGTATTTTAGTCAAATTAAATTAACAAAAAGATTATAGAAATGTTAAAATATATTTTCTAGAGTGTCCAATTTATTAGCTGCTAATAATAATAATAATAATAATAATAATAATAATAATAATAATAATAATAATAATAATATTATTATTATTATTATTATTATTATTATTATTATTATTATTATTATTATTATTATGTAACATATTTTTTTTGAAAATTAAGCTTTTTAACCATTTGATAATTGTAAAATATAATACTAGTGAAACTAATTGTATACATATATCATTATTAATTTCATAATTAAACAAAAATCATAAATGTATATATTAAAATATTATAAACAAGCCTTTAAATGAGTTTATTCGTGAGCCTATTAATTGAGATGTTCGTGAGTCTAATCAAGCAGAGCTTAGTTTTGCTCAAACTCAGCTTGTTTATTAGTCGAGTCTTGAATTAAGGTTCAAGTTTGACTCATTTATAGAACGAGTTGAAAGTAATTGAGCTTCTATTGAGCTGCTCGGAAAGGCTTGGCTCATTTTCATCCCTATATGTGTCTATGTTTCAATACATGCATATGAGATTTGCAACTCAAAAGTAGGGGTTTTTCTCTAATTTAAGATAGATCATTGGTCTAGATGGATTTCACTAAAAAACCTCAATGGGAGGGTAGTTGTTATGTGCAGTAGCTAGAGATGGTAATGTAAACTTGTGTTCCATTAGTCATTGCATGTGTTAATGTAGAGGAAAAGGCAAGTTGAGTTTGGTTCTTGAAGTTATTATTTGAAGATTTTGGCTCTCTTGAAGAAAATAGATGGGTGTTCGTGTCAAACCAACAAAAGGTACAATTTCTCAATATTATGATTTTATTAAATGTATGTCAGTAATGATGATTTATTATTTTATTTATTTCTTCACTGATTTGCAATATGATACTAGGGTCTAATAGAGGCCTTTTAGTAGTTATTGCCAAGAGTAAAATGTAGGTATTGTGTCGAATATATGCATGAGTACTTTAAAAAACTATATAGAGGGTTAGAATATAAGAAAAGACTTTGGTTTGCTTGTGGTGTGCGTACCAAGAAGAGATTTGAGTATCAAATTGGTAAACTTAGAGAGTTAGATGAAAGGGCATAGCCATAACTTCAAGAATGAATGAATTTGTTTTGTCGAAAGTTGCACCCTAGCACTCAATGCTTTTCTCCTAGTCCTTTGGAACCAGATATTTTAAACCTTGGAGATAAAGGCTCGTACTCTCTTGAACCTCTTTATTTAGGGAGTCTATGCCTTCACTCTATTCTAAAAAGCTAACTTCTATATCTTATCACTTTGAGAGATAAGCCCTATGCTATAATTGGATGATGGGTCATGATCCACACATATGAGCCATATCTCATTTTTTCACAAATACCAAGTGTGATGAATTGCAAAACAACTTGAGTGAGTCATTTAGTTTATTTCTTGGTGTCAGTAGAGATATATTAATACTTAGTATGTGTGAACCCTCATAATCCAATTGTAGCCTTAGCACCTGCTAAATTTAACGTGCTATGCAAAACTATTACGGCTTTCGTTAGCTGGTTAGCGGGTGAGAGTTTGGGGGTAGTGCCCCCAAAAGAAAATTTTTTAGTTTTCAATTACATTATTATCAGACATCCAAATTTCCTAAACTCCATACTAACTAATCTCTAAAAAAAAAAAAAACCGCCATGTGGCATGCAGCACGACAAGTGTGCGACACCACGTCAAAGCTTTATGGCATCGCATACCTCATTTGTGGCATTCCGTATCCCTCTGACGTGGCATGGCATAGGCCTGGTGCAACGCCACAGCTGTCTGAAGCGCGTGGACCCCTTTGCTACTCAGAAATGACCCTTTTACCCATTTCAGCTCAATTTTCAGCCCTTTCTAGCCCTACCCCGCATTGTCTTTTCGTATTTTTACTATATAAACTATTCTCAACCCTATTTGCCTATAAATAGGCCCCCCATTTCCTCATTTCTCTTCACCTCTTGAATTTAAGTAGATTGCTATCCTCAAATTCCTCTCTTCTTCTCCCTCCAATCGCTCTCTAATTAATTAATTGATCTTTTTAATTAATTAATTACCTCAGCCTAACCAAGTTAATTAATCTTTTTAATTAACTAAAATTTTTTAATTAATCACGCAATTAATTAATTAATTAATCTTTTTAATTAATTAATTAATCGCTCTTTTTTCAAAAATCAAATTAATCCTTTTTCTTAATTCACCTTTCATTCAAATTAATTAATTAATCTTTTTAATTAATTAATCCATCTAGCATTTTCATCATATTAATTAGTTAATTAATCTTTTTAATTAATTAATTAATCTCCCAATCAGTCTAATCACTTAGTTTCAATAAAATGAAATTTCGGTCCGGTAAAACCCTTCGCTTGTCAAAAGTAAAGGTATTAGCCTTTTTTTTCACTCTCAACACACCCAAAACAAAATCAATTTGATCAATTCTTAAACCCCTCCACTTAATCGTGGAATGAACTATATGGATTTTGATCCCATTTAATAGGGTACGTAGGCACGTTTGGAATCTAAATCAAATCTCAAATCTAAATCTCAATCAATCTTCTTTCCCCTTTTAATTAATGTAATTTGTGGATGTTTTATTTTATTTTCTCTTTGCAGTCATACCATATTCATACATCTTATTTATAATTATCATCCTATAAATGTTATTCATGAAATCAATTTTTTCTAAGTCAAGTTAAACTTAAGAGCCAAATTTAGATTATCTAACCAAAAACCTAATCTTCGAGCTCAATTTAATTTGAAGACTAGTGATTTTTATCCTTGGATAAATTAATTGAAAATTAATGAATTGGAGTCAATTAGGTTTTTCCTTAATTTTTCCATTTAAAAATAAATTAGGGCGATGACTCCCAAAATTATTTTCAAAATTAACCAAATCCAAATACAAGGGTTCTATCGTGAGTCTAAACCCGAATGAGCATCCCGGTTCCCTCTAGCGGACCAGACTAGTGCTCAAGCGAGGCCTCACAGTATGATTCAATAGATTAGGAGAAGGTATATGAAGAAGTTTTATGTGAAATATACTGGAATGCATAAGTATAAAGGGGATATTTGTCTAAATATTTTTGACATGCTAGAGAAAATCAAGCTTACTAGTAGGGATTGCTTTGCTATCCCAGTTGGAGAAAAATATATGAGATTGATTACTTTGATACTCAAAATGTAGTGAATCTGATGGAGAAAACATGCAGTTGTAGAATGCGAAATTTGTCAAGCATACCATGTAAACATGCTGTTTCAGCTATATACAAGAATATGGAGTAATTAGAGAGTTATGCACACAAATACTACTCTAAAAAGACTTACTTGATAGTATATAAGCACATAATTAATCCACTGTCAAGCAAGGAGGAATGGTAGAAGACTAAGTATGCTTAGATTTATCCTAACAAAGCAAGGAAGCTTACTAGAAGACCCAAGAAATAGAGGTTGAGGGCAGCTGATGAACCAAGAAATCTTTTTAAAGTTTCTAAAGTAGGCAAGATGAGAATTGTCGAGGAACAAGCCATAAAGTGGAAGGTTTTAAAGTAAGGGTTGTGAGAGAGACAAAGTGGTAAAAGCGTACGATATTAAAAGGTGCTAGTAGAAGTAAAGCTTGAGCACGAGTGGGAAGAAAATAGTATGAAAATTCAACCTCATCTATAATGGTAACTGCAAAAATTTTTAGAATTATGTTTACATGTTTTATTACCTTCACTTATGTTACCTTTTATTGAATTTATGTAGTCTCAAGGTGTGAAAAGAAAAAGGGAAAGGCCTAAAAAGAATATTAAAGTGCTAGCCAACCATAAATATTTGCCCAAAATCAAGTATATAAAATGAAAACTTTTTATAAGTAAGTTTATATTGTTATTCATTCATTAAAATTCTTATTGTTTTACATGTCATATAGAAATTTGTACCACAAGAGCGTACCAGGATGCATTCATCACAACCTACTACTAGGCAAGCTCATTTGAGACCACTAAGGATGACATCATCACAGCTTGCTATTTGTCCTACAACTTCATCTGCAAATGTTATGAATTTTTTTGTTTTTCATTACTTGCTTTTGATATAATATGTGAGTGATATTTGCATTGGGAAGTGAGTTTAATTGGTAGTCTATCATATGATTTGGTGTAGGTCAATTCTACCAGATTTAAGAATCCAAGATTTGAATCTACAAACGTACCTCTGGCAAACATCAAAAACTTCAAGAGAGCATATGAGATTGCATCCTTTATGGATTCAGAAAGGAGCATGGAAATTTTGAATGCTAATATATATTACCATTCAAAAAAGAAAGCCACAACTAATGATAAGAAATAGATCTCATTATTCCATTTTGGTGTCCATACGTTGAAGATTTTGAAAGGAAACCTGTTTGTCCTACTACTAATGTGCAATCAAAAGATTTCAGTGTCCATGTTGTGTATTTTGTTGTTCATATCTTGACATAAGAAATAGTTGGTTGTATATGAAACCATTGTTTTTTAACTTGGATTTTATGATAATATTAATATGCATCTTTTATGTGATTTAGTTATGGCAAATGGATACAATAGGGTTAAAATTAGTTTGGCTCCCGATTATATTGTGAGGAATTTGAAGTTTGCATATGTGAGGAGTTTGAGGATTACAAGGGTGATTGCATTGAATTTGGAGGAGTTGGTCGATTTCGGAATTCAAATTTTAGGGTATTCACAATATGAAGAATTGGGAAGAGTTGGGATTTTATAAAGTGAATTTTAGGGCTAAATCATAGATGATGAGTTAGAGATTGTTTAAAATGCAGAGCTTTGATCTTATACGCTGCATTTTATTTTATTTTATTTTGCTACGTCAGATCTAATTTTGCTTACCACGTCAGATAATATTTATGAGTGAAAAATTCCAAATCAACGTTTGTAAATTGTCACGTTAGTATCTTTGATGGTGTTACGTGATTTGTCACTTAATGTATAATGGCATAATCATATGGTACTAGGTTTCATGAAAATAATCTCAATCTTCATTTAAAATAAGGGTGAAATCATAATGTAGTTTACTATACTTTCCTCTGAATTAAAATAACTACATTTATTTTGTTAAAAAAGTTTTCGGTTCAGAGATTGGATTTTCAAAATTAATTTTCTCTTATAATTAACAGTATGACAAAAAGTAGATAACATTTATCATCTATCAAATATTAGAAAAAAGGAAATCATAACTATAGCATGAAATAAAATTTCTTAAATGGTCAAAAGCATATTTTTCCTAATGAGTACTCTAATGGCACTGGTTATGAGCTGTTACATGACAATATATTGATAGCATTCATGAAATTAAAATGCAATAATTATATGTTTGTTAATGATAATGATTGGCATAAATAATAACTAATTACTATTTCATATAAAAACAAAAATCCTAATTCTTTAATTTACTTCTCTCTTGTATTTATTCGACTTCGAATTTGAAATCAATTAAAAATCTGATACAATTTCTTGATGATAATCAAAGTAGATAGAACTTAAATATTTTAAGTGGTCTGAAGTGAAATCTTGTGGATTCCACTGGGTTTGCCATCAAATAGCTATTTCATACCTTTTTATTTCTCAACTCGTTTTTCTTCTTGTCTCCTTTTTTTTTTTTAAATTTTTTTAATTTCCTAGTCTTATTTATTATTATTATTATTTTTTATTTGCAATTAGCTTGCTTATTCTCCTATTAGAGATGGTGTTCAATGTTTTTAAAACTGAACCAGATAATGAATTAATCTTCTCACTGGTTTATAATCCGATCAGTTTAGTTTAAAAGTTTGATTGACTTTTTTATTTTTTAAGTTTTTTCTTTTATTTTTAATTTTTTATATCAAAATAATATCATTTTATCCATATTATATTTTAAATTTTTAGACTGAACTAACAATTAATTTCTAATTTAACTAGTATGACCGATTGATCTGATTTGATCTTAATAACACTGATGATGTTGGCTTTCTTAACTATTCACTTCTCTCTCCTTCCACCCGCATTCCAGAAGTCTTTCTTTCTGATGATGTTACGGTGGTGGATACGTCTGAGCTCCTCCTCCAATTGCTTCTACCAATAGGTGGATAGATGAACATTTTTAAGATTGACACAAATTTATATCTATCACCAAGTTATTGAAAAGGTTGCTTTGCATGCAAGTTTAAAGAGCATGCTATTGTTAACTACCTTTAGAGCATTTACAATAGTGTTATTTATTTTAAAAAATATATTTTTTTAATAGAGAATATTTAGTTGATAAAAAATAGAAAATTTTATTTAAAATCTAATAGACTTTATATTTTGCTTTTTATTTTATTTTATTCCATAAATATTAATTATTTTTATTTTTTATTTTTTAAAATTGTCTAATAAAAAAAAATACTAAATAAAGTGCATAAAAAATTATATAGCATTAATTAAAATTATAATAGTCAGTGATATCTGACCCTTTAGATATAGAGAGTCAAATCAACTTTCTTTTTTATTTTTTAGATATAAATAGTCTATTGAAATTTTATTTTTTAAAATAACTCTTTATTATAAAAAGTATATTAGAGATACTCTTATATCTTTTTACTTTATACAATTATTTAATTTATTATTACAATTTGTACTCTATAGTTTTATTAAACTTAGAATTCAATTATTAATTTATTAATTTTGGTAAAACTAAAAAAAATTGTTACAATTTTCATTTCTAAAGGAACAAAAATAGTTAATTTCATAAAATTAAAAAATATATAAAATTGAAAATTTCATTCATTCCAAAATATGACAAATATGTTTCTGGCAAAAAAAAAAAATGACAAATACGTTTATAAATTAATTTATTATGCTCTAAGTAGATATGATTTTGTAATAAAAAATACCTTGTGGCTGTAGTTTAGTGGTAAGAATTCCACGTTGTGGCCGTGGAGACCTGGGCTCGAATCCCAGCAGCCACATTATTATTTTATATTAAAAACTCTTTTTTTAGTAACATTTTTAAATTTTAATTAATAAAATAAATAACAAATTCACTTGTTAATTGAATTAATTCTTCTTTTTTTTTGACAAATTATAAATTGAGATAAGAACCTATATATATATATATATAATTCTATGACAAACTCTCAATGCAATGACAAAACTTAACAATTGATTTATTAGAGTTCTTAATCATCATTTTCTCCTTTTCCTCCACTCAAATGTGGAATCACAACAAAATTTTTCTGTCAAAATTGAACTAATATGACAAATTTAATTTTAGTATCAATGCTTAATCAAGATGAATGATAGATAATAAGTTGAATCTTTTTTAAACTTGATTTTTGGGTCTATAAAATGAACAAAGAATATTGGAAAGTCCAAGCAGACCCTTCAATATTTAAATTAGTTTACGCAGTTTTTTGGGGCTGTAAGGAAGAAAAGGAACTTCCTTGTGACTTGTGAATATTGAGTGAGAACAATGAGATGAGAGTAGTGAGAAGCTACCACAGATAGGTCGTCTCTCCTCCTTTGTATTACTTTGAGTTCAGTGTTGTCCTTGCATGTGGGATATTCCAAGAGTAATGCTGTAGTGAATTGACTTCATGGTACTGCCTGTTGCAGGGCAAAGAGCGCCCTATTGGGTATATCTCATGCTGACACATTTTCTCTTATTTACTTGATGGATAACAGTTGATATGGTATTCTATCATGTGACTAGATGAAGAAGAGGATGATTTGTGGCCATGCTAGCTCATTGGACCAGTCGCATGCTCCAAGCGGTTTGGTTCTGTAATTAGGGCCATGCCTCAAGCTTATGGATGATAATCTTCTGAATGGGCTTAGTCACCGTTGGTTCCAATCAAGAATTTTGGTTTGAATCAAACGTGATTTTTCATATGAATTAGATCTTTAATTTTCACTCAAAATTGACAGGGATCAAATATGTGAATAAAGTTATGACTAATAATTAAATATTAATTATCATGAATAATTAAATTAAATAGGTCTTTAACTCAACTGTGCATATTTCGGGGAAAAAAAATTTAACTTGAGACTTAAACTTTGATCAAATGTTCAATATGGGTTACATAGATAAATTTGATTAATTGTCCTCTAAAACTTTATTTTTAGATCAATTAAAGGTTTGTTCATTAATTAAATTAAATAGATGTTAACTATTTTAGTAAAGTGATGTTGTGGGATCTATTTATATTTTTAGATAATAAAAAATTAAAATTTAAAAATTCATATTTTTAAATAATAAAAAATTATTAAAAATAAAAATAAAAATAAAAATTTTAAAAAATATATTTTTGAAATAATAAAAGTAATTTGATGTTGCGGTATATTTTTAGATAATAAAAAATTAAAAATTAAAAATTAAAAATTCATATTTTTAAATAATAAAGAATTATTAAAAATAAAAATAAAAATTTTAAAAAATATATTTTTGAAATAATAAAAATATATTAAAATTAAAAACTTATAATTAAAAAAAAAAAAAAAGGGATCTATGGGTTTCATCTATGAATCTACGTTTCATAAAGAGGAAATTATACCCTACATTGGTTTTTTTAAAAAATATCATTTTTATCTTTATATTTTTTAAGGGAAAATTTCAAAAATAACAAAAAAAAAAAAGGCAAAAAATATCATTTTTACCGTGTTCATGAAAAAATTTCAAAAATATCATCTAAAAAATAACATTTTTACCATAGTATATATTTGGCATATTTTTTGAATTTGTTTACCAAAAAAAAAAAAAACTCAGAAAATGATAAAACATAAAAAGAAATTAATTTATATTACATTAACGTATACTAACTACTTTATATACAAATTGCAAATTTGTAAAAGATAAAAAGATATAATAACTGTAAATAGTATACGTATACCAAAATTCGGTATGCATTAATCCACAACTACTTTATATATATATATATATATATATATATATATATATATATATATATATATATATATATATATATATATATTGTAAATTTGGAAAAAATAAGATAAATAACAATAAACGGTATATGTATTTTGAAATTTTGTATATGTTAAGTATACATTTGATATTTGCAACTACTTTAATATATATAAATTGCAAATTTGAAAAAAAAATTAAAAAAATTAACTTAGTAAATGGTATACGTATGAAAACTTGGTATATATTAAGTATACAACTACTTTGATACATACATATTGCAAATTTGAAAAATTAAAAAGATTAACTAACAATAAATGGGATATGTATACCAAATTTTTGTATACTTTACGAACATATTTGATATCTGCAACTACTTTATATTTATATAGTTTAGAAATATGAAAAATTAAAAAAATAAATAGTAAATGGTATATATATACCATAAATTGGTATACGTTTAGTATATGTTTGGTATCTATAACTACTTTATATATACACAAATTGCAAATTTGAAAAAGTAAAGAGATAAACTAATAGTAAATAATATGTGTATACCAAATTTTGGTAAATGTTGAGTATACGTTTGCTATTTGCAACTACTTTAATATATACCTATTGCAAATTTAAAGAATTAAAAAGATAAATTAAAAGTAAATGGTATATATATACCAAAATTTGGTATACATTAAGTATCTACAACTACTTTAGTGTATACATATTACAATTTTGAAAAAATTAAAAAGATAAACTAATAGTAAATAGTATACGTATACCGAAATTTAGTATATGTTAAGTACATGTTTGGTATCTACAACTACTTTATATATATACGTATTGCAAATTAGAAAAAAAAAAAAAAAAAAAAGATAAACTAACATTAAATAGTATATGTATATCAAAATTTGGTATACATTATATATATGTTTGGTATTTGCAACTACTTTAATATATACAAATTGTAAATTTGAAAAAATTTAAAAAGATAAAATATTAGTAAAAAATTCAAAGCTATAAAGAATACAAATATATAATCCACCATGTTTAGTGCCCAACAAATAAAATATGGCTTTCAAACAAAATCATCAATCACATATACAGAAGAAAATTAAAGAAAAAAAAAAGAAACTCATAATATAAAAAGAAAGTGTATCCAAGCTAGCTCTTGTTCAAGATTATACAATCACAAAACCAAAGTTTGTAAATTCAACATGGTAAAGTAACAATAAATTTAGTCTTCAGTAAAATAAAATTCCACAAAAATTACAGAAAGTATATCAAAACTGGCTTTTTTTTCATCTCTTTACATTGCAAAATACACAAAACTACTATGCTCTTGCCTGAAAATCCAAGTTGCCAAATTCTATGTCTCTCTCATGCTTTCTAAGAGTATATACACATAAAACAATGCCAAAATCATCATACAAATAACATATAAAACTTTCAATGAATTGAAATATATATACAACAAGCAACCAGCGAGCAACTACCAATTGTGAGACCCACAAGCAACCACCAGTTGCAGCCATGAGCCCATAAAATAAAATGGACAAAATTTATATTGACATTATGAATAACTTCTCTTGCAATCTTAAAATAAAAAGTTAAAAATGGTTTGAAGTTCATATTAGAAAATATTAATTTTTATATTTTTACAATATTATTGAAAAAAGTAATTCAAAATTATTTTCAACTTTTAATTAACAAATTCAGGTTGAAATAATTTCAATAACATTTAATAAAATATTTTCAATATATATTTCTTATACTACAATAGTTGGATTTTCTAATAAGTTTCTCTTACATGCATAATATAAAAAAAGAAAATGGACAAAATATATACTTGTTAAATTTCCTTGAAAGAAAATTTAGGTGACTCTTCTCAAACAAAATACTATTCTCAACAATGAATCAAACCACTGAAAAATGAATAACAAAAGCCACAAGGTTATGGAAGGAAAAAAAAGCTTTTGTTATTCTTTCAAGACATCAATCCAAATTCCAAAATGGCAAATGAAACTGAAAATCAATTCATGTACTAAAAAACCACTCTAATGTAAAAGCAGTATGAGGGTTTTAGTTTATTACTCTTAGGATGTTAAAGTAGATGATAAATAAATATTACGTGATGTCCGTGGCGTTCTATGACCATCATATAATCCAAAAAAGGTGTCATATGAGCTAGACTCGAGAGTGCTCAAAGAGCCAGACTCAAGCTAGCTCTGATCCTTAAGCAAATTATTAGCCTGCACAACAGCCATAAAGAATTCACCTAACAAGTGTCGTCCAGTAAAAGCAAGTTGAAACTATTTGTCAAATAATTAAGGAAAACATTAACAAAAGAGAAATGACCTTTGATGCTAAATTTTAGTAATCCATGTTTGAAATAAAAAACCCATGTCCATTTCCACCTAAAACAGCAAAATACTTGATCCTCCATATAAGACATAAACAATCGAAACATAGGATAAAGAAGAAAAGAAAAGGTCAAATCTATGTCCACATTCCACACTTCAAAGCTACAAAGAATACAAATATATAATCCACCATGTTTAGTGCCGAACAAAAAAAATATGGTTTTCAAAACCAAATTATCAATCACATATTCAGAAGAAAATTAAATGAAAAAAAAAAAAGAAATTCACGCTATAAAAAAAAAAAGTGTATCCAAGCTGGCTCTCGTTTAAGATTATACAATCACAAAACCAGAGTTTGTAAATTCAACATAGTAAAGTGACAATAAATTTAATCTTCAATCAAATAAAATTACACAAAAATTGTAGAAAGTGTATCCAAGTTCGCTCTTGTTTCATCTCTTTAAACTACAAATACACAAAATTACTAAGCTCTTGTTTGCAAACCCAAACTGCCAATTTTTGTGTATCTCTCATGCTTTTTAAAAGTATGTACATATAAAACAATGTCAAAATCACCATACAAACGGCATACAAAACTTTCGATGAATTCAAATATATATAATAAGCAACCAACAAGCGACCACCAATGGCGAGACCTATAGGCAACAACCAATGGCAGCCACGAGCCTAGAAAATCTAACGTTGAATCCAAAAACAAATCCCACTAACATAAGCAACCAACAACCCACCAATTTAGCAACAAACGACACCCACCAACCAATTCACCCAATAACCATGATTAACCATTCAAATTAATTTTTGTTCAAGAATATATATATATATATATATATATATATATATATATATATATATATATATATATATATATATATATATATATATATATATATATATGAGTCACAGAAATGGCAAAAATTTAAGAAAATTACTGAAACTAGGCAGCACCAAATGAATTGAACCCTACACAAAGTTTCCTTCCATTTTAAGAACCAACACCACACCCTTGAAGAAATCGAGTACCAAAATTTGTAGAAATTTCAAAAAACAAAGTGAACAATTCAAACACTCAAAACCACGATCAAGCCAGATTGAAGTGGAGAGAGAGGCGGTAAATCAAAAGAGCAAGAGATAAATCAATGATGGTGAAGGTCTTTATGAGCAATAGAGATGTGATGAATTCAGAGAACCAGACATGAATCGATGATGGTGGGGAATTTTTCTTACTGTGCTGATGATCGAGTTACCAGTGATGGATATTTGGATCCTTGAGAGAGAAAAGAATCAATGAATCGAAAAGAAAAAGGAAAAAAAGAGAGTGGAGAGTGAATCAATGATAACAAAGGATAGAGTGGCTTTGAGTTGAGATGGACAGCGACATTCAGTGAGAGTCAGTCTGAGTGAAGGAATCGGATCTAGGTGAAGTCTATGAGTCTTGAATGTGTGTGAGAGAGTTGGGTTTGAGGGAGAGCTTTTAAAAGACGATTAGATCGTAAGAAAGAAAGAAAGAACGTGTAAAAGAAATCTAGATAACGTGAAAATGTATAAAATAAAAAAGTACTATATAAATGATATTTTAAGAAAAAATTCCGTGCAAGTTGTAATATTCTCTTTTTTTAATATGTTTTTATTTAGTATAATTATCTTTTACAATGACTTAGTGTAATGTACGGCCCATCAGACACTAAGGGCCCAAAACTTGTTAATGGATAAACAGGGAAATTATGCTCATATAATCAAGGGATTTTTATATAAATACTTAAAAAAACACTAAAAAATAATAAAAATACGATCCAATTTTTTTTTTTTTTTAGAAAAAATAGGCTTTTCTCTTTATATATATATATTTTTACTCCATTGCAAGTGAGATAATTTGACATATATATATTTTTTTCTTTCTTTCTTTACACACATAACTCTGCATATTTGAATATGATTATTCAAGTTGACCCTTGCCAATGTACACACAATAATAATTATTTATTTAATTGATTCACACTTAATTAATTTTATTATAAACTATCATTAACATTTTCTATTTACTTTTTTAATAAGAAAAATTAAATATAATAAGTATACGTTTTATTCTCCAGAAATATCATTATACGTGCAAAATATTCTGTTGATGAATTAATTTTTATTCTCTTATTATTATTATTATTATTATTATTATTATTATTATTATTATTATTTACATAGAAAACTTTTATTCTCTTATATATCACTATATTATTCTAAAAATAGATTTTTGGTTAGTTTAGTTTTTTAATTATTTAGTAAAATAGATTTTTGTTGTTAAAGTTAAAAAACGTATAGAAGAAGCAAAAAAGGGAAGAAAAAATAAACCTTCATCTTGGTTTTTCTATGTAAATAACCATATAAATTTTCTTAACTAGTTATTTTCAGACAAACTGAGTAGTAGTATTTTTTACATGGCATCACCAACTTCTTAGTAATGAAAACTTCCTAATAAATATAAAAACAAATAAAATGCTAGTGTTTTAAAATCCATAGCAATTGTGTCATAGGAAGAATGTAACATGTATAAGTAGGGTTATGCCAATTGACACATGTCCAAATTGATATTTTTTAAAGTTTGAATTTTTGACATGTTGTGATTAATTAGACAATTGTTCTCCACTATCAAATGTTTTTTGGCTTTTTTGCGTCATTCTTTTTAAGAATTTCCAACTTGGCAACTTCTTAGCTTTTTAGATCAACACATGGATTACAAACATTTAAGCAATATACAGGGAATTTTTTATTTTATTTTTTTTTATAGTGGATTAATGTCAATGGTGGTAGAGATGGATTTTGAAGGTCAAAATCCAATCTAGTAGCTAAAGAAATTTAATTGAACAATATTTTCTTGTAAATGTCAATTGGGATTTTTGGATTTTTTTTTTGTTAATTAGCTCCGTGAGAGAGTGAATTTATAATTGTATATCAATTGTAAATCTTAAATCCTAAAGCCTAAATATATATGTATACCATAAATAATATACTTTAAGCATATGTTTGGTACCTGCAACTATTTTATATTTATATATATTGCAAATATGAAAAAGAAAATAAAGTAAATATAAATAGTATACGTATACCATAAATTGGTAAACTTTTGGTATATTTTTGGGATCTGTAATACTTTATATTTATATAGATTGCAGATATGAAAAAATTAAAAAAAAAAAAGTACAAGTAAATGGTATACCTATACATAGATTGATATACTTTAAGTATATGTTTAATATTTGCAACTACTTTATTTTTATAGAGATTGCAAATATGAAAAAAAAAATCAAGTAAATGTAAATGGTATACATATTCCATAAATTGGTATATTTTTGGTATATTTTTGATATCTGCAACTACTTTATATTTTATTCAGATTGTAAATAAGAAAAAGAAAATAATATAAATGGTATACGTATACCATAAATTGGTACACTTTTAGTATATTTTTTGTATCTGCAACTACTTTATATTTATACAAATTGAGAAAAATTGAAAAGATAAACAGTAAATGGTAGATGTATACCATAAATTGGAATATGTAAAGTATATGTTTTGTATCTTCAACTACTTTATGTTTATACAAATTAGAAATATAAAAAATTAAAAAGATAAAATCATAGTTAATGGTATATGTATACCATAAATTGGTATATGTTTAGTAGATTTTTAGTATCCGCAATTACTTTATATTTATACAAATTGAAAATGAACAAATTAAAAAGACAAACAATAAATGGTATACATATACCATAAATTGGTATATGTTTAGTACATGTTTGGCATCTGCAACTACTTTATATTTATAAATATTAGAATCCTAAATCCTAAATCTTAAAATCCTAAACCCTAAGTCCTAAAACCCTAAATCTAAAACCTTAATCCTTAAAAATATATGATATCATATATTTTCAAATATTTTTAACAAAAATATTAGTTTTGTTTTTTATTTTTAATAATATTGAAGAATGAATTTTACATTAACAATCATTATAATTGTCACCTAAAACTTTAATATGTTAATTTTTAGTTACTCAACTTCAAAATTATTGGAAATGGCCAATAAGTCAACCACTTGATTGTTGAAATGCTTATTGATATGACAATTAAAATAAATTGATTTGGGTACCAACAATGAGAAATACATAAAAAAAATTAATTTCTTTAAAATTAAAATAAGATGAATTATAAAACTTCAAATGACAATTGTGATTACTGCTCGTAGGTTAAGTAGGGACCCTTTTGGACGATGTATATAAACCCATTTGAATAATGTAAAGGAAAAGGAATAGTAGTATAGACTTTTTCAATTGTTCACACAAAGTGATATTTAAAAGAAATTTGTATTTTAATTTAATTTTGAAATGAGGCAATGCAACTATGTATGCAGTAGTTTGGCCAAAAAAAAATATGTATGCAGTAAGTAAAAAGGTAAAGAAAATATATTGACTAAATGCAACGTGTTATTTGGTAAAACAAAAAAAAAAAAAAAAAAAAAAAAAAAAGATTGAATGCCATGTGTTTAGCATGTTGATTGAATGCCATGTGTTTAACTTGGTAAGTTTGCCACCCCAAAATTTAATCCCATGTGTTCCACTCATGTCTGCCGCAAGAAAAGAAAAACATAAAACAAAAATAAGAATGAAGACTAACTGCATGAAAAGCAAATAAGAGAAGAAGCGTATTGTTTGGATAAAAATAAAACAAAAAGCATATAAAAATAAACGCAGTAGTGTCCAATTTTAAGGAAAAAAAAGCAGGAATAAAATTGTAATTAAAACTAAAAAGGGGTACGAGGTGTAATTTCTTCTATAATCAACTCAAAACTAGCAGAATTGCTCGCGCTATGCTGCAAGCTTAATGATATGATTTTGATTTTAATTTCAAGCTTAAAATTTGAACTTTAATGTTATTATTTTATATTTTAGTAATAATAATAATAATAATAATAATAATAATATTGTTTTATATAATTGTCCCAAAAATGCTTGTCAGTCGTAAAAAGCAAAGTGCATATATCATTTCGCAATAATTGTTCAATCAACAAAGTAATTTGCATAAAAAATAATAAACTAATTAAATTGTAAACATAGTGTAAAAACATTTTTAAAAACATTATTTATCTGAGTTACTTATTAACAGCTATATTTACATGCGCCAACTATTATGATTTGGCGAAGGTGATGAGGAACTTGGCCTGTAGGAAAAAAAAAAAAAAAAAAAAAAAAGTCAGTTAAAATAAAATAATGATATAAATAACTCATAAAATTATATGACATGCATTTATTCACCTAACACGAAACTTATTTAATTTCAAGTTTAAAATCTCAACTTAATGTTATTATTTTTTAAATCAAACTTCAAAATTAAACTCTAATACTGGCTGGATCTCAGAAGACTACAACATTGAATGCTTCCAATCCAAATTTCATAAGACCTTCACTCACAGTACTAAAATGACCATCGGTCATCTCAAGTTTGAGAAGCAGTATATATTTGTTAAATAACGGTTCACAATTAGTTTATATTCAGAGTTTTAATAGTGTGGAGAGAATCGTGGAGGTGCGGAAGAATGAGCGTAGCGAGAGTTTATGATAAAGTTTAGATATTCAAATTAGCAAAAAAGTATCACCAAAATTTAGTTGATATATTATATGAAGTTTAGGAGTGAAATTGGTCATTCAAGCATATTGTAAATGTTAAATTTTTTTTTTTTTTGGGAAAGTATGAAAAATTATTTTGTAATTTGATGTTTTTCTTAAAAGTTATTTGCGATTTTTTTTAATGACACTTAGATATCTGTACTTTGTGCTATTTAGATATTTACGTATTAAATTGATTAATATTGTTAATATTTAGTTATTTAATATATAATATTAATTAATTAATTAATTTTTTTTTGTTGCCTATGCTAACAAACATGTATAGAAGAAAATCATATGTGGATGTTAGATGGCGTGGTGAGACATTTTAGAGCAAAATTTAAAAATTTATTATAATCGACAACATTTATAATATATATTGCATTCACATTAAATAATCTATTAAATTTATAAATATTAAATAATTTGAAATACATTATATCATTAATAATTCACTAGAAATTGGAGAAAAAGATATTAATTTGACTTATATTTGGCCTAATGTTAAAAAAAAAAAAATTTAAGCTTTGTGTATTTTTTAATTTTACGTTTATTTTTTAATTCTAATTAATTGTACTATAACTTTAAAATTTAGTGTTTATCATATTCTAGATTGAAAATTAAAAAAAAAAAAAATTTTTTTTACTATTTTTTTTTTTTAAATGGTAAGGTATTCATTAAGAAAACAAATCAGCAGCTAGCACATCTGAAAGAAAATTAGGTGAAGACAAAGTCCACTGATGAAGGTCAAGCAAAGAATAAGCGGCACGAGCAGATTGTGTGCCACATTATTCGCAGACTTTTTAACGAACACTATTTGTGCATTACCTATTGTTATGAAAGGAATATTGAATTGATTTAATGAAAATTGTTTTTCGTTATTTACAAAGGAAGAAAGCTGAAGCTTATATATACAAACACAAAGCTATCCAGCTCAGCAAAAATGAAACTAACTAACTAATTCAATAATAGAAATAAAACTAACTTAACTTAATTTTAACTAACTATTGATTAGTAAGCTAAAGCTGCATTATTGACTTTAACACTCCCCCTCAAGATGAGCATACAAATCATATATGTTCATCTTGCTAATAAGCTCTCTGAAATGTGCTGGAAACAAAGCCTTTGTAAATACATCTACTACTTGGTCACTTGTCTTCAAATGTTGAGGCTTGATCAGCCTAGACAATACATTCTCCCTGATAAAGTGACAGTCCAACTCTATATGTTTTGTTCTCTCATAAAAGACTGGATTCTTGGCAATATGTAGAGCAGACATGTTATCACAGTAAAGAGTCACTGCATGTTCATGTTTAATTCCAAAATCTTGTAACAAATACACCAACCAAATGATTTCACATGTTGTTGCAGCCATGGCTCTATATTCTGCCTCTGCAGAACTTCTAGAAACAGTTGGTTGTTTCTTTGATTTCCTGCTAATTAAGGAATCACCTAAAAATACACAAAAGCCTGTCGTTGATCTCCTTGTTTTATTGCATCCTCCCCAGTCACTGTCTGAATAAGCTTTCATATGCAAATTGGAAGATGCTGAGAACAAAATTCCTTGCCTTGGGGATCCCTTTATGTACTTTAGCACCTTATACGCAGCCTGCAAGTGAATATTAGCTGGTTTGTCCATGAACTGAGCAAGTACATGCACAACATAGCTAATATCTGGCCTTGTAAGTGTTAAATACATCAGCTTGCCAATTAATTGTTTGTATTGTGTAGTATCTTCTAAGAGTTCATGGTCAGTATGCACAAGTCTGTGATTCACCTCCATTGGAACTTTACTAGGCTTAGCTCCTAACTGGCCAAACTCTTGTAACAACTCTAATGCATACTTCCTTTGGCATAAAGATATCCCTTGCTTGGATCTTGCTACCTCAAGGCCAAAAAAGTACTTTAAATCACCAAGGTCCTTGAGTTTAAAATGTGAATTTAATGAACATTTGAGCTCTTCAACTAAGGACCTGTTATTGCTGGTTATAATGATATCATCTACATACACTAACAATGCTATAAAGTTTGAACTTGTAGTTTTAGTAAATAAGGAATAATCAGACTTAGATTGTTGAAAACCAAGCTGAATCAGACATTCTGTAAATTTAGCATTCCATTGTCTTGATGCTTGCTTTAATTCATATAAGGATTTTTGTAATTTGCACACAAGTCTTGATTTTTCTTGTTTCTTAGTGTTGCTAGATTCATTACTTGTCATCTCCCCTTGAAGCTGGTAACCAGGAGGTAATTCCATATAGACATCTTCAATCAAATCCCCATTAAGGAATGCATTATTCACATCTAATTGCGACAAAGACCAGCCTTTTATTGCTGCCAAAGTTAAAAACAATCTGACTGTAGTATGTTTGGCAACTGGACTGAAAGTTTCATGATAATCAAATCCTTCTTGTTGATTGTAACCCTTGGCTACAAGCCTTGCTTTATACCTCTCAATAGTGCCATCAGAATGAAATTTAACCTTATACACCCATTTACATCCAATAGCATGTTTATCCAAAGGCAAAGGCACTACAGTCCATGTGTGATTCTCTTCCAAAGCTTTCAGTTCAAGTTGCATTGCTTCTCTCCAATGCTCAAATTGATTAGCTTGAAAATAAGTTTATGGTTCAAAGGTAGAAGAAATGGATAAAATGAAAGTTTTATGATTTGGTGAAATGTGGCTATAAGTGAGATGATTTTGAATAGGATGATTAGTGATAGTTGAACAATGAGAAACAGAAGGTGAATTGTGAATTTTCAGTTGGGTATGATAGTCTTGAAGATATGAAGGGAGTTTGTGAGTTCTAGTACTTTTTCTAAGAACAGGTGGTGGGTCAATAGGAATGGATAAAGTTGGATTAGATACTGCAGGAGTGGTGATTATAGGTGTTATAGGATCAGGAATGTTAATGTCAGAATTTGATGTGGAATATTCAGATTGAGAACTAACACGGTTAGGTGATGTAGAAATTGGTAATGCAGGTTCAGAAATAGAAGAAGGAACATGATGGGAGGAGGAAATGGGATCAGTAGATGAATTGACATTCCTAAAAGTAATGTCAGAAGATATATCAGATGGAAAATTAGGAAGAACAAAATCTAAAACATCAATACAATTGAAATTAGGAGGTATAGATGTAACATAAGGAGAATTAGATTGAAAAGGAAATGAATTTTCAAAAAAAATTGACATCTCTAGAGATAATAACACTATGAGATTCCAAATCATAAAGCTTGTATCCTTTGACATGTGGAGGGTATCCTAGAAATATACATTGTTTAGCTCTAGAATCAAATTTTTTCTTGTGAGATGACAAACTGATAGCAAAAGCTAAACAACCAAAGGATTTTAAGGATCGATAGTTAGGCGGTTGTTTGAAAAGGATCTCATAGGGACTTTTGTTACCTAGGATAGGAGTTGGGATTCTGTTAGTGAGATGAGCTGCTGTAAGCACAACATCACCCCAGAATTTAACAGGTAAAGAAGCATGAAAAAGTAAAGATCTGGCAATGTTAAGTATATATTGATGTCTTCTCTCTACGACTCCATTCTGCTGAGGAGTGTAGGGACAAGATGTCTAATGAATAATGCCAGTTGAATTGAAAAAAGATGGCAAAGAAAACTCAAGTCCATTATCAGTTCTAATTATTTTGATGGAAGTCTGAAATTGAGTATTGACAAATTGATGAAATTTAGGAATAAGAAAAGAGACTTTTGATTTATGTTTCATAAAAAAAATCCATACACATTTAGAGAAATCATCTACAATTGTCAAGAAGTAATGGTTACCATACAGATCTGCTTGTGAATATGGACCCCAGATGTCCATATGCACAAGTTCAAACAAGGCTACAGAGGTACTATCACTAGTAGGAAATGAATTTCTTCTTTGTTTAGCTTTGGGACATGTAGTACATAGAGAGTGATTTTGAGTATTTACATCAGGAATGAAGGAAGAAATATTTTTAATAGAAACATGACCTAATCTATGGTGCCAAGTATCAGCAGATACTGCACAGATAGAGCTAGAATGAAAAACTGCATAATTACAAACTTTATTCTCAAATTGTGGATTCTGGAATTCAGAACTGAAAAAGAACAATCCATTCTCCATTTTAGCCAGTCCAATCGTCATCCATGATGAGTGGACCTGGATAAAACAGTGATTGGCAATAAGAACAAGGCAAATTTTCGGGTTGAGAAGTAGCTTACTAACAGATAGGAGATTAAAACTAAAAGAAGGAACAAGTAGAACATTATGCAAAGTGATGTGAGAATTTAAAATGACAGTGCCAATGTGACTGACCTTGGCTCTCATGCCATTAGGAAGTTGTACTGAGAAGTTATGAACAGAAATGCAAGAATCAAAAAAATCTGGTGAACAAATAATGTGATCTGTGGCTCCTGTGTCCACAATCCAGGGTGATGAACTAAATTTTTCTTGCATAAGATGATTGAATTTAACTGAATTAATAGCAGAGAATATGGAAAATTGATTACCTGCAAAATTAGTGATGGAGTTAGCAATACCAAAAGTGGAAGTAGAAGGTAATTAGTTCATGGTAGGTGTAACAGATGAAGTAGTGGTATTTTGATCATTTAATATTTCCAGAAGCTTATTAATCTGATCCTTGGAGAGATTGAGTTGAGATGATAATGCATTACTTGATTCTGATTGTGGCTGAGAAAGTGAAACTTGATGAGCTGTGTTATTGCCTTGATGTGTTGTTTGATTCCTTTGATAACCTGTATTATTGATCCTTGTTTGATTCCCCTGATAACCTGTATTGTTGCTCCTTGGTTTTGTAAACTTGAAGTCTGTTGGAAAATCAATGATTCTGAAACAATTCTCACGCAAATGGCCAGGCTTCCCACAATGAGAACAAACCGAGTTTGACCTTCCTTTCTTAACAGCCATAGCTGCTGCATCAATAAGACTCAGTGGTTGTAGGAGAAGAGTTCTCTATGTCTCTTCACGAAGCACCATATTGTATACTTGATCCAGATTGGGAAAAGGTTTCATGATGATGATTTGAGACCTAATGCCTTGATATGTTTCATTCAATCCATTAAGGAATTTGAAAACATAATCTTTCTGTGCTTCATCAATGAATCTCTGAAAACACTGACCATTACAATTGCCACAAGAACAATGAGGCAAAGGCCTAAAGCTTCTCAAATCTTCCCAAATCCCATTGAGTTCAGTAAAATAGGCATCCATAGATTTTGTACCTTGAGTTATGGAACAAAAAAGATGCTGCAAGTAACAAATTCTGGAATCATCTGGTTGAGAAAACCTCTGATTCAATTTTTCCCAAATTTTGCTTGCCTCATCAATGTAGAACACTGTTGAAGCTATTGATGGAGAAATTGACCTAAGTAGCTAAGCAACAATCAAGTTATTGCATCTAATCCATGGATCATACAGATTACTGTTGATGTCTGGTTTGTGAATAGATCCATCAAGAAACCCTTGTTTGTTTCTTATGGACACAGCTAAGAGAAAGGATCTTTCCAAGATGAAAAATTAGTTGAAGCGAATTCAGGAGTGACAATCACAGAACTGTGATTCTCAGAGTGATGTAGATAATAGGGAGAAGAAGGATCTTCTAAGGGATTGTTTGTGACTGCCATTGAAGAATCTATGAAGTTATTGAAAAATAACAAAGAAATGAAGAAGATATGATTTAGTTGTAACTGAAAAGAGAGAGAAATTAGAGAGAAAAAGAGAGCCTAAGCTCTGATACCATGTTATGAAAGGAATATTGAATTGATTTAATGAAAATTGTTTTTCGTTATTTACAAAGGAAGAAAGCTGAAGCTTATATATACAAACACAAAGCTATATAGCTTAGCAAAAATGAAACTAACTAACTAATTTAATAACATAAATAAAACTAACTTAACTTAATTTTAACTAACTATTGATTAGTAAGCTAATGTTGCATTATTGACTTTAACACCTATTGCACTCAAAAACTGATTACAATCTTGCGAAATTAAACCAAAGTAAGAGTTGTATTGATTACAATTCTTCATAGCAAGGACCACAGATTACGCATCCAATTCAAAAATGATATTAGACATACCTTGCATCTTAACCTAGCTCAAAGCTTCTCTAATGGATAAAGCTTCTGAAATCTTTGGATCTTGGGGACCATTCATTAATCCACAGCTCGCTGTAAGGAACTACCCGTTTGCATCGCAAAATTGACCACAATGCATTATTAATTTTTTACTATTAATTAGACTAAAATGTCAAATTGGTTTTAAACTTGTAAAATTGATCACAATGCATTATTCATCTTATTAATTAATTGGAGTTTCCTTTTTTTTTTAAATAAGATAATATTATTAATGGATATCAAAATCTAGAATATCAAGGAATATAAGAGAAATGGAGCCTTAATTAATGAGTTCTAACGTAAAATTAGTTATTCTTATTAAAGCATGAGCCATTTGATTAACATATCTTTTTACAAATTTAATAACTAAATTAAAAAATTATTTCTTTAATTTCCAGCAATCCTTAATAATCAAAGTCAAAATTAGAGTTCTACTTTGTAAACTACTGATAGTCTATAATTTCGCACAAGCACCCAGCAAACAGTCCTCAGAATTCCTAACTATACAATCCATACATGTCTTGTTTGATTTCTTTAAGATAGCTACATCAACATTAGCTTTCAGCTCGCCAAACTATAGTTTTTGAAAAATTTTAGGTAGACTAAGTCTAGCACTTCACTCATAAACTAATATAATAAAAATAAGACACATATGTTAATTAGTAATACCACATTACTTATAGATTAACTTAATAGAAATAACACAAATCAATTAATGATACCACATCAACTATCTAATATATGATATCATTAATTGGAGTGTTTCATTTCTACTTGATTAGCCTATAAATGATGTGGTAGATTCAGTATGTCTTAGAACTTCTCAATTTTTCCCAGTTAGAGAGAATTGCATTTGTTTGCAAATCTTGAAACGGAACTCTTTGTAAGTGAGTTGAGCTTCCTTCCATTGTAGATAACTCGACATTGTCATATTCAAAATTCTATACACAGACTGAAATTTATTCTTCTATACCAGTTGATTGTGATTAAACCACGAAGACTAGTAAGCCATCATTGCAAATTCAAGATAACATAATACTTCTATAAAAGAAGGCTTACTAAGAATTTATATGAAAAAATACTTATTAAATTCCATAAAATGAATAACAAAACCTATAAAAACAAAAATCAACAAAAACAAAATCAGATTCATAGAAGGACATAAATTAATGTATCTTTCTTATTCAATACAAAAAATAAACAAAATAAAAAAAAAAAAGAACCACTGCTGACCGAATGAAGGTCGATGATAGCTCAAATAATAAATTTAAAAAGATACAAAAATTAAGAGAAAATGCGTCTAGGATTAGAGTTTCAAATTTAATAACAACTTAATAGTCCGTTTGGTTCTCGGATTTATAATCCGTAAAGTTAGTTTGAATTTTAAATTTAGTTAAACTATAAGATTACTTATCTTAAAATTTTATTTGGTATAAAAATTTTAATCTATAGTATTAAGTAATCCGTAATCTTGTGTTTAATAGGAATATTAATAAATGAAATAAAAAGTAAGACTATTTTAAAAAATAAAATATTATAAATAATAAATAGTAATTCCACTTGATATTGATTACTAAAGACATGAAGGATTAGGTTTTAAATAATACCATTAATTAAGTTTTTAAAATTATTAAACTTAATTTGAATCATATGCACGAAATATAGTGTTATTAACTAATATTGCAATTTAGTTAAGAAATCTTATGTACTAAACCAACTATAAAGTTATCTATATAATTTTTTTTATTTTTTAATTATTGATGTGGATGATTTAATTTAATTAAATATAAGAGCTGAATTTAACGAATTGAATCCATAACATGATATTTGAACCAACATTTGATTTTTCATTTTCAACCTTTTGTTTATTTTAAACTCTACAATTCCAAGTTCCAACAGTTAATTTGACATTAAGCCTTTCTTTGGTAGTGGGAAAAGATATGTCGTGGATTTCTCAAAAAAAAAAAAAAAAAAAGAGGGAATTGGTGAAGGCACTATTTTCGCCTACTAAGGAAAGCAATAAAAACAAGCAAAAAGGGATGAAATTTTTATCTAAGCCAATGGAAAGAAAAAGAAATATTCCAAGATGAATAGATAAATCAAATATCACCTTTTATATCATTTTATGTGAGCTTAAAGAACAAAAAATACATAATTAATAATAAACATACATAATTAATAATAGACATGTTACACACTTTTGATATTAAGTTTTAAAGTGCTTTTAGTAAATTGCTTTTAATTTTTTAGAAAATCACGGTTTTAAAAAAGCTAGATTTTATAGCTTCTTTCAAACCATGGTTTATTCCAAAAAAATTAATTTTTTTGAAAATATAAAAAATAGTTCAAAATGAATTTTTAAAAACAGGTTAAAACGCAATCTCTAAATATACATTTATACATAATTTAACAGTATATATATATATATATATATATAAAATTATAATTCATCCAATTTATAATTTACTTCAAAATTGAGATTGCAATAGGATCCCACAAACAAGTTTAATCATGAACTCTTTGTCCCTCTTGTAATTAATTTTCGGGTTTACTATCATAATTATAGACGCTAACAAGGAATTTAATATTTATTGTTTTGTCAGTTAATTACTTAGCCAGGATTTTTTTTGCAATGCCCTTCTCATTTTTTTATTTTTTTTTTAATGAAAAGAAAAAAGAAAAAAAATTGTTTTGTAATGGAGGTTAATTTCCTTCGTAAATTGTTGAATATATCACACATCAATCCCAAAAGAAAATCGTTTTCAAACGTAAAGATATTTCAAATATGTTAATATTCCAAGAATTTTATACACTTTGTATATTTAAATTGACAGTACAATTTTTAATTGTATAAAGCACGAATTTTACATGAAATTTCATGCAAATTGATGTCATTTCCAGGGTTTTCACATTGAACAAGTTCCTGAATTCCTTTCTCCATCTCTCTTGCCTCTTTTATTAAATTTCTCATGCAAAAACCCAGAGCACCCAAACTTAAGACCATTCGGCTCTTATGCTCCTTATTTTCTTCAACTGCAAGAAGCTTATCTATAATTTCATTTGAATCTTGAAAATAAGTATTCATAATCTTCTCTCCTTCATCTTCATTCTTTGAGTCTCCTGAAACCCTAAAAAAAATATTCGGGTTCGGAGATATCCCCAATTCAGGATCACAATTGATGTTCTTAGTTTCAAGTTCCTTGTGAAGAAATGTTAGGGATTTCACCAAAGTGATGTCCTCTAAACATTTAATTAAAGAACCAACCATTTCTTTAAAAAGTTGAACATCACCCTCTAGTTTATTTACAAATTCCTTCCAAGACAATCCCCCAATTTTATGTGATTCTTGTTCAAGGAATCCAATTGCATAAGCACTAAAATGTAAGAGATCCACCATCTTTGACAAAGAACCAAAAAGTTTACTATAGCAAGCACTAGGAAAAGGCAAAAACCAGAAATTGGGCTCCACCTCAGCTTCTCCAATTAATTTCTCTAGCTCACTAACTTCCAATTTTAGTCTCTTTTGTTTCTCTACCAAATTATTAGCTTCAAGGCTAATTGAGGCAATACAATCACACAAAGAACCTAAACTTTTACTAAATGAAACTTTGGCTAGAGAAATAGCTCTTGTGGGTTGAAAAATAAGCTCCACCATGATTGAACAAGACAATCCAATAAATGTTTCTGTAATTCTTGCTATAGCAAATTCACTTGGCGGCCCAAAATCTTTTCTACCCAAAATTAGTACAGCCCCAATGGCAGCAGAAACTCCACCAGCTTGACCATATATTTTGCTATGCCTTAAAAAACTGGTGATAATGAACCATGGAAGGAGAGATAAAAACCTTATTGGCAAGAATCTTTCAAATACAAAACAACCCAATACTCCATAAACGGTTCCTAAAACTGTCCCTTGTGCTTTAACATTAGCAACTTTGAATGTTGGCTCTCTTGCTAAAGCTAGACTAATGGCTACTGGAAGTCCTGACCAAAAACCATTTTCTTTGCTATATAATAAACCAAAAAGAATTGCTAGGCCTAAAGACAGTGAACATTTGAAAGCTGGCATAAGTCTTTTTGTGTTCACATTCATTGCCCAATTGCTCCAAATGATCTTCAAGAAATCATCGCTATCTTTCTGGCTTGAGGATTCTTGATTTTCTTGTTTTGAAGGAGTGGTGGCGGTGGGTTTTGGCAATGGCTTGTAGTTGAGGAGTTTCAAGCAAAATAAGAAGAAAAGAGAAGACAAATCTTGTTGGTTATTATTTGCTGGGATTTTTTGAAGAGTTTGGAGGGACTCAATTATATTTTTAGCATTTGATTCAGGAACGGTTAAAGAATCACAAGGGAAACAATTCTTGATCTGTTTTAGGGTCAGATTCAAATGTTCCTCTAATTTTAGGCCTTCTTTGTTCGCAGGAAATGAAGAGATACCATTTAAAGCCATTTCCATCCCTTTCAAGGGTATCTCCAGTTCTTGCAATTTCTCTCCAGGATTTTTGTAATAAGGCCTCAAAAATTTAAGTGGAAGTCTTTCCCATTTCATGCTTCCCTGTTATCAATCAAAGAAACAATTAATTATTTAATTAATTAATTAATGATGTAAGAATTAATATATATACTCATTATTATTAGAATCCATAAGTGGGTAAATAAGGCGTTATTGCATTAATCCAACACTTTTCTAAAAGTTTTGTTGTATAAACAATTAAAATGCTTACTTGGTAAAGTTTGATACTCTGAAGAAGTTTGGTTCCAGCAATAGCTAATGACTTGGCTTGAGAGATAGATGATAAAGCCAATGCATTGTCTTGTTCACAAAATGCCTTCACATAGAGCTTTAGCCTTTCTGAAGCATTTTCAGCAAGCAGCTTGCAATTTTCTTTCACCTGCAATACCACACACACACACACAATATTCAATAAAATAATATTACATGTTAACTTTTGTACGTAAACATATATAGAATGTGGCAGATATATATTTCCAAACCTCACATGTATACCATTGATATATAGTCATCACATATAACTATGTTATCCCGAGGTTTTTTACCTATTTATGTGAAATTTTAAAAATATTTACCTGTATAAGTTTAGGTGAAAAATATTTCTCAATATATATTTATTATGGACAGATAGAGATATGGGAAGTCAAAATCGCCAATAAAAATAGCGATAAAGCATTCCAAACCACATCGCTACTCTAACTGGCGATATTATTTTTTAATTTAGGCACATCGCTAGTCTAACTAGCGATGTTATTTTTTTAAACTTATTTTAAATAAAGCTGGTAGGCTGGTAAGTGTAGGAATAAATTTAATAATATCGCCAGTTTAACTAACGACATTGTGAATTTATGATTAATGAAAACATTAAATTTAACAATATCGCCAGTTAAACTGGCGATATTGTGAATTTAATAGCAATCCATTAAATTCACAATATTGCTAGTTTAACTGGCGATATTGTGAAATTAATCAATATGGCCAGTTAAACTGGCGATATTGTGAATTTAATCACAATATGGCCAGTCAGTTTAACGGCGCAAGTATTGAATTTTTTTATATGATATCGCCAGTTAAACTGATGATAATTGTGCTGCCAAAACTTCGCCAGTATGACTGGCGATTTTTTGCTATCATTTTTTTTCACCCCTCCATTTAGCACAAAACAACATACACAGAGAAATATTTTTCTTCCCAACCTATATATGGAAATATTTTATATTTTTTGCATGTACAGGCAAAAAGACCCGTTATCTTGTACATATTTGGCACCCACTTGCACAAATTTTGTTTAGGTCAACAACCTCCTTTATATTTTTCTTTTATAAAATTAATTGGCTGTTGGTAATTTCAATAAGTCATTTGTATAATTTCTTCATTTAAAAATATTTACCACTTTTAAAAAAATAATATTTCAATTTATTTATCGTTTTCGAATTTGAAAAAGGTATTTATTTTTTCTAATTTTATCTTCAATTTATTCATCTATTAAATATTTACATTAATTATTTTTTTCAACATCAAAATTAAAAAAAAAAACTATTTTAGTATTTTTATTTTAAAATTATGATAAATTAATAACTTTTTTAATTATGTGCTGAAAATTTAAATGACTAATATTTTGAAACAAATTAATATAGTAAGTTCGTTTTATATTTTGTGATTATTAAATGTGGAAACTTTCTTGAGCAATAAAACTTGTGTTTTAAATTTAAGCCTCATATTAATATGAGCCTCGCAGAATATGAAAATTTATTTATTTGATTTGTTGTTAATTTGTGGTAAGAATTTGTTTTGGAAATCCCATTTTATAATGATTTTACGGTGGTAAGTAAATAAAAAAAATTATATATAGTGACAGAAAAGATACTATGTTATCCAGACATAGAATTTGTGGGACTGACGTGGATCCACTGTTCATAGATCATTCCACAGTACATACATCAATGTTCTCCACTTTTATGACTCGTGAGTCACACATTGGATTTCCGTACTTCAATTGCTTGACCTTCTGGTAATAATACGACAAAATAGAATTTCTTTTTTCTCTTTTGTTAATTCTATAATCATTTGGAAAAAAAAAAATAATAATTCTATAATCGAGCACTCTCCCGAATCCAAAACATTAAATATATTCTTGAAATTATAAAATAATAAATAAATTAAAATAATTTTTTTAAAAATAATAAATATTTTAAAATGAAATGGGTAACTATTTTCAAATATAAGAAATATATATAAATTTATTAAATAAAAAAAATTTCTCCTTTAAATATTTAATTTTGAAAAAGGAATATGTATACTAATAACAGTCATAAAACCAATTAGATTCTTCTTTTTTAAATTCTATTCTTACTGAAACTCAGATATATGATCTTATAGTTTTAAAAACAATTTCATTAATAATTATGGATTCAGATTCATTTATAAAATTTTGGCATAAAAAAAATTCATTTATAAAAAATTAATAACTAATGAGCATTAAAATAAATAGTATAAAAGGGATGTGAGTTTGCTAATTTGAACTATGTTCTATGGAAAAAAAAAAAATCAAGTTTATAAAATTAATATAAAAAATTTTAAAATTTTTAGTACTATTATTATATTATAAAATATTTATTTATATATATAAATATAATAATACATTGATAACAAATAAAAACTTATAAAAATTTTAGGGCAATCTGTGTATATTTGAAGGAAAAAATTAAGAAATTTTCATGTAATAGATAAAATTTCAAAAATTTCGAGAGACTAAATGTATATATTTTAAAAAATACGTAACCTAAAATAAAAATTTTAATATTTTGAGGGCACCAATTAAAAATATAAAAGTTTATTTTGGGAAGCTTGGAGATTCCACCTAGTTCTGCCCTTGGTTCTAAACCAAATTAACAGAAAAGAACAATAATCATGCATGTTAATCAGATTAATTCTTATAGCAATGTAATTAATTACCTCGCAGCAAGCCAATCTTGGAAATGGCAACAAAAGGGCAAGAACACAAGCCAAGACTGCAATGGCAGTACTAGCAGCAACATGCAAAGGATGCATGATAGGATGAGCATGGACACCATTGATAAAGGCTATAACATAAGTAATAACAATCTGACCCAATGCAATTCTCTTAGTTATCAAATGAGTTCCTTCTGGAAGAGCCACAACAAATGCAGCTAAAGCTACAGCCAATGATATGGTGCCACTTGTAAACCGAGCTGGACCAATCAGCCACAAGCTCAACAAAGCAGGACCCATGCTCTGGACTGTAGCATAAAGTGCTAACCAGCAACCATGAAGAGTATCACCCAAGGTTGCATCAGTCACTATGAGTATAACAGTAACGTAAGAAAATGCTGGGAAGGCTATTTGTTGGCGGATTGAGGCTGGGCCGTAGAGGGTGATGCAACCGACTATTATGCATGCTAGTCCGGTCCTGAAGGCGGAGGCAAGGCATCTCCGCCAGACAGCTCGGGCTCGGTCGGGACTACTGGTTCCTGGGTTTGGCATTGTGGAGGGAATGCTGAAGAGAAGGCAGAGAAAGAGTGTAATGGTTCGGTATGTAGTGTGTGTGGATATGGGGTGGTGGGGTTTTATGTAACGAGAGGGGAAGAAGAGGAAGATTTTGAAGTGGAAATTTACAACCACGTATAAGGTACTGTGGGACCAACTTGTGATATGTGAGTGGGGTGATGTCAGATATCAAATGTGTTTCCAATTTTTTTTTTTTTTTCCAATGGGTTTCTTATTACTGAAAGGTACTTGCCATTAAGAATATGAATAGGAATAGAAAAGGTGTTGGAAGATGATTATTCATTACCTTTGGATGCCTATGAAAATAGGATTTTTTTTTTTTAATAATTATGTAAGATTTATAATAATTATGTGACATTATTTATTATTTTTTTTTGCAATGAATTTTGAATGTCGACATATATAATATCAAAAGTTTAAAATTTTAAATTTTGATAATTTTTATATATAATTTTTGAATAGAAGATAAAAAAAATTAAGAATAGCTAAATAAACACTTTTGATATGTTTTATTGAACATAAGAAATAAAAATTCAAATATCTATAATTTCTACATTTTAATTTCTAATTTAAAAATAAAAAGAAATAAAAAAAAAAAGTTAAACAAGCCTTTTGAAGTAATTTTATAGTGTATAGAGAGTAATAAATTCAAAACTCAAATAGCCTTCATATTTTAATTTCCTAGTAGTAAAAATAAAAGACTAGGAGGGCGGCTCAGCTTATTTAGGATTAGAAGCTTATTTATTATGATTTTTGTTTTGTGTCATATTTTAAGCAACTTGCCGTGAGAAAAAGCAATAGTCAGCTCCATCCCACCAACCCACAAAGTAGAATGTATTTGTAATTTTTTTTAGAAAAAAAAAAAAAAAGTCAATTAGAATTCTTCTTCTCATTATTATTATTTTTTTTCATAAGATATAGAGAATTGAACCTATGTCTACTTTCTAGATCATTTATGTACTTAATAAAGTATACATTCACATGTATTTTTTCATCATTTTTATGACTTTGAATCATCTTCTAATGTGTTATCAGAGTCTTTGAAACCTGCATAAGAAAAAAGATAAAAATAAAAATATGAAATTAACTATTGGGGAGAATTTTCGATGGCTAAATCAGTATTAATATTTGAAAGAAAATATCAAAAGAGAAAATGAAATAATGAATAAATTATGAGATGATACATTTTCTTTTACTTATATATAGAGGAAAATGAAACTTATATGAGGTCATTTTTAATCCTTATCAAAAGATATGGAGAATAAAAAATCACGTATTTCGAATCTTTTAAATTCTAGATTTATTGTCATTTTATCAAAGATAATAAAAAGATGAGACTCTCTTCTACTGTGTAGTCCGAGTTTTAATGGAAAAAGGAAAAGAATTAGTAAACTAGAATTACAATTAACGTTATAATTATCCTCATCTTGTTTTTCAAATTCTTAATTTGATGTCTAAGATAAGACACTTTTGCTTTGCTCGATTACTAGTTTATTCCGCCGAAAGAGTACTCTGCTCAAATATAAAGTTTACTCTTTTTTCTTTTTTTCCTTTCCTTTTTTAGTTTTTTTATTTTTTATTTTTTGAATAAAGACTTTTTAGCTTTTGGATAACCATAAAAACTATGAATTTTTTATTTTTGCATTTCATGCAGTTTTGCAAGTGATATAGAAGAATGTACTTCAATTCTAAATCAAGCTAGCAGTGATAATAATTAGTTAGTAAATATATAAATATTTGCAAAATAAAATTTAATATTATTCATGTATTATTCTAATGAAAATTTTTATTAATTTAAATATAGTATACAGTGCTTCAACCTGTTTGAACTTCTTATGAAAAAAAAAAAAAAAATTTCTTATATGCCTCTTGACCGTCATTCTTCACTATTAAGAGTTTTCAGTATTTTATTTTTCTTAAATATGCAGAATTATGTATTAATTAAGCATTTGAAATTAAATGTAGAGGGTGCAATTGATGTAAAAATATATAAAAATAATTAAAATACATTTTTTTAAAAAAATAGTATTGTTTATCTAATAAAATTAACTTTTAAATTGAGTTGACTAGGATCCACATAAACATGTGTTTTTCTTTGATAACGTTAGAAAGTTTATCTCTTCAGTATATATATAATACTAAATTGGAAGATATAATGCTTTAGAAAGAGATCACTTAAAATATATGCTATACATACTAAGAACCAATATGATTCTTTCTTTAAATTTATTTCCCCAAGTTGTTAATTGTCGGATTCCCTCACTAATGCTATGAAAAAAAAGAAGGCAATTTTTTTTTCTATGTCAAACTGTTTAATGTCCAGATCCCAGAAGTTATAAATTTAAACCTTAATTAAAGTTTAATTAATAAAAAAAATCTTTATAAATGTTAACTAAAATTTAAATCTCAAACCATTTTTCTTCATTGTGATTCGATCATTTCCATATATATTTGGATAAATCACATATTAGTTTCCATTTTGAAATCAATACAAAATTTACTGATGGGTTGACTTTATAAGTAGATAAATGACTTTTATATAAAACTTTGATATCATATTAAATTTCATACCGTATATGTTTGGACTCTTCATGGGTTTGAGCTTCTTCATTGTCTTAGAGTGTTAGGCTCATCATTATCAAAAAGAGTTTCATCTATTTTCATTTGGACTTGTAGGAGTCAACTTTGGTTTCTCCTCAATAAGAGTGTGCATACTTTAAGTAAAGTCGGAGATTTGAAAATCTCTAAACCGAACCAAAATTTTGATTCCTGATATATTAAGGAATTTGTAACATAATATAATAAAGAAGGTCCTGGACTGAATTGAACCCATTTTTCAATTCAAGACAGTTTGATTATCGATTCTACTGGTTTGAAAAAACAAGTCGAGGAATTAAGAGATTTTGAGTATTATAAGTAAATGCCTATCAATTACTTATATTTGTACTAGATTACACAAAGTCAACATCAATAACACACATACATTTCATGAAATATATCAACTAATATTAATTTGAAAATATTTCAATAGTTGAAACTCATGTCAAGTTCCAACATATGCTAAATAAAAAATATAATTCCAACATAAGAACATAATAAATTGTACCAAATTCCACAGAATTCCACCAAATATAACAGATTATACCAAATATTACATCATCAAACAACTAAAAATTTGAGATTGTTCATGAATATGCAAGACAATAGAGGCATATGCACGACAATAGACAACAATACCAAGTACTAGATGGATAATTGGAGTAGTAGAGAAGCAATATAATAGTAGCAAAGGCATAATTAGAGCAGCAACATAGAAGAAAACCAGTTGTAGAGTAGGAGCAGCAACAAAAAATGAAGATACTATATACATGATATGAGTATAAATAAGGAAGGAGGATACCATATGCAGGATAGGAGCAACACAAAGGAAGGATACTAGATTTAGGACAAGAGCAACCACAAGAAAAGAGGATACTATATGCAGAATAAGAGCAGAAACAACAAAGCAAAACCGAAGCAAAGTAGCAGAATGCATCATCATACCAAAGCACTTGATTTCTGCAGATTCAGATAAAAAAAAAAAAAAAAGCAATCAACATCCAATCATAAACCAAAAAAATACACAAAGTACAATTAACAGATTCTCAATTTTAATATTAAAAAAAATCAAAAAATAATAACACTCCCTAAAAGTCCAATTTTATCAGAGAGAGGCCTACAAGAACAAACAAATTAACAATATAAATATAGCACCAACAACAGCCAGAAAGATCAAAATCTAGAAAATAAAGAATTAAATTAAAGTCATTGATATTTTATCTTAATTTTGTTCGACACTCCACCAAAATCCTAGAGACCATATTCTCAAAAATTTTAGACTGAAAATTTATAATTATAATATACCATTCTCAAAGTTCTCAAGTTCTGCCAAAATCATTTATTGTTGGTTCCGAAAATTTTAAAAAATTACACTTGTCACAAGGGAAATACAGTTTCTTGGAGCTGAATGCAAACTCAAAAATCTTAACTAAAGTCTTCCTTCCATAATGGCACAACTAATTTCTAAACTTAATTGCACTCCCATTAATTGAAGTGACTTCCTTTTTAGAATTGGACCTCACCTTGATGAACTAGTTTCCTTTTCAAATATAAATTTCAAAAATTATTTAGTATTTTGTTCAAAATATCTAATGTTAGTTTGAAAATATAATGTTATTAGTATTTATAGAGATGTTTACTAGTTGTACAATAACAGTGTAAGTCTAACATTGTCATTATGAGTTTCACAAAAAATATGACTGTTGGAAAGTGAAAACAAAAAAGTGCTAACGGTCAAAATTTGACTATACTAAAAACTTAAATTTAAAATGTAATCCTTAATTTTAAGGATAGAAAACCCTAATTTCATAATCAATTTCAAAAACTCCCATTTTAAGAATAAAAAACCCTAATTTTGTAATCAATTACATAAACCCCAAATTTAATAACAAAAAAAACTCTAATTTTGTAATCAATTACAGAAACTCTCAATTTAAGAATAGAAAACCCTAATTTTGTAATCAATAACATAACCCCCTAATTTAATAATAAAAAATCCTAATTTTATAATTAATTATAGAAACCCCCAATTTTAGAATAGAAAATCCTAATTTTGTAATCAATTACATAAACCCCCTATTTAATACTTGAAAACCCTAATTTTATAATCAATTATAGAAACCCTCAATTTAAGAATTGAAAACCCTAATTTTATAATCAATTACATAAATCCCTAATTTAAAACTGGAAAACCCTAATTTTAAAATCAATTATAGAAACCCCCAATTTAGGAGTTAAAAACCCTAATTTTATAATCAATTGCATAAACCCAAATTATTGATACCAAAAGCCCCAATTTAAAAATTGAAAACCTAATTATATAATTTGAAATCCTAATTTGAGAAACTAAAAACTCCCAAACTAAAACCCTAATTTTAATGTCAAAACTGTACTTTTAAATGTTAAAAACCAAAATTATAGAAACCCTTTCACAGATTCACATAAGCACGCACATCAACCACACATCACATACATATATCACACATACTCACATAGTAAATACATTGACCTTGAATTAGACTTCAAATTTGTTTTATATCTTAATTTATTCTTATCTTCCTTTGATTTCTTATTTCTATTTGTTATTTTCTTCAATTTTTGATATATTTTGCTTATTTTCTTCTTTTCTTCTTGGATCTGTATTTTTGATAGAGTATTAATTATAACATAGAAGTGAGCATGAGCATGATCATGCAAGCATATGAGAGAAAATACAACATAAAAGCAGCAGATGAGAGATTAGGAAAAAAAGTTTCTCTCTCTAACGACGATATTTAGAAAATAAAAATTAGGGTTACAATGTTGATGAAGAGAAAAGAAAAGAGGAAGAAGGAAAAGAACAAACTACTGAGTAAAGAATGACAGAATGACTTAAGATATCTCTATGGCTGTGACATAAGGATGGAATTTAGGCTAGGATTAAAAGAATGAGAGAAGAGGGAAGCAACCAGAAAGAAGACTCGAGAGAATGAGAGATGATATTTTTTCTCTCTCTAGCAGCACCTTAGTGATTAAGGGTTAACTTTTTTTTTTTTTTTTTTCCTTTCCTTTGTATGCTTTCCACTTTTATCATCATCATTATCATCATTATTATGGATGGGACTATAGTATAAGATGAGTTGGCCTAGCATTAAACATGTAACATATTAAGTATTGGTTTGGGGTTTAGGTATTTTGGTTTAATCCAAGTCCAAGTTGGTTCAATTTGGTATTCGATACAAGTATACTTTAATCCCCGATCTCATACCATAATATTACTATTGATTCTGACTAATTCGGAAATTTTTTGAAGATTCAGAGATTTACTCTTATATATATATATATATATATATTATTAATTTTTTTTTTTCTGGTTTGAGGATCTTGCAAACTGTGAGCACTCCTAGTTCTCACCTTTATAAGCCCTTCATCATCTTTATCTTTTTACAATGTGGGATAAAATTCCCTTTCATTATCTTCAGCAAAATGATATATATCAATTTATAAATAAAATTATGAGCCGCATAGGTAAAATTTTTATAGTCCCACGGTTTCGTTTAAGGTTTTTATGATAAAATACTAAAAATAATAGTCGATGCGTGATTTGTACATTTACAATTATCAGCTATTTAGATTATGATAACACTTTTTCCAGTTTTTTATTTCAAAATTCCAAAGTGTTAAAAATTAAACATTTGGCGGCCTCTCTTTGTATATATTATTGAAACAATCAATTCAACTGGATAAAAATAAAACCATTAATTATATCTCATGGGCCATGAACAGTGGTAAATTAAATGAATGTTGGATTAGTGGTAATCTAGGATAAAGTTTTCCATTAATACTACGAATTAAGCCGAGTGAGCCAATTCGATTTAAGCCAATAAAAACTATTAAAGTTTACGGGTTCATATATATATGAACTTATAAATGGGTAAGTGTTAGAACTCACTTATACAAAATCAATATTAAAATTTATGAACCCATGTATGCGTGAACTTATAAGTGAGCAAGTGTTGAAATTCACTTGTACAAAAGTAATTAACTTGTATTAGATCCAACACTCACTCACTTATAAATTTTTTATACATTTTGTTATTATTCGATATGAAATTTATTTCTCAATAAAAACTAGTAATTTTCACTTATTGCAGTTTCTATGAAATAACAATAGACATTAATTCTACTTTCTACGCATCATGAATTAAATAAAGGCCACATCAAATGCAGAAGTCTTGAAGTGGGTTTTTCCTAGATTTCCACTGATAACTCAGTTTTGGACCTTCTTTTGTAATTTGTTGATCTTTGAGGAGAAGGAAGGGTCAAGTGTAGGCCATGTATACATATGGTTGAAGTTCTTGTCAAATGTACACACATATATATATATTTAATTAGTGCATCAAGTTAGTTAAAGCAAATTAAGCCACTGATCTTTACTTCTTTTTAATATTACATAATACAAACATATATACATTATTTTTTTTAATTAAATTGCAAATTAAGTTCGTTAAAGGAATTAAAAAGAAACCTTCTCTCTTGTTTCTATTTTGCTTACGTTGCTGAAAGTACACAAAGCTCATCACTCGCATGCTCATGCCTTAAGGGGTTTAATGGGAGAAGCACATCAAGAGGCACTTGCTTTAATATTTTTTTTAAATAAAAAAATATTAATTAATAATAAAGGTTTTTTTTTTTTTTAAAATATTAGTATATAGTAGTATGAAGTATGGTAGTTGTACGAGCGTGTATGGTGGGATCCTATGCAGGAAATTACATATGGGACAATGGCTTTGTCTTAATATTGTGCCTTTCACATTGAATAATTTAATAACGTCATTATTCATATAAGGAGTAATAAGGAATGTTGTTTAATTTAAGAACAATACTATACAACCCAATACTTTTGTTCCAACTTATTATTGCAACTGATATGACATCATTACATTAAAAAATATTTTATATAATGCACTTTTGAAAAAGAAATATAATAAATAAGATAATGACATATTAGTTTGAATAGTAAGTTAAGATAAAAGTATTGGACTATAAAACATTTTCCTTAATTTAAATATGTACGCTGACAAAACAATGTTTTTGGACAAAACAATTCACCAACTTAATTATTAATATTAATTAGTACTGCAGCCCCTAACTAATTCTCTAATTATTTTGAGATCATAATATTAATTAGTACTCCTTCCTACGGCTGAATACGCATATTAAAAATTCCTAATTGAACTGAATAATCGGACCAAAAATATCTAGAAGTAAATTGAATTTTTGACTTTTTAGCTTTACTAAAACCGAGTTGGACTGAATAAAATATTCTGGTATGGTTCTAGATATTAACGAATATCTGGACCGAAAACTAGACCTAATTGCACTGAACTGTATCAAATTGAATTAAACTGAAATAAGCAAAATTTTTTAGTTTTTTATTTATAATATATAAGTAATATTAATTGAATAATGTATAGATAACACAAAAATTATAAAATTATATATGTCATTATAACAGTTATTAAATTATATCAAGATTATATGAAAATAAAATTTAAATGAATTATAAATTTATAATTAAAAATATATATATCTTAACTCAATGAAATATAACTATTAATATTTATACAATTTACTTAAATATTAGATTCATTAAAATTATATTAATAAAAAATTAGTAATATAATGTGGATTAAGTTTTAATCATACTAAGATATAACCACATATTACAATTAAAAATATTAAATTCACTACTTATATATTTTATAATAAAAACTATTAATATATGTTATGACTAATCAATGAGTGATAATAAGAAATTATAATGTACTACTAAAGTTTATGTGATACTAGTAAAGTTTTTTGATTAATTAATTTTTGTTAGTATTTATTATTATAATATTGAAAAATATTTTTTATTAATTAAAAATTATGTAATAGGTTATCATTAAGAAAATACTTATAATAAATAATTAATAATTTATATAAAAAGTTAGAAATTAATTATAAAAAATTATGTATTAACTTTAAGTAGTATTATATTGTAAAAATTATTAATATATTATTTTGATATATAATTATATATATTAATTTATTAGTATAATCATTTAATAATATATTATAATTACTAATACAATTGAATTTTTTATGACATGGACAACCTTTTTGGCTACAAAAAATTTACATCGTTTTGGCTCCACGGATATAATCATTTTTTTTTTTAAGAAAATTGTATTGTTGTTATTAGCTACAAAAATTTCAGGGAAAAAAAAGCGCAAATTATTTCGAAAAAATACTAGCATATATATATATATATATATATATATATATATATATATATATATATATATATATATATATATATATATATATATATATATATATATATTCCATAGTAATATGTATAACTATCCTATAAAAATTATCAATGAAAATAATATAATTAATAATATTAGACTTTTTTTTTGAAGTGGCAAAAAATATATTATCAACACTATATAGTATTTTTTTCTTATATTTATTAAACCTTGAACATTTTTTCCTTACTTATTTTTTCTTAAGTATTTTAATAAAAGTAAACTAAATTTTGATTATTAATATTTTTAATAATCTACCTTCTTTTTAACTCTAGCAATATTGCTACCCATATTATGTGGTTATAAATTCTAATGTAACATACAATCTACCATCTTTTTATTTCTTTTCTTCTTAAATAAGAGCTCAAATTGATCATTAACTCTTTTGAATTTGATGTCCATTTATTTTTTGTTAAAATAAAAAATTAAGCTCTATTTTTTAATAATAACAAATATATTTTTATATTATAAATAACAAAAAATATTTTCACAATATCAATAATTTATATAACTTTTTATTTTAATTAGTTTGAAATTTAAATAATTTTATATTCAAAACATGATTTTTTATATTACTAAAACATATAAAATATTTTTTAAAAGAATTAAATGTAGTTGCCCTAAAAATAAAAATATTATCTTAATTATGCTAGAAAATTGATTTTGGATCTAATTAAATAAGTTGAAAAATCACTAATATATGGAAGTTTTATCCTTCAAAGAGTATTTTCATATTTTTATTGCTAAATCTTTCTTTTGACTACTTAAAGTATTTTTGAGTAAAAAAAAATTATAATAAACCCTAATAAAGGGATTATTTTATTAATATAAATAAATGTAAGGAACTCTTTAATTTATTTTTTAAAAAAGAAAGATGAACTTATTAATTAAATTAAATTTCGTTAATTAAATAGTAATTTTCCCTAAACTAATTAACTATATGTATGCCCAAGGATGAGCTATTCAATTGAAATGGTGCTTTGGAGTATATAAGATTTGTTGGTTATTGGTTTGGGGGATGTATATCTAAATATTTGAGAAAAGAGAAATCAAATTAAATGTAGACAACTAGACATGAGTGAGGTTTATTGGAATTTGAGTATTTGATATTGGACAGCATTATTTCATTTCCTTTCTCATGTTTTTCTCTCTCCTAAATCTGTTGTTATACCTAATTTTTGTCTCTTCATCAATACAAATTGTCACACTCAACTAAATTTAACATGGTAATTAAGTGGAAAGATTTCTTGTTGGTGGTATAGTTTATTCAATCCTCACCATTTTAATCTAATTATTATTTCTTTTATCATATTAGTAATTAAATCATCAAATAATAATTATCTTATAACTAACTTGTTAAACGTATTTAAAAAAAAATTATCCAACATTTAAATCGAATCAAATCTGAATCGAATACAATTAAATTACTATTTAATTTGTCCTTAAATCTTATTTAGATAATTGAGTATTCAACTTTAATCAAATTGCATTTAAAATAATAAAGCATATTAAAATTATTATCATAAGTGGTTTATGTAAAGAATATTTTAAAATACGTTCGACTTAAAAATTAAGTTTATATAATTTTTTTTTTGTATCAAAGAGATTCGAATTTGAGTTTATTATTTAAATTATAATTGTAGTTATTATTAGGTTATGTCTAAGTGTACACTTTGCAAGTTTATATACTTATTTAACTGGGTTAAATTTGAAAAATAAAACTTGATTATTTAAAAATGGTAGAAATACTTGGCGGTTCAAATGGATATGCAAACCATCATCAAGTTTATTCATAATATTTCTTTTTTTTTAAAAAAATATTTTCTATAAAAAAAATTATTTTCATTTTTTTTTTTTCATGTGAATCACTAATTCATGATGTCTAATCATTGTTTCTTGATGTGTATTGTGGGTAAACATGTAATGAATCCAAACAATGATCATTTGAACTAAGTTATTTTCAACTTTGCACTAATTTTGGGCCAAAAAAAAAAAAAAAACTTTGCACTAATTCAATTGTTAAATCATTTTCACTTGGTGTAATGAGTTAATTTATTCTAAATTTCACATTAATTTGTAATTCTATCTCAATTTTTTTTTTTTTTACAATTCCATCCTAATTCCATAATTTAATTGCAATTATACCTCGTAGCGGCATTTTTGCAAATTATCACATTCCTCCCTCGCACCTAATTTTTTACATTATGCTCTACAATTATTTTTTATAAGAAAATGTCAAATTAGGTAAAATAACAGTTTGATACCAAGTTTATAGTAAATTAGCTCATTAGCCCTTTTTATTTTTATTTGCACTATCTTCCAACACAAAGTTTACTGTTGCTCTAATTAAGAAAGGTTATCCAAATCCAACAGTGAAATGAAATAATTTTTTTTTAAATCAAAACTAATTAATGTGATAAAATATACATGAAAATGACAATTCTTTTACTAATTAAATATTTATAATTTATAAAATGTGAAAAATTTTAAATTCAGATCTTCATTAATTATTGTATTGAAAATTTCCATCAATTGCATAAAATGAAACTAATAACGTGTTCTGCTATAAACTTTCTATTTCATTTACAAATTTCAGAGCAGGGAGGAATTTATGATGATTTATTGGAGACTAATTTAAAATATTTATTTTTCATATAAAAAATATAATAATTATTTTTACTTAAAAATTAAAATAAAATAGAAATAATTTATTGCAAAAAAATTTTCACTTGATTTATTGAAAACTTATTATAAAATCAAAATAAAGATACCAAAATATTTAGATTTTATATATTTAGATTGTTTAGATTTAAATTTTTTAATAATGAAAATATTTATTAATTATTTAATTTTTTTAATAATGAAAATATTTATTAATTTTCTTATTTTTAAATAAAAAACTTTTTAAAGTTTTAATTACTATAAATCATACAAAAGATTCATAATATTTACAATTTTTTATAACCTAAAAATAATATAAAATTCAAATTTCAATTGCATTTTGTATAATACTAGAAATTTAGAGTATAACATTTAAATTTAAATTTTGTTTTGTATAATTAATCTAATATTTTAATAAATCAATTATTTTGGAGATTAATTTTATTTTTCAACTCTATATATACATATTGAAAACATGAAAAAAAAATATTGAGGGGGCCAAAAATAAGTATGGTGTCATAAAAATTTTTTCCCTCTCCTTTAACAATCATGGCCTTTTATAAGAGCAACCTAACTATGCGATGTCTGATTTTCTCTCTCTCTCTCTCTTTATATATATATATATGAAAGGAATAAAATTATCCAATCTCTTACTGGGCTAATTATGAAGAAAACTAATCCAACAGGGGGTTCCTTAATGAACCTCACACCTGAGCCCAAAGAGAACAGCCTCTTAAATGGAACCGTCAACTCGCCAAACAAAGTGGCTCCTCGTCCTTGACCCTTTTTGCTAAATAGTGAGAAGTCACATGGAGAATCACTGTAGCAGTTGTCAATTGATCATTTTATAAGCCCCGACCTAAGAAGTGATGCTTGCCAGAATAAAGCAACACCTATCTAAACTTTATTGTGAGATCACGCCCCAAATATGTACCAGATACATACCTTCTCTGACTAAAAAAGCTTTTCACCAACCCCTAAGAACCAGACAATCCATCATTTGCCTTAGGATATGTATATTCCTTTGTCAACAAGCTACACAGTAGAACAAGAAGGCCATTGATATCTTTAATTTGAGGTAGTTGAATTTTCATATTCTCATCTCCTTTCTCAAAATACTCCTTTACAAGGAAGCCATTACCTTTTACCTTTCTTACGACCTCAAAGGTCTATTTCTATTTTAAACATTAGATAGTCTTTGATAGGGTTGAGCACAGTTTAAGAGAATTTGAAAATTCTTAGACTAGAACCGAATCGAATTTCAAAGATTTTTAAAATAGGATCTCCAGAATTGAACCATGGAGAAAAATTTCTATAACGAACCATCTCGATTTTTCAGAACTATTCAAGACGGAGATTTAGATCTAATGGAATAGTGCAATACGAAACAGGATAAAATGAAGATTTTTTATTTTTAAATAATTAAAAATATATATTTTTCAGCCTAAACCTAAAATTAAATCTGTATATACAATAAAAAAAAAATTAAATTATATAGTACATAATTAAAAAATTTATTTACAATTCACCAAGTTAAAATAAAAATCAAATCACAAAGTGCATGATTAAATTTTTCTTAAATATTATTGAATTTCCTTAAATGTGTTGCTATATATATATATATATATATATATATATCTTTTAAATTGGTTATAATTTCGCTTATTCTATTGAGAACGATTTGATATAGTTTGGTACGATTCTCAGTACGGATAACTATTAATTTCCAAAACCGTACTAAAAAAAATAAAGATGGTTTAGTTCAAAAAAAAGTCAAACAGTCAATGACTATTTTTCGATTATGAAGATTTTCGGTTTAGATTTTTAGTACAGTTTGATATCTTCAAGTCCCATACTCTGTGCTAACCTTTGCCAAACACAAGGCTTGGCCCCTAATACTCTTTGTTTTTCTTGCAAGCTACTAAAGGTCCATATCCAAGGAATCTAGGCCAAACATTACCTTGATCCAACTATGATCAATATTTCACTCTTAAAATATTTTAAAAAAATTGAACAAATTACTATTTAGTACATTGGATTTGATATAATTAATTAACTCATTCTTAATTTTTAAAAAATTATAGCTCATTCTTATTTTTTAAAAAACTAACTAATTGATCAGTTAGTTTTAGTTCTGTTAGACTATTTAGTCATTCTGTCCAATTTATGTATTTTTTTCTATTAAATTTATACAAAATGACTAAAATGTCCATATATATAATAAATATAAATATAATTTTATTATATTTAAAAATAAAAATAAAAATTCAAATTAATAAAATTAAATAATAAGTATACAATTATATTGAAATACCCTAAATTTTTAATTATTTTTCTAAAATCCTATTTTTGTATGGAAAGTCATTATTCTATTATTTTATTTATTTAAGCAAATATTAAAGTTATATTTTATTTAAATTATATATATATATTCATACCATTTGAATATGTATTATTAATAGTAATTTTATTATAATATTATATATATGTATATTATTATGAAATATTATAATAGTTATTGGAGAAATTATATTTTGATATTTGAATATTAATATGATATTCGATCAATCTTAATTATATATAAATTACCGAAAGTTCGGAATTTCATTATTATTATTATTATTGTGAATAAGTTTATTAATTGAATTATTAGTATGTAAATTAGAATTTATTCTTATTATTATTATTATATAAACTATGGGTTATTATTATTATTATTATTATTATTGTTGTTGTTGTTGTTGTTGTTGTTGTTGTTGTTGTTGTTGTTGTTGATTTATATATATGTGTGTTGGTGTTAAGAAAAGAAAAGAAAAAGAAAAAGAGAAATGGAGGATGGTGATTGGCCACGTGGGGAAACGGGACTGGTTTGGCAAAGAAGAAACAGAAATGAGAAAGAGCAGAGAAGAGGGAGCGGGGGAGAGAGAGAGAGAGAGAGACCTAGGTGGCGGTGAGCCTCCATCTGTCCAGCGGTGGACTGCACCGCCACCACCAGTGCCTAGCCCACCGTCCGACGACCTTAAGGAAGGCAACAGACCGTTGATCGGCAGATGGACAGCGGAGCACTTGCGCGAAGAAGAATTCTAGCTGCTGAAGCTTCAAGTTGACTTTCCAGCCGATTCTGGTGGCGAAATCCAGTGATTCTGGTTCCGTTCAACTCCTGAGGAAGAGAACTTTGATTTAGTACCAACCATGTCCCCTGAAGTTCACCGAAAGAAGAGATCGGCATATTGAGGCTGAAACTTTGAAGGCGTTTTTCGGCGAGACGGTGGCAACTGGGGGCGAGTGGCTGTGATTTTCGTGATCCTTGCGTCGAGGTGAACCTGCTGGTGTGGAGATCACCCAGATCCGCCATCGGTAGCGGCAGCGCGTGGCGGGCCAGCGGTGGCATGTGGCGGCAGTGCGTGGAGCAGTCCAGCAACTCCATTTCGTCATTTCGGCGCGACTATCGACATCTGTATGATCAAAATTTATGAAAGTTAACTCGAAACTCTTATATCTCAGTTGTTAAATAAGTTATGTTATATTTAACGAATTCTAGTTGATAGTTGTTATGAGTTCGTCGAGTTTGTTGTTGACTTTAATGTGGTTCTGTCGAGATTTCAATTAGAATCTTAATAGTCTTTAAGTTGTGTCTGATTATGTGAATCATTCTTTTCTAATAGTATCCTTTGTTGTGAGATATCAGTGTTCTGGTGTCTCCCTGGTTCCAAAAGTTACACTTCCGAGGGAAGCCAATCGGACGAGTCGTTAGTTAGGTGAGTGATACTCCCTAATATGTTATCCTGTTTTCATATACATCTGCATTACTATGTGTGTGTGTGTATATATATTACATGCATCTATGCAATAATAGTGCATAATATATATATATATATATATATATATATATATATATATATATATATATATATATATATATATATATATATATATATATATATATATATATATATATATATATATATATATATATATATATATATATATATATATATATATATATATATATATATATATATATATATATATTATGCACTATTATTGCATAGATGCATGTAACATTTGATTGTGAATGATGAATCGATATTCTTTATTCTATGCTATATGTGATTGTGATTGACGGATGGAGGTCAGGAGGATACAATACCACCTAGGATCATGAGTTTAGTTTTGATTACGATTATGATTATGATTTTAATGATGTTGAGAAGATGAACTATGACTGGTATATACTGGCCGGGCCTGTTCATCGCCAGGGCCGCTACTAATCGGGTTAGGACTACTTGGTACAGACCAATGACGATCGAATCCATTGGGTATAAGAGACAGATTATTGGATTTAGAAAGCCAGGATAGGGGGATTGGCTCCCCATATTGAGTATTAGTGTGGTACTGTGAACCATATCTCATCCTTGCTTGATGATGTGAATTGTCTGTCTTTATGATATAGTGTATAGCATGAGCATTAGAATCTGTCTATAGGACACCAATTTAATATATTAGCTAGTATCATTCATTGAGTCGGATGCTCATTCCTGTTCATTTTGTTATTTTCAGGTCAGGGAATGAGCCTGTGAAGAAATTGTAAACTGTTAATTTTCCTTCAGCAGTAGTTTTTATTATTAAGTATTAAAAAATATATGTAATATATGTATAATTGTAATTATAACTATAGAACTCCGCAATGTTACATCTTGTACTTGTACATTGTTTAATATTCAGTTATGTATTTGATGAGTTAAAATACTGTTGTTAAGTATAATCCTTCTGTACAATATTATATTTGGGAGATAATTGAAATAAGCGAGTTGTTGGTCTAACGTGGCTTTGTTTATTATTGAGATTTGATTGGATCTGCTTAACTTGTATGGGCCCATAGCCCCTTCTAGTTTTGGGTTTCTGTTGTGTGTTTTTGTTAAGCTTACTACGGGTACTGATAGCCACGTGCATTTTTCGTGTTCTAGTGCTGGTCACATGCCCTTGGATTCGGGGCGTGACATATATAATAATCATTTAACTATTTAATTATTATTTAATTTTATTAATATAAATATTTATTATTTTTATTATATATAATAATGATATAATTATATAATAATAAAAAAATTTCTAATTTGATGTACTAAATATAATAAATTATATAAATATACAAATATTATTTATCTTTATTAATTTAAATTTTTTATTTTTATTTTAAGAAATGAAAATAAAATTATATTTATTATATATAAGAGTATTTTCATCGTCTTTACAAATTTAATAAAAAAAATATAAAAATAAGATGGATTAACTACATGGTCTAATAAAACTAAAATTAAAAAAATTAATTAATTAATTAATTAATTAATTAACTTCTAAAAAATAAATTGATTAATTAGATAATATCTCAGCACTAAATAATAATTTATCCAGAAAAATTTGCTGGCCCCTAAAATCGCCCGTGCCCGGGAAAGTTTCTAACATTAAATAAAATAAAATAAATATCAAGACCTTGTTTGGCAATGTGCGTCAGCTTGTACCATCTATTCGGGAATCCGAAGGGTCACTAGTACGTGTCTTCGCTTCACAAACATAAACAAAACAATCACAAATAAATATCGCAATGAATTAATAAAATATAATATTATATAATAAAATAAAATAAAAATCAGAGGCAAAAAGTGAGGTTCTACTTTTAAGTGCATGCATGGTAGTATGCCACTTGAAAAGTCCTGAGTCATCTAAATTTTCATTAAATGGACTTTTCTTACATGTTTTGAGTCCATAAGTTTTGTAGAAAGTTAATATATAAGTGTTGTTTTTTATTTTTAATTTCTATGTTTTTATATTAAAAATTCGTATTTTAAAAAATGCGTTGATAAAATAAAATAAAATAAATTAAGTTTTTTATTTTTTATTTTTTTTTATAATTTCTATAAGTTTCTCTTACTAGGATGATATATATTTTTTAATATATTTTGAGTCTGTAAATTTTGTAGAAAGTAATAAATTTTGTTGGTAACCGGAGAAGGATGATCTCTTCTATGGTCAGAAAGCTTTTTTTGTGAGAGAATGAGATGAGAGAAATATAGAAGTCAAGTTATTTGAATTATTTATTGATCATTCTCTTTTATATGGCTCGCGGATGGGATAAATGCCTATGACTTTTGTGGAGGAGAAAGAATGTACCATGACACAACATACTCCTGATTGGTATGGTTGATATAAAGGTAGTGGGTGCGTAGACTGGAATCTTGTCTCTTGAAATATGATAGGTGACCGATAGTGTTAGAGTCAAAGGGCATACTACCTTATCAAAGGTTTTTTCTGACACATGACAGTGATGTTTATATTATGAAACTCTAACTACACAAAATAGCAGTTAAGTAAGTTACTTGAAACTAAAATAAGAGGTAAGAGTCTTTATTAAGGCAAAATGAAGACTTTGCCTCTCAATAAGATAGGCTATCTTCTTTGGGCTTGCCTTAAATGGGTTTTAGTCAATTTGAAAAGTTAAAGAACTCAAGCAAGATCGAACTTTTGAACTTCCTCTAGGTCCAATAGTCCTTGAATTATTTTTGTCCTTTATCATCAACCTTGTGTTGTTTATAACTAACGAGAAAATGTAATATATAAGAAATCTCAATTATTTTTTAATTCAAAAGAAAAGAAAATTTCTAGTTCACAAAGAATAATGAAAGTTTAATTATTCTTTTTATTAATAATTAAATATCTCCAAATTATTAGATAATATAAATCTATTTATAAGAGACAAGAACTCATTAAAATTACTAAAAATAAATTTTAAAATACTAAAAATACTTGAAAATCAAGAAAATTAAACCCTAATTTCATAGTCTTGCTATTCCAACAGAATAATATTGACATCATTAGTTCCAATAAAAATCAATAAATTGCAACATTGACTTGATGATTTTTCCCCTTTCCCAACAAAAAACTTTGGGTGTATTCTAGAGAATGAATCAGTGACTCTTACGGTTACTAACTCTCATATCTATCTCAACAATACTACTAATATAATATAATTTTTTTTTATTTAATATCAATTTTATTAATTTAATTTATTTAAACTCCATTCTCTAAAATCATCCACCATAAGGCTCAATCAATCAAATTCCGTGTATTATACATTCAACTTTCACTTCGGCATTTGATCTCATGTTGCTCTTCATTAACTTTTCAAGAATCAAGTCTAATTAACTTTTTTTTTTCTTTTTCTTTTCCATGAATCTCATGAATACTCTTTTGGCAAAAAAAAAAAAAAAAAATCATGAAAACTAGAATATATAATTATAAATTAAATAACTACTTGAATCTTTCTTGTAAAAATCAACATTAAAATAAAAAAAATGTACTTTTAAAATTAAAAATGTAATATCTATATATTATGTATATAAAATGCCTATTTGACATTACTATATGTATATAATTAGTAATAATAATTTTTATGATAAAAAATTAGAAAGAATTATTTTATATTATTGGATCATAACATTTTACAGTTTGATTTTTTCTGAATTTGAATTTTTTTTTTTTTTGAAAAAAAAATCCCATATTTGAATTAATAAGTCAATAATTATTTCCGATAAGATTAGGAAGATACGTATACGCTAATGGGCAATGGCAATATAAATATAATGAGTTGTTGGCTAATAAGATCATTAAATAGACTACACGTAGCACAAATAATCCGATATTTATCATCTCCCAGTCCATCGAATCCTTGGTTACCGAAGTGCGATTTACATATTGCCCATAATTCCTTCTCAAAGTTTCAGCAAATTAATCTTTTAAGTTGGAAATTTGTTTCCATGATTTAAAAAAAAAAAAAAAAAACATTTTGATGAGCCAAAATGTTTTCTCATTTCGGATATGAAGAGCCCACAGAGTAATTAAGGGCGATAAAATAGCGCATGTAGACCAAAAAGAAAAAAAAAAGAATCAAAAGCGTCAAGAACTATCTCTGGGAAAGTCTCCATTGCAAAAGTCAATAGACTTGAAGATGAAGGAATTGGAAGGAGAGAGGACGAGTCTCTTACAGGTTCTTTTAGAGAGTTATTAGTGAGAGTTTACTTACTTGCGTTTCTCCTCTAGATGAGTGACAAATCTTACATTTTATGGTGATTCCAATAGACAGATGGAGTAGGTGAATAATGATGAAGCAAACCGAATTAAAGGGGCAAGCAACTTCTCTTGCATCAATTTTTCTAGCAGCATGCGTATATTTAGCTATCATTATAGAGAGGCACCCGTCTGTGCACCATTATGGGCATGCTTAATCCTGATGTGCTTTATAATATCCTAAGTTTTTGTTAGTTGCATATTCCAAGTTGTCTCTTAAACATGTGTAAACATTATAACTTTAAGAATTTATACATAAAGCAAAATCACGTTCGTTATCCATTCTAAATGGGTGTTATTGAATTCTAAAAAATTTCAAATAGAGAGTAATGACACGTTCATTATAAATTGTAAATACTCATTACGATTATCGCAGACATCTTTTAGAATATAAAAATTTAAATGTAAAGATTTTGCTTCGAAATCGAAGCTTAGATGTTGAAGATGAATTTTGATAGTAAGAATGAGCAATGATGAGGGCAAAACTTCAATGGTGAGGACAAGCCTTGAAAACAACATGAAGCTTCAATGGTAAGAAAGATGTTGTATTATAAGGACAAGCTTTGTTGACAAGGATGAAGTCTCGATAAATAGATATGCAAATTAATGAGATAAGCAAGAGGCTTCAATGATGAAAACAAAGACAAACTCAATATAGGAGATTCGAAGCAGACAAGCCCAATACAAGCAAAGTAAGCAAACAAGCTCATTACAAATCGAGGAGTTCGATACAAGAGACACGAATTAAGAAGCTTGGCATCGAGACTACGAATGCCTATTTATATGTGAAGCTAACTAATAGGGTCGATGTCAAATAGTGTTAGATAGTGAATAGATAAGTTTAAGTTATTATTAACGAGTTCAAGTTATTATCAATGAGTTTAAGTCATTGTTTATGAGTTGCATGAAATGGCATGGCTAGGATTGCAAACTACCTACCAATAAATAGCATTGCAAGAAATTGTATAGCAAAGATTGCAAACTACCTACTAATTAACAATATGTCAGCTATAATGATTTTTATACTCTTTTTTTCTATATAAGGACATCCAAACTTTACTAAAGCATATCAAACTCTTGTACTTTCTGCTCAAACTTAAATTCATTTTTGTTTCAAGATCTCTATATTTAAACTTGATTTCTTCAAAGAAACCAAAAGATCTCAATTGTAACCATAGATATATGGTGAAATGCTTTCTTCTTTCCTTCTTTAGAAGAGTCTTGATTAGAATAAGAATAAATTTCTAGACCAGGTGAGCCAAAGAATAATTGAGATTTGTGCAAAATTGATGACTAAACTTTATTGAAAAATTGTAATAAAGGAGGTGAGTTATGAAATATATTTTTACATGATAACCTACCATGAATGAAATATATTATTACATGATAACCTACCATGAATTTTTTTTTTAATCTAATCTTTCCATTGACCTAAATTATATTGTAATTATTGTTATTACTGCTGTTTATTGAGATATGAATGTTGAAAAACCATATTGATTCATTGCTAGTAAACTTTTCCATTGAATTTAACATTATTGATAATTGCTTAATTGCTAATAAGGTTAGGTCAACATATTACTACTATACTAAAATGGAGGCACTCTCAGAAAGGTTTCTAAGCCATTTGGACGGGCAATAGTCTAAGCAGATAAAATGCTAGCTTGAGGTAGTTGGGATTTAGGCCTTGCAAGTACATGATCGAAAGGAAAATGGGTCAACGATTTAGAATCATTGCCTTTGGCAATAAGCAACGTTGTTTTTCATCTAAATTCTTTTGTTTGAGCCCCTAAATAGACAATTTTTATATTTATGAAAACTTTTTATTTTTATTGTAACTTTTGGTCTATAGCTCCAATTTAGGTACCATTTGTGGTGTTCTTATTTTATTGCCTATTTTCATTTACTGTAATTTTATAATTTTACCATTTTAGACAAGTTTTGTGTTAGGTTGAGGGACTCATATTTAAATCTCTTGTTTTGATCATTTAGTATTGAATATACATAGAAATTTGAAACTTTATTTTCTCTTTTTACTTACGCTACGTCATATACTCATCCAGTCATGACCAAACCATAAACCACGTGAATGAAAGAACACTTTTGTTAATGGGAGAAAATTCATTAGACCATATACATTGGTGACTCAGCTGATACAGTCAAAATTATTAGTGTCTTACTTAGGGAGGACCATAAACCTTAAGCGTATGCTCAACCAAGCATATGTTGATTGTTTAAAAGGAAAAATTATTGTCCTTATTGTTATAGGAACTTATAGGGATGATTGTACATTCTACCCATAAATGCTCCGTTGATTGTTATTATTTTATTTTTGTCATTGCATTTTAAACTCTTGGTGTTATTTTATTTTATTTTTTTTTAGCAAATATGATCATTGTTCTTGATTTATTGTTTTTTCAAGAACCCCAAGTATCAATATATTTCATGATTTACTAAGTTGAAATCTCACTCCTATTCATCTATGTTTTTCAAGTAATAGAGTAGAAGGAGATAAACATAGAGAGGACAGACTTTGAATTTTTTTTCTCCACAATAAGCAATTATTAATGTATATTTCTAAAGACTATCATATTATAAATATTATAGTTATGATTTATATCTTAGATGCTCCGTTGTATGGCAAGATATGTTTAAATGTTAGGTTATATGATATATAATTGTTATATGATATTGGATTTTCTTTTGAATGAATGAATTGTATTAAGAATCATACAGTTTGATCTAGAAATTTTAATAAAATAATTGGATTTTATGGGTATTTGGTGATTTTAAACCTACTCATACCCTAAGACTATCACACCATTGGAGTAGGGATTTGATATATCTTGTCTGATATAACAGCTCTTGCATCAGTCTACTCAATGTTCTTTAGATAGGTTAAGTTGATGAGCTTTGAAAGTGAGGTCGATAGAGGTAAGCAAAACCGAACCAAAAAGAACTTTGGTTTTCTAGTTTTTCAATTTGGTTTGATATTGAATCAAATTGACCATTTATTTACCTCTAGAGATTGAGCTTCTATGATGATGCAAAGATGAGTCCTCAAAGGGCCTGAGCTTTTACAATGAGCACAAAGACGAGTTCCTGAGGTTGAGTTAGTGCCTCATCATATAAGTCTTGAGTTTCTAATGATGAGGATGAGGACAAGACGAGTCCTAAGCTTCTAGTGAGTTGATTCACCAACTGGGGTTATACCATAAGCTTATAAGTGGCAATTTCTTGGATGAGCTTTTTCCTTGTTGGGCATAATTAGGACTTGATTAATTTTAGAGGAATTTACATCGTATAGATTCTTTTTCATATTTTTAACATTTACAACCTCACAATTCTTTTTTTCATATTTATACTTTTCTAATTACTTTTTTAACCTTCTTTTATTTTTTTTTTTCGTTTTTAACTTGTTAGGTTTATTTTTTCAAGAACTATTAATTTAATAGGATTTGTGATTTTAAGTTAGTCTAGTAAATATTTTATTATTTTCCTTTTGGAAAATTATCTCATTTTGACATTAATTTTTTCAATTTTCTTGAAAAATTGAATTAAATGTTAAATAATATTATATAATAATAATTTAGTAGAAATATATATTTTTTGTTTAATATATATTATTTGTTGTGACTTTTCATTTTGTTGGAAATCCATAGCTTGTACAAACATTAGTATATGCTAATTATATTGTAGAAGTATATTGAATTTGTAATCAATAAATAGTAGTATATTGTTTTTTGTTCAATGTGTATTGTTTACTGTAACTTTTTATTTTATTCAAAATTCATGACTTTTATAAATAGTAATAGATATTAATTACATTGTAAAAATCTACTAAATTTTATTTAATGTACTTTATAAATTAAATGTTAAATAGTATTATATATTAATTATTTGTTAGAAGTATATTATTTTTTTATTTAATGTATATTGTTTATTATAATTTTTTTTTATACAGTTGAAATTTGAAGCATAAATGGTGCATTATTTACTGTTGAGAGAGTTACATCACTGAATAATAATGAGTTATGAATTTCGATTGGTAGTTTTCGTTTGAAGTTTGGTAGTGTAAAATTTATGTTTATATATGGTTTGAAATGCTATGAATTATTCAAAATATTGTATTCACTAATTTTGCTTATTTTGAAAATTTTTTAAAATTTCAAGCAAAATATAATTTTAAAAGTATTTGATTTTATAAATATAAATTTAATTTTTATATGAAACAAATAATATTATACAAATTCATGAAAAGTTTAATACATAAATTTAAATAAATTATATAGTTTTCAATCTAAATATAGGTCAGTCGTTAATTCATTTTGAACTTTTATAAGTGAAATTTAATATGATTAAATTAATTTTTTAATTTTAAAAGGAAGTAACCTAATATATGATAGCAAAAAAAAAAAAAAAATCATACTTTGATAGGCAATGAGAAGAAGAGAGGTTAAATTTATAAATGAAAAGAGAAGTTTGGGATATATATGCAAAATGAAAAATCAAGAAATTAAAAAATTATTTTTTTTAGTTTTTGAGTTATTTATGTAAAAGTCCCTTAATTTTATCCCTTATCAAATTAATCTGTTTGAAAATTCAAGAAAGAATTAAAAAATGGTGAAAATTAATTCGTGATTAATTCTCGTGTTTGAAAATAATAAAATTATTAAAATTCTGTTCATTTCATCTTATCACCAAATTATCATCAAAATCATATTATTTTTCTTTTAAATGTTCACAATTATGAATTTTCTTGAGTTTCAATCTCAATTAGAGTTAATTTTTTTTTTTTTTTTTTGAAAAATAGTATCTCCTATAATCCAAAACTTTCTTCTTTCTCTTAGCAGATTAACTAAAGCAATGCTACTTGGTTGCAAATTAGATAAGCATGAGGATTGTAAATCCGATGGCCTGGTTAGGTAAGGCTAGAAACAAATTCAAATTCAACCCTAAGAATTTTGATTAACCTCAATACAAACTTAGCTTAAATTATTTTGGTTAAAACTCAGCTTGAAACTTACAATTAATAAGTTTCGGAACAGTCCATTTACAATTTTTTTTTTCTTCTCAACATTAATATACTTTTTTAAATTTAATTTAAATGCGCTTTTGTTAGATAATTTACAAATTTAATTAATGATTTTTATAATAAATTTATGTATTTAATAAAAGTAAAATAATAAACATATCTAATACTGGTCCTCTGTCTCATAATAATAGGCTTATCATTAATTTCACATAAATTAAAAAAATATAGTTTTTATAGTTAAAATAACATATTTTTTCTGTAATACCCCTAATTAATATTAAATAGTTATCTTTGTTGTAATTTCCCAATTACAACATTTAACAATATTTGCTTGATTATAATATAAAATAAATAAAGGTATAATAAAAAATTAATAAATAAATTATAGTCTTAAAAAAGAAAGTGGATTATATTTTGGAACGGTCGAAAAAGAAAAATACGATTATTATTATAGTATGGACGAGTATAAATTATTATTATAAGAACTCATTCTAATATAATTACTGTAAAAAATATAAATGAATGAGAAGTTTAACAATATTTAATATAGTTGCATTATATATATTCAAGTCGGTTCTAGTTATTTAGAGTAAATTTATCCAAGCCCAAGTTCATTTTAAGTTTAATGTAAGCTCAAAATTATTGATCAAACTTAGCCAAATCCAAATTCACACGAAGCTCAACTCGAAAATTTTGAGAAAACACTTCAATTTCAGGCTAGTCCATCCGAATTTTACATAAGCCTCTCATTGCACCAGAAGAAACATAAAGCTCTTCTATAATCCTCCTATTTTAATTCCTTCAAAATACATCTCAAATAAAAATTAAAAATCACAACATATTTCTTTTTTAACTAAAACTATAAAATTATCAATAATGACAATCATTAATAACGACAATTACAACAAGTATAAAATTATATATAACCTTATGATAGTAAAAAAAAAAAAAAATTAGTTGAACCCTAAAAATTATCACTAATCATAATATTTTTTTTTTATAAAAAATTTATATAATTTATAAATATCAAAATACAAAAAAAAAAAATTAATGTGTATAAATTCCAAATCTTACTAATAAATAATCTCTCTTCTTCAATATTAAAACAAGAAAAAATTAATTATTCATTTTAAATTAATAATAATGAACTACTCTTTCAAGTCTATATAACAGGAATCAAGTCAACACGTATTCCTCCATTTCCTTCATTTTATGTCCTTCCCTTCAGGGAAGGAGGTAGAATTAGCAGGTTGAAAGCCAATTTTCAAAATAAATAAAAGGTAAATTTTAAAAATAAAAAATTTTGAGGGAGTCAAGTGTAAATTTATATGGAAAATTTTGCAAAAAAATAAAATTAAGAGGGGCCAGGGCTCCCCTTGAGCACCACGTGGCTCCGTCCCTACACCCCTTTGTAATTTGAAGAGAAATTGTGGGCAAAGGGAAAGCTATTCCCTTTGTTTCTCATCATCACTTCAATGTTCCAACTTCCAATTAATGAAACAAAATATCCTTTTTTTTTTTTTTTTTTTTTTTGGTCTATCATTTTCTTTCACTCCACACTTTTTTCTTCTAATCATTTTCTTATGAATATGTAAAGCCACTACAAATAAGAAATATAACTATTAAACATTAGAGCACTAGACATAGCCACTAACTAAAATTTTAGTTCAACTACAAAATCACTCGTGAAAAATCATCCGAGACAATCTCTAATTCAAAACTCTATATTTAACATAATTTTCACATTAAAATAATATATTTTCAATACCAATTATTGTTCCATTTCCTACCCACCACACTAAATATTACAATGAAAAGAATATTCATTTGAATATTCTTTTTACTTTTATTTTAATTTTATAAATTTAAATTAGGTTCTTATTTTTCAAATAATAATTAATATTAAAATAATAATATTTAATTACATAATCAACATTTAAAAATTAATTATTTAATAAAAATTATTTGTGTTAATTAAAAAGTAGACATTACAAATAATATAAAATAATATAAAACTTTATAATTTTTTATATCAGCGGTTTTTTTTTACTCTATGATATATTTTTAATTTCACTATTATAAAATTTTAATATTTGAGTGTGTTTTTTAAAAAAAAAATTATTTAATTAATTTTTATCTCATTTATTTAACATTTTATTATTAAAATACATTAAAAGTAACTTAAATTTAAAATAAATAATAGATAAATTTTAACTTAAATTCTAACATATTGTAAATTTAAATTTATATATATATATATATATATATATATATATATATATATATATATATATATATATATATATATATATATATATATATATATATATATATATATATATATATATATATATATATATATATATATATATATATATTGCATAAATTATCCATTTAATATATATTAAAATTAATTATTTAGAGCCTTAAAAAAAAAATGGACAACACCAAATTTGGTGCTGCTTTTGAAGATCGGTTGAAGTGGTTTTTGTGTGATTTTGACACCAAATTTAGTGTTTTAGTGTTACATTGGAAATGGCCTAAATAAAAAAAAAAATGATATAATTATAATTTTTTATGTAAATTATCATTTTGTTTCTTAAATTTGATTTAATTAATGAGATCGTACATCATTTTTTATAAACTAATTAAACAACTCCTCACTTTTACTTCTATCAATATTTATTAGTCATCCCATCTATTTTTCTTACTTTTTTCTTTAAATCTATATAAAAATAATTAAAATATCCTCGAATGTATATTTAATTATCATTTAAATATAAAAAAAAATTCAACTTAGTAAAATCAAATAATAATTACATTATTATATATTTAAATAATATAGTAATTAAATCATGATTATATGATAATTATAATAGTTATTTAATTTTATTAATTTTCAATATTTTGATTTTTAGATAACAAAATTAAAATTATACTTATTATATATATGAGGACATGTTTATTATTTCATATAAATTCACAAAGACTAATAACACTGATAAAGCGATTACCTGGGTAATGCTGCTCGGTGTATCATGAAGGAAGTTCCTGGGTTATTTCAGGCGAAGGTAGTAGAGACGTTATGTCTTAAGGAAGACCTGAGCTGGATTAAAGAGCAAGGTCTAACCAATGTTCATGTTGAGTCAAATGCTAAGTTTGTGGTTGATTGTGTAGCTTTTTGTTTTTGATTTGACTGAATGTGAGTGTATTATTCGTGTGTATCGCTCTATGGTTTAGTTTTGCCAAGATATTAGAATTGGCTTTGTTAAAAGACAAGCAAACAATGTTGCTCATGCTCTTGTTAAGACAGCTTGTTTTTATGCTAGTCCTTCTAGTTAGCAGAAGGCTCCTCATTTTGTTAGGTCTCTCTTGCTTAATGATATAATTAATTCTTGATTAATGAATTCTTTTTTCCTCAAAAAAAAAAAAAAATAATACCTATAAAGTGACTTTATAGATGAAATAATACTAATTTTTTTTAGTATTACATTTAATATCGATGAGATTTAAATTTTAACGTCCATTCTTAAAATAATTTCATACTACCACTAAATAAAAAATCAGTTGGATATTCTTATAATTTGAATTCTCATAAGTATAATTCACACCCCAATTCGTAAAATGTGGGAACGAACTTTATGTATCCCTTTTCTAATTAGTAAGGAAAAACTCTATTTGTTCTATTTAACAAATAGCAAATTTTAACGCTTGCTCATTTGCATGAGAATTATGTTTTTCAGTTTTCAGTCTTAGGGCATGAATTAAAACCACCTGTAGAATCCATTGATTTTACCAAACCTATATATAGATATATATATATATATATATATGTCTACCATTACCATGGAGCAACCAGAGAGCTTAACGATAATTACAACAATATTTACAATACAGATGTCTTTAGAGCTATACATTTATCTTGCTTCTTGAAGAGGAAAGGATAATCAAGAAGCTCTACCCTTCTCTTTCTCTAACCTTAAAAAAAAATGAAAAGGAGTGAACCTTTAACTTGGTAAATTATGAAGCATATTAATATATAGGGGGTTCTTGGAGGATATAATAGTCAATTTCATATAACAATGCAATAAGGCTCAATGAATAATAATATATGTTCTTAGAAAAACTGACACCAATCAAACAATTTATAAATGACAAAAATAATAAGATGAACAATAAACAATGAGTAGGACAATAACACTCCCTATAATAATGAACATGTGCTATTTGGAGCATATGCATAGAGTACCATAGTCTTATCTAGGTAGGACACTAATAATTCAGATTCTATCATTTGAGTTATCGGTATATAAATCTTCTATGACTTAATCATGGCTATGTAAGAACAATGACAATACATTGGCCCAAAAGGGCCTCTCATTAACAATAAGGCAATAATCAATAATATTAAGTTCAATAGCAAGGCTCATTAACAATGGAACAATAGGATTTTACAATAATCATGGCTTCAATACTAGGTTTCAATGAACAATAGCAAAGACAATAATAATAACAATAGCAATAATACAATTTAGGCAATTTAAAATGAATAAATCAATGAGAAGTTAACAAAAGCAAGTCATGGTAGATTACCATGCACTAACACATCTCATAACTTCTAAGATCTTCGCAGATCTTACTCTCACAAGCATTTAATGCTTGACTAGTTAACCTCTACTCTGGCCCCTGAAAGGTAGATTGCAGTTCTAACATTTGTTCACTGTTTTGCATGTAAATTTTTTTCCAAAGTACGACCAATTCACTGCCTATCATACAATCCCATAAAGCAGTGTATCAACTGCTCATATTTTTGTGCCTACATGGCAAAACATTTCAGGACTACTGCCCATTTTGTCAGCATCAATCAGAGATGCTAACAGACAATTAACTTTTCAAATTTGAAGAGGCTTGGACCAAAAGATGGTACAATAGTATGAAGAGTTTGTGGAGTTTCAGACCCACAGATGGCAGCGTAATGCTCCATGGAGGATTAACTAATCACAAATAATAAAGCATGTTATTAACAATATTATTTATTCCCTTAAACTTATTTTTTACGTTGATTTATAAAATATTAAATGTAATCCATGTGTGTTTTCTGTCATGATGATTTGCACAGATAACATCTGCCATCCTAACAAGATCAAGCATAATCATGCCATAATCAGAAAATAAAGCATAAATTTATGTATTTCTCAAGGCAAAATATATGTGCTGATGATGAATTATCCTTGTCAGCCTTTAGGTAAATTGACAGAAAAAGCGACCAAAACACATTTTTATACAATAAATAGTCATCAAAGTGATTTCAATACAATAGCAAGCATAAATTTTATTGCTTTCTCAGCACAAAGAGACGATTTATGTGCTGATGAAGATAATATAAGTAAATTGATTGAAAAAGCAACCCAAACCCCTTTTTTATACGACTATCAGTCATCAAATTGATTTCGATACAATAGCAAAAATACCATTGCTCATAATGTAAAATTATAAAGGTGATAAGTTCCACCATCTACAAGTTAACATATCAATACTAGCAAATATAACAGTAGTTGCAAAATTGAGGCATGTGAAGAGAATCTTATAGTATGTGCATATGCAAAGAGTCATCTAAGCCTTTCTTGTTGAACCCGGGAAGTATGGGCCTCTTCAATATGTCGGGTGAGCAATGAAATCCCATAATGTGAGGCACTTGAGGCAGCATAATAGGAAGTCACAGTGAGTTGAGCGAACTTCGGAAGTGCATAACCTACAATTTTGCATTTTAACACCAAGTTGGATTACATATAAATACAAATTTAAGAAATCAAACGTAGACTCAAAAATTAAAAATGCATGCATATTGAACACAAAACTTTCTACAAATCATGTACCTAAATATTTTTCAACCAGGTAAATCCTTAATTTTAGAAGGAACTCAACCAAACACAAACTCCACTCCATCATACCATAAGATCCACCTATCATTGCAAAATTACATGCCAAGCATGTAGAATGTCTCACGACCCCTTGCATAACCTAGCTTTATCATCCTAAATTCTTCTCAGCCAGCAACAGCTACCTGCTGTTGCTTCTGGCATCTAAATTTCCTTACCCCTCTCATGGCAGAATTCACAAAATCTAGTCCAACTCAAGATCCTGATGAAATATTAAGGAAAAGAAGAAGAAGCAAAACATTCAAAAATCAAAGAATAGCCAGATAAATAGTGAATACATTGAAGCACCATGCTTCAGCAGGAACCAAAATGAACAAAAAAAAAAGCAGCCCCAAGCAGATAGCAAAACTTGCACAAGAAAGCAAAAGATCCATTCATATCAACACCAAACATCCATAAAGAGTAAGAAAACCCAAAAGCTTACACCAAAAAAAAAAAAAAAGAAAGAAAGCAATTTGCAAAGCAGTACATGTGATAGAGGAGATGATTAGATTGGCAAACAAGCTAAAAGGATGATGCTTTTGTAAAGGAACACAACCAGTGATATAGATTGGAGTATAGAGATCATTAAAATTAAGGGCCACCAGGATTTATGGCCCTATCTCTTTATATATCAAGGAAAATGGGATGGATCAAAAATTGACATTTAGCCATGTTGGTTGGTCGGTTGAAAATCAGTTTCATTAAATCTAACCTAAGATCAATTAGAATTAAATGCCCAATGAAAAAATTAACCCAAAATTGATAAGCCTTTTAATAAACCTAAGATATTTGGGCAAGGTTAGTTTTGATAGGGGTCAGCCAGATTTTTATCTAATCAGGTGGTCGCTTTTAGGTCTTGAATGGCCTTCTCTCCTATGTCTTAATTCACAGTAATTGCAGTAACAATATCATGTTCTCAAGTCAATAGGCTTACGATTCACACACATACCAGACACCCACTAATCGGATATAATTAGGAAGCACCTTTTGAGCTGTCTTGGTCCATGTACACGAGTAGAATACAAGGAACCATGACCTTACCAGCTTTTTTTTTACCGTAGTTTATCAATGAATTCAACAATTGAAGATGAGTTGCATTCAGTTGAAACCAAAATGCTTACAGCTTTCTAATCAGCAAAAATTCTAGTCAGCTACTTTCATCTAATGACTGTGCCTTGAACTAACAGATCCAGACATTGATATGGCTGTTATTGTCTATCTAAACATCAAGAAATTTGAGGACTATTGAAGTTTTTATATTCATGCTCACTCAAAAAATAAATAAATAAATAAATGAAGAAAACCATTTTACAGGGAATGTCCAAATACACAAATGATAAATTGAAAGGCAGTTCAATGAAGATAGTGGATCTTGTGACAATAGGCACAACTGATAAAATAAAAAGCTCTTGATCTCATTTCCACTTTCCAAAGAATGCTTATGAAAATTGAGAATGAAAATCGTCCACATTCTAACTATAAAACTAACTTCATGGGTCACAAGTCATTTTGGAAGGATATAGTGAATTAAGATCATACTACAAACACAGCTGTAACCTGTGGGTATTCATCAATAAAGCCCAAAATTCACATTATAATTTAAAGAAAAAGAGTAATATGAATTACAGCCCACCCCAATTGTTGAACTACATCCATCATTTTATAATTTCAATAGCTGCTCTTTAAGATTAGGAGATGTCTTTTAGGTCCAACAATTGGAAATAAACCCAATTTATAGACTATAGTTGCTACACTGTTTTCTGGGCCTACCCTGCACCTGTCAGCGAGGGAGGCCAAAGTTGTTGGCACATTTGATCAAGGTTCCAAGAGTTAGAATGGGCAATAAGGCAACAGACTATTCATAGAATGAAATCCCAGATCACATCCTAAGAATATCATCACATTCCTTAAAACAGTAATGGAGATTCTGTGCTTACCTCCAAAGGCAGCACTTGCACCTGAAACCACTAGCAGTGGAGGAAGCTGTTACAAAAGCAACATAACTTTTAAAACAAAAGGAGAATAGGATGACAGTCATCAATATTTATTCCAAGAAACAAGTAGTAGGCTTTTGTAGCTTAGATCAAAAGATTTTAAAAATGACAAATGAATTAAGTAATAGATGTACCCCAACAACAAAAGGCAGCCATTTTGGTCCCTTGAGATGATTTCGAAGGTACATTATCCCTAAAACGTAACAGCAATCAACATTGTGCAAACTCAAGAAAAACAAAATTCAACAGGACAAAAAGATTTTGATTCTTTATACCTGTATTGAAACTGTGAACTGCACTTAGCATTCCACCAATACCAGAGCCAGCCTATTTTAATTGCAAGTTGCAAGAAACAATGTCAGGATAAGCACAAAGTGAGTTCGAAATCCTAAGAATACAAAGAAGTAAATAAAAATTATAATTTACACCAAAAAAAAAAAAAAATGACCACGGCAGTGGCATCATGTAAAACGGAAGTGATAGTCCATTCTCCTCTTCCCTGGAAAAATGAAAATAAAAAAGATCAGTCAGAAATTGAGAGATCAGTATTAGGATTTATACACAGACTGAGGGGATATGAATATACATACAGAATTAGGGTTTAAGAGAGAGAGACAGCGAGGGCAGCGAGGAGAGCCGAGACCAGGGTTAATAGTCGGATCGTAATGGAGATTTCCGCTTCTTAATTTCTCCTCGTAAACCTCACGAGTCCCCATCTCCCCAGTTTTCTTCCAAATACCATACGACCTTCCCAATTTATAATTTTCCTTTGTTTTCTAATAAAATTCAAGATACAAATCATATAATATAAATTAAATTATAGTTTATTAGAGATCCTATATAACTAAATAACAAATTTCAAAAAAAAAAATCTACTTGAAAATCGATTTATACATAAAATTCTGTATAGAGTGAGAGTACCCTTTTAGGGTTCAGCAACCGCCGTTGAAGACTATACTGAGGATTTTGCGTTGTGTCAGTGTAAATATAGAGAGAGAGAGAGAGAACCCTAATATCGCAGAGAACAAGAACGCAGAGAACTACGGCCTCTTTCTCTCCACTTACCGAGTAATTATAAAAAGTATAGCGAGTTTATATTTTTGACTCGGAACTCATTTTCTATGAGTCAGTTATTCAGGATCGTCCGAGTTGTATTTATATATACATATAATTTGAGTTCAATAATTCTTTAAACTTTTTTATCTGCTTCAAATATTTTTTAAAACAATTAAATTTATATGGAATTACTTTATTAATTTTTTCTACGTAATTGTATTTATGTATATATCCGTTAAAATTTATGTAAACTAGTACTTTAAATCTTCGTTTGAATTGAGATACTATTAAATTTATAAATCTCATAAAATCCATTGATTTTAAATTTATATATTGTAAAATTCATAAATTTTAATAATTTTACTATTTAGATTAATTATAAAATTAATAAATTATCAAAAATAAACTTAGAATAAAAAAATTATCACAATCTCTCGTATACAAAAAAGATCATTTTTTAAATTATCAAACGATTTACAAAATCTCACATTTGAAATTTCTCATACTAAACGAGATCTAATATATTTTTATTTTTTTAGTTAGCTCTAATATAATAAATTTGGTATGTATATATTTTTTGTATTAATATTTTAAATTATCAAAAAAATAATATTTTAATTAATTAATTAATAATAATAATAATTCATATATATTAAAATATTTCAAGGAAACACAAGTTAAATAAAAAAAATACAATAAAAAAATGTCTAGGCTCGCAATTTGTTAATTTTAATTTTGTAATTAGTGCCTTCAAATTTTAAATTGGCCCCCCTAAAATTAAATTTCTACAAATAATTTCAAATTTTAAATTGGCCCCCCTAAAATTAAATTTCTACAAATAATTTTAAATATTAAAATTACTTAATTAATTATCATATTATAAATACGAGAAAAATCCATAATATATTTACTTAATTAAAAATATATTTTCACGAAACAATATAATTTGATTATTATTATTTAAAATAGAAACTATTCACTGCTCGCCCGACATGTTGGAGTCAACAAGTGCAAATCATCATGACAGAAAAGATACATGGAAAACTTCTCTGGCTGATGCTGACAAAAATGGACAGTGTTTCTGAAATGTTTTGCCATGTTAATACTAAAATATACGATCCCTCCTATGAAAATAAATACTTAAATTTTTTTTAGCAAGAAACTCATTATATTGTACATTAGCACATTAGTTTCTTGACCCACTCAAGCTCACGGATCCTTCACTTGCTTAATCCCACAGCCAGTAATCAACAAAATATATTAGCTCAATGTGCGGCGGTTTTCGATTGCCAACCTCTCACAGCAAATGCAGCTTGTCTTGTGGATACAAAAATTACTAGATAGTTTCAACCACAATGGCAAACAAAGCTCGAATGCATAGACTGTTATTCTCCAATAAAATGATATTTTTAGTGTCTCAACTTGAAAAAATTTATTAATTGAGTATTTAACTTGTAAAAATTTTAATTAAATATTGCAATATATAAAATAGTTTTAATTAAATGTAATTAACATATTACCAACCAATAACATTATATAAATTATAAAAAAATTCTTAGAAAATTAAAAAATAACCTAAATTTTCAAAATTTTTATATTTAAGCCATCTTCTTTATCTTTTTTCACTGACTCTGTCACTTAAAATTTTTATATTTTTACAAATTTAATTATTTTTTATTCACAAATATTCAATCTAAGATAACACAAAAAATAAATATTTGTATTTATTTAAAAATTATTCAGAATTTAATTATTTTTTATTTTAAAAAATTTAAATATAAGTTATAAATTTAAAATAAATTTTCACTTATTATATTTTTATTCATGTCCTTTATTTTAATTCAAGATTTCTTTATTTATCAGAAATAAAAATATTGATAGAAAATAATGATTTTAAAAAATTTAAAGTGACAAATTTGATAAAAAAATAACTTAGTTATAAGAATTAAACATTTTGGCTTATTTTGTAATTTTCTAAAGACTTTTTTATAATTTATATAAATTTGCCGATTGATAATTTGCTAATAACATTTTATTAAAATATTTTACATATTACAACGGTTAATTGAAACTTTTACAAAAACTTTTATAAATTCAAATACTCAGTTCACAAATTTTACCAAATTAAAACACTAAAAAGGTCATTTTACCGATCTTCTCCCACAGAAATAAATAGATGCAATTTAAGATGCAGAGATATGCACCTTGCATGTGTCTTTGGACCGGTAAAACTACATAATCGAAACAGATTCTGGAATGCATTCAACCATGCACAGTCCAGATAATCGAGGCAAACTGACAATATTTACACCATATGGAAGTAATATGTGGCAAAAGCTAATTGCTTTATTACATGATAATACTTGTTGCTGATAAAAATATGAAGTTGATATGATCATTGAACTATAGATTATAATTACAAGAACGACATAAATTCAACTTGCACAAAAAGGAACAAATTGATGAGTAGAAATATATGTTGACATATAATACCAAGGAGGCTTATCCAAAAAAGCTATCAGAAAAATACTAACGAGGCTTGGGGAATGAAAAGATCTGTCTGCTATCAGGATCATATAATACGGCAATCAAAGCTATAAAAACCCACACCATGAGGATGCCAATCACAGCAGTTCTTACTAAGTGGTCCCAGCTCTCATTCAACGGAACATCAGCCTCAAAAGTCAGATGTGGTGACAGTAGATCCTCTCCATCACTGACATGTTCAGTTGAGTCTATCCTTCGGATCTCATTTCTGGCCTGTGGCCTTCGTCTAGTATGAATGCTAATGTTGGAGCATATCTTGCAAGTGCAATTGCCACCAAGGCACGATGGAAGTGTCTGAAGATACTCGCAGATAACCTTGTGGTACGTGTTTCCTTCAATTCTTAACTTCTTTCGAGTGACAGGTTTCAGAACCTGTACAGAACCACAGAATATAGGCACTGATTTACTTGAAACACCAAGAACCTCACAGGAAAAAACAAACCACCCAAAAAAAGGGGGGGAAAGCACAAAAGAGGGAACCCCTTTTCTCGTTAACTAAAAAATGTGAAAAAGTTAGGGCTTGAAGTAGACTAAAATCCAAGAGGGTCATATGCTTACTTGAATAAAAGTTTGAGCAATGACTCGAACAACTGGAGGAAGCCGTATAACAAGCAAACGGCCAAGTCGATTGGGAAAATTATCTTGCAGGAGCGAAGAACAGGATCTCACCATCTGCATAGGAAGTCTCAATGGTGATATCCCATTACAATCCACGAGAACTGTAATCTGAGGATTATCCTTGTCAACCAAATGAAGGACTCCATGCTCTACCTGAGAGACTGGAGCATCAATCATTAATTGGTATTACCATATCTCAAAGTGTCCAAAACTGAAGAAAATCATATAAACAACCACTCTAAGTTCATTATACTTCAAGTTCCTCTTTCCAGCACTAAAATGAATTCTGCTTTTAGTATCGCACAGACTAGATACTCACTCAAACAAAACAGTTTCTTTGTTTGTTGAGCTATGCTTAACAAGATAATGGAACTTTCAAATGATGACAGTATAGGTGAGCATTCTTGGTTAAGCTTACAACCCTGAATTTCTAAACAACTGTGTAAACTAAAAATGCTGGTACCAGAAGCTAATTGTTTTTAAGCATCCGAAAATGTGAACTAGGTCTTCATTGATGCTCCTAAAATTTAGGAAGAGATTGACCTGAAGATTTTCTATCAGAGATTAATTAAATACACAGAAATATCAGCAACCTTCTTTCCATTAAAAATCTGCAAGCGAAATAAGTGACTTGGATAACAAATATTTGCTTAGTTATTTCTAGTGTGGAGTCTTGCACTTCAAATCAATGGAAACATCACAAAGATTATATGGCACGAACCAAACAACCAACAATTTTTAATCAAGAGACAAAAGCAACTCACTGACTGCTTGAGCAAAGCGAGGTCTCTCATTAAATGGCAAGCTAAGGCAAGCTAGTCCAAGGCGAACAATGAGGCAAGGCCTGTGCTCCACATCAAATCCATGCCAGAAGACCATATTTGACCACATCTCAAGCTCTTGTTCAGAAAGAATTCTGTAAGTCTCCCTCCATCGAATTGTCTTCTTAATTGATGATAGCAAGCATGAAAATTCCCCATTTGCAGCATTAAAAAATCTATGGAGCTCATCCTCATTAATTCTGCATAAACATTTATGTCATGGTCTGCTGCAACATGAGAGGTCGAACAACTCAACAATAGATGTGCCAAGTTTAAGACAATATAGCTTCAAAATCAGTCTAGGGGTGGTGATGCCTTCGATAAAAATAACAAACAACAGATGAATGGTCAAGCAAATAAGAATTTGGAGGAAGAATTAGCATGTCAGAGAAAGCAAATGAAGACACGAGCTTTCCTAGTCATTAGAGACCCTATCAAATTTATCTTATGGATTGAACTGAAGCTGCATGAGAGGAAATAGATTAGTGCTGACTTTGTCCAAATTCATCAGTATTATGATTAGGTGACTCCACAATATGGAATTAGGACTTCAATAAGTATGATAAACGGATGAAAATGCGAAAGGTCTTTAGCAGATAACCTCGTAAGGTAGTAACTTTGAGTAGGTTTAGAAAGCCATATTACTACAACATTTTGGAAACAAAAGAATTGAAAAACAACCTTTCTGGTAATGTAATGCCTTGATCTTCTAGCTCTTTGAGCAGTTGCATCAACCAATTTTCAGATGCAATATTTCCAGGATTCTCCTCACTAGTCCTGCAGATGAGATGAAAGTGATGAATTACATAACAAGGAGACAGAAACATAATTTGATCCATCCTAAAATTCCTCAAAAGGAAATGCAATTCAAATGAACGTTAAGAGAACATAGTTGTACCACCCACCATGCAAGAATTGCAGGTCACTAAAATTTCCACAAATCCAAAATTGACATTGTCGATATGACTTGCAATCAATATGCAAAACAGAAAATAAAGGATCATGTGCTTAAGCTCAGGGTTGTTGGGAAATCCAGCAACCAAGCATGTCAAACAAACATAGCAGTACCAATATTTGTGTCTTGTCAAGTTCAGGACAGATCTTGGCAAACCTTATGGCACATGATATGCAGTCCAAGACAACATTTGACACAAATCAAGCCAAAATAGTCCGGCTTAGGCATCAACTCCTCTCTATCTCATAACCAACCATAGAAATACCCATTTGTTATTATTAATCCAACCAAATTAAGATCTGATTTAAAGGCTTCAAATCGGAGTTAAAGTTAAGAAGAAATATTCTAAGACACCAGTATTTGGTTTCAAAGGAACCAATACTGACAACTGAACACAAAACTTCAAGGCCAGAAATATTAACATCCAATCATTATTCATCAGTTTGTTACATACCTCTTCATTTAATCCCCAAAAAGAACATCAAAGTTCTATCATCAATGAAATTAATATATTTCACCTATTTGAATGAGGAAGTATAATCTTAGTTCTGTTGTTCTGGTTTTAAGTTTGTATATGTTTATGAATGTTGAAGCCTTAAACAAAATTGAAGGGAAAATATTTTTCCTTAATTAACAATCTATCATTTCCTGGGTTTGAATTAAACCAAGTCTCTTCTGAAAAAAAAAATAATAAATAACCAAGTCAAACAACAAGAAAATGCCAAAACTGAAAACTTTATTATGCATACCTTGCATCTAGAGAAGAATGTACAGGGGGTGACTCAGAATGTGTTTCTGAATCAGCCTGAGAACCACTGGTATTGTTTGAGGTTTCAGTATCACATTCTGATTGTTCAGAGAATGCAGTTGCAATTGAAAGAAATAATAAAGGCCTTGAGAACATCTAGAATGAGAGAAAAGTTAACTATAAATTATTTTTCTGGGAAAAATATAGTTATTACAAACAATATTAGTTACAGTGAAAGCAAGAGAATACCTGCACCCCCTTGACCAAACCCTTCAAGGGAGCCCATTTTTGAATCCAATTAAAAGGAGGGTAGCAAATAACTTGCAGAACCTGAAGACCACGCCATACAGGAGGACATTTAGACTTAGAAACCCTTCGTACAGTCTCTAAGGCAGCAACTTTGAGTAAAAAAATTGCTATATGACCAACAGCACCACCACCATTTCCATTATGGCTCAGCGAAACTATGTTCTTATAAGCACTCTGTGGGAATGCTTTAAGATTAGAAGCACCTAAGTTTTTTTTATAAACTTTTTTCCTAACAGCAACAGTTGTCAATTCAGAATTCCCAGTTGAACTGGAACTATAAGGTGGGTCTCCCATGGAAAATTATTGAAAAAATAAGTTCTAAATTCACATCCTCAACTAACTAAGAGTTTCTCAGCCGTAGTCTATATCTTAATTAGCAGCCAACCATTAAAGGGTATCAAACAAATATCATCCTGCAAGAACTAAATAGAATCAATAAGATCAGCATTTCAATATATTACTCTACACTAACAAATTTAAAGATTAAAAAAAATATACTCTAAAATCATCTTAAACAACAGGGCATGAATATAGGAATTAATATCTGCAACCAAACAGGTCATTCAAAGGAATCAAAGCTAAGATCAATAAAATTAAAAGAAATTGGTACTGTAATACTTGCTTTCCAGATCATTTCCTCTAGAGAAAATTCATAGTTGGAATCATCTAAATTCATACACTAAGAAGAAAAATCCTTTCAAAAATAAAAATAAAAACTCACCGGAAAAGCTAAAAGTTAATCTGATAGATCTCCGGTGGATCAAGAACGAGAGAAAATGAAGAGAAATTAACTGGAATTAGGTGAATCTAAGACTTTGATTGCTACGAAAATTGAGTTGGTGCTTTTGGTGATTTGGTTGGTCTTTTATGGGGAAAATGGAAGTAAAAGGAGCTTTTTCGTTTGTCGTCTTTGCGCAGTGGGAAAGTTAAATCACTATCAATGGAAAAATTGGAAAAGCCCAGATCGACACGTGAACGGTCCCCAAGTACCAGAAAAAAAATTAGTGCTTTGACTCATGATCATGCCAAAATCATGGGTTCATTAAGATATCAGCAGTTGGATTTCTATTGACGTCCTACATTGAAATACTACTCCAATTCCAAAATAAAATAAAATAAAATACTACTCCAATTTCAAAATATTTATCATTTTAATTTTTTTAAAATTTATATCATTTTAAAATTTTAAAATAAAAATTCTTATTTTTTTTAATTTTATCCTCTCCTTATTTTTTTACTAAATATTTATTTTATTTATTTTATTTTTCTACATTAAAATTAAAAAATAATTTTTTAATTTTTAATTTTAAAATTATAATAATTTAATAGTAATTTTTTAATTAAAGTATCTAAACTTTAAATATTAGATATTTGGGAAATACAACAACCAGTTTTACAAATGTGAAAACTTAGGCCTAGATTGACATGTGTATGGTTGTCAACTACTATAAGAAAAATTAGTCCGTGAGACTCTGAAACACGCATGAATCATGAGCTTATTAAAGGCATATTTAATTTGAGAGAAGGCAATACAAAATGAAAGAAATATTTAAAATATAGAAAATATGAAATATAGATAATATAAAACATAGGAAATATTGTATATAACATAAGCATTTTTAAATAACATGAATTTAGATAATTTTTCTGTATGGAAGGCATGTCTTCCAAACTGTTCCAAAAAAACTATTGCCTCCCTTACTGGAGGAAGATCACTCAACAAAGAAAGTAAAAATGCATGATGGTGGGTACGTTGTTAATGAAAGCAAAGTGTTTAATGATGTCTCTTTTCAGAACAAGTTATTACAATCAGATATAGAGGTGGATTTAAATGGGAAATCTAACCCCATTGAGGATATTATTGTTTTGAAAGATGATTTTAAAACTCGAAAAGAGAATGGGATACCTACCATTGAATTTTCATATAGAATTCAAGATTTGATGTCTAAATCATTAAAAGTGTTGTTGTTGTTCGACTATTGGGAAGGAAAATTAGATATAAATTACTTTGTTCCAAAATTAAATATTTATGGAACCCCAAATCAAGTTATAAAGTGGTCAACTTGGATAATGACTACTACATGGTGAAATTTGAGACAGCTGGCGATTATACAATTGCTTTACTCAAAGGGCCATGGTCAATTTTAGGGCATTATTTAATTGTGCAACCATAGTCCCCTTCCTTTAGTAATAGTGATAAAAACTTGGCAGCTATTGTTGCTTGGATTCTTTTACTAGCTTACCATTATAATACTATCATAAAAGTTTGCCCAGGTCATTTGCCAACCTCATTGGGAAATCTATTTGTGTGGATTATACTATTGAGTTGGTTGAGAGAGGGAAGTTCACAAGGATAATGGTTGAACTTGATTTGAGGAAACCTCTTGTGCCTAGTATATGTATTGATGGAAGGATCCAAACTATTAAGTATGAAGACTTGCTAGTGATATGTTATAATTGCGAGAAGTATAAACATGCTAGTGATTTATGTACCTTTAAAGAAAAAGAAGTGATGGAGAAAGAAGCCCCATTAAATTTGATGCAAGAGAGCACATTTATTGCAAAGGATATTCCTATGGTGTATTTAAGAGATGGTTCCGACGAGAAGGATAGCTGCTTGGGACTGTGGATGCATGTGCAGAAGTGTGGTGGAAGGAATGCAAATAAGGCAAGGAGCAATGATGGTGGGAAATAATTCCACCATTAGTGGTCAATCAGCATATCCAATCCATATTAATAAGAAATATGTGAACCCATCTCGTTATGGTGTGCTTGCTAATTTAGACAGTGATGTTGGCATTAAAAATTCTCTCTAACTTATTGAAGGGAATGTGGATCAATCTCATATGGGCCAAACATTTAAGGAGGGAATAGTTGTGAATGGGCTTGGTCATAATAATTTTAAATAGCCATTTAGGGTTGGTTATAAGGCCACTAATGCCAAAAATAATAAGAGCCATATTGGTAAGGACAAAAGAAGTATGGGCTAGGATTTAAATGACAAAGAGAATGTCCATAATGGTCTAATGCAAATAAACTCCTTTGAATGCCTAAATATTGATGTGATTAGTAATAGTCCCATGATCACTTAGCCTACGGTACAAGACAAATCTAATAGCTCTCTCCCTTTACCTACTACTTATATTATTCCTATTACTTTGGATGCTAAGACCTATACTGATGTGAATTGTGTTGCCTCAGAGAAGGTTAGTACTTATAAAGTTCCTTTTATTCATGTTTCTATCATTAAAAGGTCAGTGAATGTGGGAAGGCCTTTAGATCCTAAAGGGGTGGTCAACTTAAAGCAAAGTTTAAAGATAAAACACAAAGGAAAGAAATTATCTACCAAGAATAATTATGGTGTTGTGAATCATTGCATCTCAGATAAGGAGGAACTTAGCACTATTTTGAGTCAATTAGATGTGGAGGTAACTGTTGTCTAGTGTTTGATAACCTAGCTTTGAGTCATGATTATGTGTTTCTTCTAGGTTGTTTTCTCTACCTTTGTATATATTTTCTTATGGTGAAACCATCAATTTTCTCTTGGCATTGCCAAGGAGTTGGTAGTCCAAGGTATAGACAAGCTCTTCATTCTTTTCTTAAGATGCATAAGCCAAACATTATTGTTCTTATGGAACCACATATTAGTGGTCTTAAAGTAGAATTCCACCAAGTATGACTGTTCTTTCAAAGTGGAGGCAGATGGTTTTTCTGGTGGGTTATGGGTCATATGTATAAGTCAGCTAGGGTTGATATTATTCGGAGTTCTCACCAATGGATTCATATAAAGGTTAGCAGTTTGGTGATTCTGTATTTTATTTCACAGCACTATATGCTAGTCCAAACCCTAAAATGCGAGCTAGTCTTTGGAATGATCTCTCTTGTATTGGGGGTGTTATTAAAGGGCCTTAGATTGTCAAGGGAGATTTTAATGCCCTTGTTAGCAGTGATGATAAATTAGGTGGTTCGTCTAGGAGTATTAGTGGGTGCACGCAATTTAGTATTTGGATAGTAGACTATGATATGGTTGATTTGAAATTTCCTGGCCCTTGATTCACTTAGGTTAGAGGATTATTCAAGAGAGACTAGATCATTTCATTGGTTCTTCTTAGTGGGTTGATGTCTTTCTAAATTCTTATGTGCTTCATTCGAAATGTATTAGATCAGAACAACAACCTATTCTCTTGTGTTTAGATCAGGCTGTGGTGTATAATGAGAATAGGTTTCCTAGGCTTTTATCCTTTTGGATTATCCACCATGAATGGCCTGAGTTTGTTAAAGTTAATTGGGATACTGGTGATGATGCTCTTGCTAACAAGTTGTATAAGTTTTTATCCAAGGCTCTACAATGGACTAAAGAGGTATTTAGAAATATCTTTGCCAAAAAGAAGTGGTTTCTAGCAAGAAATAAATAGCTGTAGATGTAATTGGAAAAATATACCTTAGGTAAGCTTAGGGAATTGGAGAAATCTCTTATTATGGATTATGAGAATATCTTAGCACAAGAAGATCTTTATTAGAGCCAGAAATTTGCAAATAACTAGAAAAAATTTGGTGATAAAAAACCTCTTATTTTCATACCATAACCAAGTGAAAGAGGAAAACTACTCGCATCAAGATGGTACGTCTAGCTTTTAGGACTTAGTGTATAGACCAGGAAACTTGAAACAATGAAGCCATGGAATTTTTTAAAATTATTTATACTATTCTTGTGGTTCACAATAATTATTTTCTTCTTAGGGGGCATTTTCAGCTTTGAGTCATGATGATTATGCTACCTTTGCTTCCCCTGTTACTGATGAAGTAAAGAAGACTTTATTCAAGATGGCTCTGATGAAAGCTTCTAGTTTGGATGGTATTCAAGCCTTTTTCTTTTAGTGCTATTGGGATGTTATGGGTAGAGATCTTTATAGTATGGTGAAAAGGGTGTTTAAATGTGGTATGTTGGATCTAGAAATTAATAAAACTAATATTATTCTTATTCCTAAAGTCTCTACCCAAAAATTTTGGATTCATCCTAGGCCTATTAGCCTTAGTAACATCACTTATAAATTTATTGCCAAAGTGATTGCTAATAGGCTTAAATTAATTATGGATAAAGCCATCAGCACTATACAAGCTAGCTTTGTTAAAGGAAGACATATAATAGATAACATTTTTATTGTATAGGAGATCCTTCACTTAAGGCACTTGGGAAATGGAAAGCTAGGATATGTGGCCATTAAGGTGGATTTGGTGAAAGCTTATGATAAGCTTTGGTGGGATTTTATTTTGGACACTTTAATGGACTTGGGTTTATCTGGTAGTCCTATTAATGTCATTATGAAGTGTATAATAAGTGCTAGCATATAAGTCTCATATAATGGTGATCTATCAGATAGTGTCCGTCTTACCCGTGGTGTGCATCAAAGTGATCCAATGTCCCCTTATATTTTTGTTCTATGCATGGAAAGTTTATCTCAGCTAATTGGGAATGCTAAGTCAACTAGTAAATGGAAGGCTTTTAGAATTTCCAGAGGTGGTCCAGCTTTATCATATGTATTTTTTGCTAATAACTTAATGCTCTTTGGTCATGCTACCATGAAGAATGCTTTAGAAATCCAAAGAGTATTGGATGTCTTTTATGAGGTGTGTGGACATAAAGTCTCCAAACATAAAACATTTATTTTTTTCTCTAAAAATACCGGTAAGCGGGTTTGTAAGTGTATTCTTGACAACCTTAGTTCTCATGCTACAATGGACTTAGGGAATTATCTTAGAGATCCTGCTGTGCATGGAAGGGTGAAATAGGTGAAATAGAAATCCTATACTTGTTGGATAAGATGAAGGCTAAGATCAATGCTTGGCATGGTAGGCGAATGACTTTAGTTAGACATACTACTTTAGCACAATCTTCATTGATGACTTTTCCCCTTTACACCATACAAACAATGTCTCCTTATTGAAATTTGTAATGATATTAACAAGATGTGTACAGTTTTCATTTAGGGTTCCAGTAGTGATAGTAAGAAAATCAACCTTGTTGCTTGGCATAGGTTGTGTCAACCAAAAAGTAGAGTGGGTCTTGGTATTAAGATGGCCTATCCCTATAATAAGGCCTTGTTTATCAAACTTGTGTGGGGTTTATTTGTGAATCTTAATGATCTTTGGGTGCAAGTCTTGTTAAAGAAGCATGGTAAGGATGTTGTTAATAGTGTGCTGGTGGCTAGCTCAAAATCTAAATATGTGATTTTGAGAGGTATTTCAGAAGTTTGGGATTCAATAGTTAGGGGTCTATCTTGGGCTATTGGAAATGGGAGGAAAGCCCAATTCTAGTGAGACTTATAAACTTCATTAGATTTACCTTTAGCAAAATATACTACCCAGCCTATCCCCACTGATTTGATTCATTTAAAAGTTTGTGATTGTGTTAATAGTGATGGCTCTTGGTGTTGGGAGATGTTTAGTGCTTATTTACCTATTGTTATTCTTGGGAATATTGCCTCAATGAAAATGCCAAGTCCTTTAAATGATGAAGATGAGGTTTATTGGAGGCACTCTTCTAGTGGAAGATTTACTATTAAGTCTACATGTAAGATGCTTGAGGACCGAAATTAGGATGCTCATGATAGAGATTGAAAAGTAATTTTGGATTGGAGTGGGCCTAAGAGGGTGTGTTATTTTCTATAGCTTTGCATGCATGATGGGTGTGTTATTTTCTATAGCATTGCATACATGATCTTCTTCTCACTAACATGGAGAGATACAGGAGACACCTTACTAGTAACAACATTTGCGAGTAGTGTGGGGTGGCGGATGAAACAATTATCCATGCCTTGCGAGATTGTCCCTAAATGTAATATATATGGTGTAAACGAGTTTCTTATAGTGAGTGGATTTCCTTTTTCACTCTCTAGATTCCCTTTTTCACTCTCCCTATTAAGGAATGGTTAATCTATAATATTCATAACAAATTGCATAATTAATATTGATGTTGAATGGCCTATTGTGTTTGGGACAGGTTGTTGGATGGTTTGGAACCTTAGAAATAGTGATCTTTGATGAGAATTTTGTGTTGCCCCATAATCTAGTGGCTTTGAATCTTGCTAAAATGAGAGCTTTCCCTGATGCATGCAATGATCCTTTTATGGCTATTGGTGTTCAACGAGATAAGAGGTTAATTAGGTGGGATCAACCTGCTAATGGTTGGTGCAAAGTAAACACAGATGGTGCTTTGAGGACTAGTATTGGTAGAGCTACAGGGGGTGGGATTATTAGAAATAATGGGGTAGTTGGTTGGGTGGTTTTATTGCTAATATGGGGATTTGTAATGTTGTGATGGTTGAGCTATGGGGAGGTAATTTATGGGTTAAATTTGGCTTTGGACATAGGTTGTAGGTGTGTAGTGGTGGAAGGTGATAATAGAAGAGTTATGGAAGTGCTGGGAAAGGTTTCTGATGGGCCTTTAGAATTTTATCTCTAGTTAAGGAAGTTAGACAATTGCTCCAAAATGATTGGGCGGTATCCTTTCGTTATATGCATCGTGAGAGTTATAGATGTGCTGATTATTTGGCTAATATGCGATTTTAATTATGGCTTTGGCTGTCATGTTTTAGATGGTCCTTCTCCTAAGCTTGCAGACTTGATGACTCAAGATAATATGGGTGTTGCATACCCAGGAGTCTGTACCTTACATTGCTCTTAAGCCTTTTTGCCTCCTTTTCATTAAAAAAAATAGGAAATATTCAAAATATCTCATTTAGTATGATTTTAAAATATATGGATTTTGTATTGAAAAGTGTAATAGTTATATTTTTATTTAATAGTGAAATTTAAGAATTTAATAATAAAAAATAAAATTCTAATGATATATATATATCTGTGTTGATGACATAAAATAGTATCAAATTTGTACAGACGGGGAAAAAATTTTGCCAATCGCAAAGACGAGCTTCTAATCAGGATTTTGATTTCGCTTGCAAAGCAATTCGAACTTAAAAAACTTGAAATGGAAGGTTCGCTACTTTTTCTTTTTCTTTTTCTTTTTTTTTTTTTAATGGAAAACAAAATAAAATAAAATGGGATATGGTTTATTAAATTTAGTTTAAGATAAATAAACTTTAATATATATATATATATATATATATATATATATATATATATATATATATATATATATATATATATATATATATATATATATATATATATATATATGTAATGAAATGATTACTAAGTTATATTTTTAAAAATAAAGATAAGAATAAAATAATTTTCTTCCAATCAAAATTTTTTATTAAATTTAATTAAATTTTAGCAAAATGGAAGTGTTAGTAAATTTTTAATAAGTATTAATGAAATGAATTTTTTTTAAATAAACAAATAATCAAAATAGAGTGTTAGATAAATAAGAGTAAAATTGACAAAAGTCACATTTCATCATTTTTAAAAAATAAGAGATTGTTGAAATATATCATCCTATGAGGCATTTGAAATATTTCATTTTTAAAGGATTTCAATAATCTATGGATCATTAAAATCTATAGATTGTGCAAAAAAAAAAAAAAACACTAAACTAAACAATGGATTTGAATCATTTGATAGGAATCCATAGATTTACCAAATTATAGGGATCTAGAAAATGGATTTGGATTTGGCTCAAATCCTTTATTTGTTACAAAATTTAAGTGTATTTGTATTTCATCCAAATCCCATTGAAATTTTGCAGACTTAAATCTCAGGATTTGAAATACCTAATTTAAGCTACTTATTTGAAATTCAGGAAAGAGATCCTTGATTTTGATGTGATTGTTCAACATTCTCGATCTCCACTTTTAAACTCACATCTTACTTCCTTGTCTAATTTTCATTGATCGTTATTGTTGTTTTTGCTCGTTGCAAGTGGTTCTCCATTCACAGATTACCTTAACACAAAAGTAATTTTCTTCTATACATTAGTTGAGAACTGAAAATAGAGAGATTACAGATATAATTAACTTTATTTTTTAATTATTAAAATCAACTGCAGAATATTGTAATCTTTCAACAATAATTCACTTCTAGCAAATCTATAGGTTTGCAATTGATTTATGTCACTAATGTCACATTTCGTCGGTAGATAGCCCTTTTTATATATGCAATAAAAGAAAATTGGGTTGTATAAGGAAGAGAAACCCTTAGGTTGTACTATCTAACTCATGAAATACAAATCCAGTTAAGTTAAAATTTGGGATGCAGACTTTATTTGGGATGTAAAGGATTCCCATAAATTTTGAAGGAAAATGCACGAGTAGATTGGGAGAATTGGCTAAATGACCCCCCTCAATGGGCCCATCATCAAAGCCAACGTGCCAATTCAATATGTGCATAATGGCATAGGAAGCAAGCCTGTAGCTTACCACCTCATGCAAAAAGGTTAATAACTGAACTAAGGATATTCAAATGGGCAGGAACGTAGCCTCAAAGGAGGTCAAGTCGGTGGAGCTTGCTAGAACTCTCTAGAAATTAGTGGAAAGGCCTAGCATGTGAACACCTTCTAGATATTTCTAGTTAATGAATCTCCACCGTTAGATTAAGTAAATCCCAGCTGGCCATTTAAGAAGATGGAAATAGTAAGGAGGTGGAGTTATCTATAAATAGGCCAAGTCTCCCTCATTTGTAATCACCACTTAATAATCTTAGAATTCCTTCCAAGTTAGGAAACATTATAAGCCATTACTCTTGTATACTTAAGCATACTCTGTAAATCATTTGTATATTAATAAAGGCACTCTTTCTAGCATTCCAATGTGCTTTTCTTTGCATATTTATTAATGTGTTTTCATTGCTAATTGCCTAAGTAACTAGGCAAGTTGTGGAAACACTAACTAGCTAGATTAAAGGGAGCAACACTAGTGTCTCACGGGTGTATAAGTTTGGGTGAAAAACAATAAGCCTGTGACAATGGTATTAGAGGGCATTTATAGCATTAGGCCAATTTGTTATTTGAGCAGTGGGAAAGCTCGAAGTGGAGTATGGCTGGAAGTAGGTCTAGTGAACTTCATGTTGGAACATCATAGCTAACTGGTGGTAACCCCCAAGGGAGAAATTAAGGGATAAGCACGTCACATAGGAAGATAAGTTAGCCAGATTGGAGGCCTCTATGTCCAACTTGATGGGCAAGTGTGTGGACATGGACCAATGCATTAATGAGCTTCAATATAAGATGGAAAAGTCCAAAGTGGACAAGTCCAAAGGAGACATTAAGAAGAGGTATGGGAAGATACAAGGAGCCCTCAATGTGATGGTGGAGGATTTGTCTAAGAAGGATTCTTCCCTTGAGGTTGCATTTAAGGTAATCCATAAGACATCTAAGAAAGTATAGAAAGAGCTTGAGTGGGTCAAGCGAGCTTTGGTAAGTCATAGCTCATCCTTTTTTTCAATTCAATTGCACCCAAAATTAATGTTCCCAAACCCGAAGCATACTGTGGGGCAAGGAATGCTAGGGAGATCGATAATTTCATATATAAGATTGAAAGGTACTTTAATGTGGTAGGCATCATTAGGGATGAAAGTAAGCTGCACACAGTTCTTTTATATTTCTTCAGTATAGCTACTATATGGTGGCATCGTAGGTGCGACGATGTGCTAAAGGGTCTAGCCAAAATAACACATGGGATGGGTTTGTTAAGGAGTTGAAGATGCAATCCTACCTCAATAATGCTGAGCATGAAATACAAGCTAAGCTTTATCGTCTCATTTCAAACACTAAGAGGGCCAAATATGAGAATATGTGAATTTTCAAATTTGTTGGAGATTCCAAATATGGGGGATAAGGATCCTCTCTTTTATTTCCCTAATGGTCTATGAGACTGGGCCAAATTAAAACTATAATGACGAGGTGGTGAAGACATTGCCAGTACAATGGCAGTTACAGAATCATTGGAAGAGTTCCAATAGTAAGATCCTACCAAGTCCAAAGGGAAATAGCCCAATAGCATCAAAGGTAAGGGAGATAAGGGGAAGTCCTCCAAAGATCGTTATCAATCCAAAAGAAAGGATAAGGGCAAGGGCAATGTAAAGGAGAAAGGAGATTCTCCAAGGAAGATCTCGTGCTTCTTATATGAAGGACCACATCAAGTGATAGAGTACCCAAAGTAGAGGAAACTAATTGCTTTAATGTATAAAGAAGATAAATTAGATGAGGGAAAGTGCTTTAATGTATGAAGAAGATTAGTTAGATGAGGAAAGCTTACTTCTCTTCTTAATGCCATCCAAAGGGAAAAGGATGGACAAACCCAAGGTCACATATATGGCGAGACAAAAATTAGGGGTAAAGTAATGCCAACCATGGTAGATATGGGAGCAAACACCATATACATTGCATAAGAATTAGCAGAGGAGATTAGGCTAAAGTACTCCAAGGAATGGGGCTTTATTAAAACTCAAAAACAATATCAATCATGAGTAAAACACATAGAATAAGCATTAAGATTGGCTAATAGCAAGGTATGATACATAATCATTACCTCAATAGATGAGCATAAATTATAATTGGACATATATTTCTTAAACATAGTGAAGGCTATCTAGTTCCATATGCCAACACCATATGTTTCATACTAAAGCGCCAATTGCGATGCCTATCAAGCATGGATTGGAGGCAACGATAGGCATATGGTGGTATTAACCCTATTATCCTTGCCATTGTCTATAAAGGACAAGGTGCCAATAGAGTCAAAGGTGCCCAAGCCATCTCTGAAGCTGTTTATGGAATACGTATAAGTGAAAGCCATATATGCATAGAGATAGCCTACAAAGGGGCATAGGCTGATGCAGGTTCCCAAAAACCAACTAGCCATTCGCAGGGTAAATAAGGCTGGAATGGGTGAGCAAGTTTTGACGTAAAGAGACAACACCGAGCCAATTGATGCACTGGTATATGACATTAGCATAGCAGCGAAAGGCAAAGCATAGAGAAATTAGGGCATGCAATCGCTAGCAAGAGTTGCGAGCCAATGGATGGAAGTTGGCAAAAAAAAAATGCACAAGTGGTGGAACTTGCCAAAGTTAGCAATAACCTATATGATGGATGACAAATAAGCAACCACACATCATTGATGCTATTACTATGGGCTACGAGGGGAGTAGGCTCGCAACACCTAAACTTGCCAATAGAATGTAAGAAGGAGTTGATGCAATACGCATTTGCTTAGAGAATGCTAACCATCATAAGAAAAAGTGGGTAGATGCCAAGCAAAGGCTAAGGGGATTTCATAAAGAGGACATAATATTGGTGAGGCATAGCCAGCATAGTCAACCCTAAGGCCAATATCAAGGCAAAATTTGGAAGCTTAAGGGGCCATTTCCCATTTTTAAAAAGGTAGGGAAACACGCTTACAAGGTTGGGCTATAGCCACAACTCAAACACTGTAACATTATGCAAGTTAACTAATTAAAGCCCTATAAGGAGGGCAATGTGATTTCAAACCGCAGGCAACTGAGTATAGTAACCATGAGCATGCATCAACAATTTAAGAGGAAGCCAAAGGATTTGCTTACTAATGGCATAGTGAATTGGGACAAACAGTGCAACTCACATAGGTATCAAGCTAGACTAGCAAGCCAATTAGACGACAATATGAGTTGTAGGCTAATAGGGGACTTGTGGCATATCCAAGATACTAATTGGGCCTATAGAGTGGCCACATGTCATATTTTGCCAATAGACAACTCCCCCTTATATATGTAGTAAGAGAAAACTAGGTTATATGAAGAGGAGAAACCCTTAAGTTTGAAGAGGAGAGTACCATCTAACTCATGGAATATGAGTCAAATTAAGCTAAAATTTAGTGTGTAGCCATTATTTGGGATGTAAAGGAATCCCACAAAGTTTGAGGGAAAATGCAAAAGTGAAACTTGGGGAGTTAACTAGACAGCGGGGATGCACTACGTCAATAGGCTCATCAGTAAAGCCAATGGGCCAATTTTGGTATGCATTGTGACAATGGCATAAGTAGCAAGCCTGTAACTTACCATCTCATGCGAGGAGATTAATAATTAACCTAAAAAGGTTCAATCAGGAAGGCATCCCCAAAGAAGGTTAAGTCGGTGGACCTTACTAGAAATCTAAAATTTGGTGGAGAGGCTTATTGTCAGGCCCTTGAATGGATCGTTGACAGACCAATGCTTGGAGTGGCTTGTTGGACTTATGCATTGGGCCCAAATTGGCTAGCACGTGGGGGAACATGCCAATCAATATGGAAAAGGCTTGCGAGCTTGGTAAACAAGCATTTTAGGGGAAGAAAGCTTGGATGGCATAGTTAGATATGCCAAAAACAAAGGGCAAGTGTGATTTTGAGCTGTGTTGGCCTAGCAGCAAAATTGGTTGACCTACATATGAAAGCAAGTTTGTTGGGTGGCTAATGGGCGAGCTAAATTCAAGCACATAGGCTGGTTGGCCTATGAAACATACAAGTATGGCATTATAATCATATTGGGGTGCTTGAAAGGCAATTAGGAGTGCTTTTGGCAATACTCTCCTTATCAGACCTATGAGTTTCTTTTACTCGCACAGCCATCTTTCTACATTTAGCATATATACAATGTAAGTAAGTATGGCTACTGGCAGGCTTGCTTAGTCCTATAGGCAGGCAAGACTATTCTTCCATAAACATGCTTGCAAGATTAGTGCATAGCTTTCCCAAGCATGTGGGAGATGGTTGAGGGAAAATTTATGTAGGCAAATGCGTGGTTGTTTAAGCATGCGGAACGGTTAGCTTATCTATGGGTGGTGTGAACTCTTAATTTTACACTCTCATCATTCAACAGCAGTTTTAACACTTGCTAAGTTTAACGCGTTACTGTAAGGTCTTGCCCGAGCACCAGCCCGGTTCACTAGAGGGAGCCAAGATGCTCATTTTGGTTTAGACTTACGATGGAATCCTTAGGTTCGGATTTGGTTGATTTTGAAAAAATGATTTTTAGGAGTCGCCACCTTAATTTTATTTAGTTGGGAAAATATTAAGGAAAAAAACCTAATTTGATTCCAATTCATTAATTTTTAAATTAATTTGCCAAAGGATAAAAATCACCAGCCTTCGAATCAGGTTGAGTTCGGGGACTAGATTTTTTGTTTTAAATAATCTAAATTTGCTCTTAAGTTTAACTTGACTTGAAAATTGATTTCATGAATGATATTAATAATTGCAAATAAAGATGGATGCATGAAAATTAATAAAACAATAAACATTTATAAATAAAGGAGGGTGTTCCCTCTAATCTTTAGAGATTTGGGAGAATCACCTGATCACTCCTTAATTAAGATAATCACATTGATAGAAAAATGGGATGCCTTCTCTAGCCCTTATGGGATTTTAGAAAGACCACAAATTCCCTTACAAATGTTATAAAAATATATTGATTTAAGAAAAATAAGGAAAGTAAGCTTAATTTAAAAGAAAATTGGATTTGAGATTTGGACTTAAATTTCAAATATGCCTACGTACCCCGTTTGAATAGAGATCAAAACCTACGTAGTTCATTCCATGATTAAATGAAGGGGTTTAAAAAATGATTTTTTGGGTTTGGAGAACGAGTTTGATTAAAATACCTTAGATTTTGATAGATGAGATGGAAAAAGTGTTTTGATGGACCGAAATTTCATTTTATCGGACCGGACAAAATGAGCTGATTAATGATCAAAGAAAGTGATGGATGAGTAAATTAATTAATTAAAATAATTAATTAAAATAGGGGATGAGCTTAAAAAAAGAGATTTTTGATCTAATTAAAAAAAGTAATTAATTAATTAAAAAGATTAATTAATTAATTAGCTTGTAAGTAAAAAAAAAAGATTTTTTTTAGTTAATTAAAAAGATTAATTAACTAGGCTTGGGTGAGAAAATTAATTAATTAAAATGGTTAATTAATTAATTAGAGAGTGGATGGAGGGAGAAGAAGAAAGAAGGTTGATAGATAACTATCAATATCAACTTTGGTGCGTGTAAATGAAGAAATGGGAGAGCCTATTTATAGGTAAATAGGGTTGAGGGTAGTTTACGTAGTGAAAATGTGAAAATACCATGAGGGTAGGGTTAAAAATGGCTGAAAACTGGACAAAAAAGGATAAAAAAAAGTCATTTTATACACATTGGGCCCACTGGAGGCAGAAAATCCACAACCTGGCGGGCACCACACCAGGCCTGAGTGACGCCGTGTTAGGCTTTTAAGGCATGCTGCAAAAAGGTAATGTGGCACAGCACGGACCTGACGCGGTGCTGCACGCCTCCCGTGGCATGGCATGCTTCCCGAGGTTTTTCTTTTTTAGCCTATTTTTTGAGGATTTTTGGGTCAATTTTTAAGACTTCCATGTCAATTTCTAAGAGCTATAGAGCTCAAAAAAATTAATGGTCAGTGTCGTTAGGATCAAAATTAATTTTAAGACATTTTAACAGTCATTCTGAGATAGATTTCAGTTGATTTTGAAAAAAAGGTTATCTGATACAAAAGGTCCAGTTAGAGTCAAAAAGGCGTCAGGTTATGGCAAGAATGCTCCAATCAATTATGAGAAGTTCAATGTCAATTTTGAAGGTGTTGAAATGAGGGTTCACAGTTACGGGGAGCCATTACGGTGATCTCGTTAACTGGTCAGTAGATGGGGGTTCATGGATAACGCCCCCGAAAGAAAATTTTTTTGCTTTAATTACATTTCCACTAGATATCCAAATTTTCTAAACTCCATACCAACCAATTTCTAAAAAAAAAAAAAAAAAAAAAGGCTCCACTTCAACTGCCAGCGATGGCTCCACCCTCCTGGGCGGCGCGCCCCCCAGAGGCCCTGTGGGGCCGCCTAGACTACCCGCCTGCAATCCCCAAAATACCTCCCAACCTGATTTTTTAGTTTTTTTCTAGCTCTAACCTTTTGGTCCTTTCACCTTTCCACTTCCTAAACTACCCTCACTCACTTTTCCTATAAATACTCCATTCACTTCTTATTTCTCCACACCTCTTGAATTAGTATTGATGGTTATCTACTAATTTCTCTCTTCTTCTCCCTCCAACCACTCTCTAATTAATTAATTAATCTTTTTAATTAATTAATTTTCTCACCCTAACTAAGTTAATTAATCTTTTTAATTAACTAAAACTCTTTTTTTAATTAATCACTCAATTAATTAATTAATTAATCTTTTTAATTAATTAATCACTCCTTTTTTAAAAATCATTCATTTTTCCAAAACCAAATTAATCCTTTTTCTCAATCCACCTTTTATCCAAATTAATTAATTAATCCATCCACCCTTTTCATCATATTAATTAATTAATTAATCCTTTTAATTAATTAATTAATTAATCCTCCAAAATTAACCATTTTCTTAGCTCACCTTTCATCCAAATTAATTAATTAATCTTTTTAATTAATTAATCCATCCACCATTTTCATCATATTAATTAGTTAATTAATTATTTTAATTAATTAATTATATCTTCTAATTCATCCAATCATCCGATCCTGATAAAATGAAATTTTGGTCTAGTAAAACTCTCTGCCCACCAAAAGTAAATGTATCAACCTTTTTCTTCACTCTCAAATCACTCAAATCAAAATTAATCTTATCAACTCTTAAACCTCTCCACTTAACCGTGAAACGAACTACGTGGGTTTTGATCCCCATTCAATGGGATATGTAGGCACGTTTGGAATTTAAATCCAAATCTCAATCAATCCCCTTCCTTTTTTTTTTTTAATTAATTTGTGAATGTTTTATTTTTCACCTTGCATTCATGTTATGCCATATTCATATATTCTCTTTAATATCACCTTATAAATGTCATTCATGAAATCTAATTTTCAAGTCAAATTAAACTTAAGTGCCCAATTTAGATTATTTAAAACTAAAAACCTAGTCCTCGAGCTCAACCTAGTTAGAGACTAGTGATTTTATCCTTAGGTAATTAATTAAAAATTAATGAATTTGAGTCATAATTGGGTTTTTTCTTAATTTTTCCATTTAAAAATAAATTACGGTGGCAACTCCCAAAAATCATTTTGAAAATCAACCAAATTTGAATCCGAGGGTTCCATCGTCAGTCTAAATTCAAATGAGCATCCCGGTTCCCTCTAGTGGACTGAGTTGGTGCTCAGGCGAGACCTCACAACTGGCGACTCTATTGGAGACTGGTTGCCACCTTTTTTAAGAAAAGGAAAATAAGAGGATTACTATTTGGTTAAGGAAAATTTTTCCAAAATAATCTCTATTTGGCTCATCAAGTATAATTTGACTTTCATGCATCACTTTGCATAATAAAGACTCCTTGCCTAAACTTTAGCTTTAGAAAAACTTTTGGATAGCAAGTAGCATTGGCTTGACAACTCTCTTTAAGTATGTTGGGAGATAGCGAAAGCCTGCAACGAATCTCCAATCATTTCGGTGATGTAACGAGCAATCAGTACTGTTAAACTCACGCGAGGCTCCTTGCCTCACATATGGTTAGGTATATTGATGCTCTAGTGGGAGGGGGACTCTTAAATCAAACCACCTTTCACCCTTGTACATATAGCTGCCCTAGTCGTTGACCTTAGGTTCTGTGTACTGTAACAATTGATACTCTTGCATGTTCATGAAATCTTTTTTCGGCATGTATCATGTCATGATCATGCATATATAACATGGAAAACTCAATAAGGTAAACTCTCAAATACCTCAAAGACCTAAACCGATGGTCTGTTACCTCAAAACAACTCACACACTCACCTTGTCAACATGTAAACTCGGTAACCAACTATGTGGAAGGAATCCTTTTCCCAACACACCTTCACATTCATGCCATTTTTCGTTCATGATTCTGTTTTCTTATCCATTTTTTCTGTCTGTTTTCTATTTCAAGGTACTAATGGCCAATATTGTTAACTTCGATCAAGACACCATGAGTACTTTTTTCACTAGCCTCCTCAAGAAACAAGAGGAAACTTTTCAAGCTGCACTCACCATCGCTCTTTAGACCCAAGCTAAAGCTTTCACCAATGCTTTCAATGCCCAATCTGCCATCTTTACTGATGCTCTCAACTCCCAACGCCAGTACATCATCAATGAGGTCAAGAAAATGACCAATGCCACTATCACTTAGACCTGATCATGGGTCCGGGTGCCCGCCTGGCTCGCCCGATAAAAATACTGGGCCTGAACAAAGATTTTTTTTTAATACTCGGTCCGAGTCCGAACCCAAAAAGCTCGTATTTTTTTAGGATGGGCCTGAGATTAACTGAAATTATCCAAGCCTGGCCCGGCCCGACCCGGCCCAAATAATATATATATAAAATGTTAAGATTGAGAATTGAACTTGCAATCTCTTATCAAGTTAAATCATTACATACCACTATAACAAAAAAATATTTTATGAAATTTTAATATTAAATTATATTTAATCTTTATAATGCATTCTCTATTATATTTAAAATAATAAATATATGGTTTATTTTATATTTTAAGTACATATATGTGTCATTAATTCATTATTATAATTCATAAAAAAAAAGGTGTAAGAATTGCGGACGGGCCTGGGCAGCACATATTCAATTGGGCTGGACTTGGATATTGAGTCAAGCCCGATCAATTGGGCTAGGTCAGGCTTGGTTTTAATAAAAATTGAGCCAGAATTAGCCCGGCTCGAACTTGGCCTGAGCCTGGCTTTTGAATAGGTCTACTGTCACTCCCTTTCTTGCTCATGTTGAGCCTGCATCTGCCCAAGCCGGGACTAGTCATGCCCCTACTTTTACTCCTCCCATTATCGATCTCACCAATAAAGGAAAAGCACTTGAGACTCTAGCCTCTCTTACCGTGGACTTAAACACAATCACTTCTTCTCCCACTACGAATTCTTTTCAAAGTGGAGATTTCTTTAGCTTTCTCGAAGCTAAGAAATTAATGGAGAAAGTTTAGGTCATGGAAAAAATGCTTAAGAACATCAAAAAGCATGAGAATATGATAGATGTCGACTCTTTAGCTCTCTTCCCAAATACACGAGTTCCACCAAAATTTAAAATACCGATCATAGACAAGTTCAATGGCACCATATGTCCTAAAACTCACCTTAAGATATATGTGGGTGCCATGAGACCTTTCGGTGTGGACGACGACCTCCTTGCTCAGTTATTCCAATAGTCCTTGACTGGAGCTGTTATTAAATGATTACTAGACCTCGACTAGAATCACATGAAAATTTGGAATGATATCTGCAATGCTTTTGTCAAGCAATACCACTACAATATTGAGGTGGATGTCACCCTTCGAAATTTGAAAACCCCCAAACAAGGGTCAAAAGAATCCTTCACTGCATTTCTTACAAAGTGGAGGACAAAAGCAGCTCAAATGGTGAACCATTAATCTGAAGTAGAGCAAATTGACATCATCGTCAAGAACCTTCTCCCCTAATATCATGCTCATATGCAAACATAGTACCTCCCTAGCTTCAAAGTTCTCATTGCCACCGCCACCAAGATCAAGGATTTGATTCAATCAGGACGAATCAAAGATGAATCCTCTAGGTATCATAAGAACACCACTGAAAGAGAGGGAGAGGTAAACGTTGTGTCCTGTCACCAACCGATGAAGTTAGAAACAAAGAAAACTTTCTTTGAGCTAGGCATGCCCCTTAGCATCATTTAGAAGAAAGTCTTAGAGTATAATCTGGTTAAGCCCTTAGAACCATGACTTCCTCCAAACCCCTTGCCCAAGGGTTATAATGCTAATGAGCACTGTGATTATCATCAAGGGCCAGCGCATAAAACTGATGCATGCAAGGTTCTGAAGCACAAAATTCAAGACCTCATTGATAGCAGAGGCATCATTACTCCCCGACCCAAAGCCTAACATTGCCACCAATCCTTTTTGAACCACTGAACTCACTCAACCATCTCAAGCTTCATCTAATAACTGGTATTTTAAAAAGAGTGCTAGCACTGTTGTGCCCCTATCCAAGTCCTCTAAGTCTATGTCAGAGTCTTTTGAGTTTATTTTCTATTAAATTTTTTTTTGAGTCTGTCAGGTCTTGTCCTTCTGAGTTTGTATTTCGCCTTTTAGACTTATCCTTTAATGCACTCATGATGGGACTTTTATCAGTAATAAAAAGTTTCAACTTTCTAATTCACTTTAATTTTTTTTGATTCGCTTTAATTTTTTCTGATTCATCTTTAAATGGGACATCTTAAAAAAAGAAAAAAAAAGAGAAAACAACAAAAAAATGAAATGAAAAATATAAAAAAATACAAAAAAAATGATGAAAAAGGCAAAAGGATCAATTAATTATGGCACAAAAAAAAAATCTAAAATCTCATAAATTGCATTTGTATGGCAATAGTATAAAAGCTCATACAAGACAAGATAGGGATGATCTAAGCATCACAGTTTATGAGATCCCGACCTACACAAGAAACCTATCAAGGAGAAACTGTGGAGAATGAAGATCATAATTATCGATGGAGATTAGCCAAGCACTTCAACTAGAAGATGAGAGATAAGGGTTCGCAAGAAGGAAATCCAGTTCTAGCCCTTATCTAAGAGGAAGTTCAAACTGAACTGTGCTGGACAGTGCAAGCTTAAAAAGATTCTATCCAACGGAGACACCATCTTCATAGACATGGACAGAAGAAAATTCTCCCATCTTGGCAACCCAGATCAGCTGAAAAGATATATCATTCGAAGATGACATTTGCATTTCATTTCTGTTTCTCATGCATATGTAATCGGAACTACGTGAACCTGATTCTCCCTAAAAGAAATAACCGACAGAAAAGTGATGTAAGAGATACGTAGGCAACCTGATTCAGGTGTGGTCAAAATTATAATATAAAATATTTTATTTACATCGCATTCTCAGTTTCTTTGCACCTAGTACATCATTCACTTAATTCTTTTACCTAAACAAACAAACAAACAAACAAACAAAAGGAAGAATAAGAAGAAGAAAAAGAAGAATGCTCACTAAGCTGAAAGCCTAAAAGAGCAGCTTAGGAAGAAATTAGAGCAAAAATAAAAGATATCTCTTTTAATGATGATCAAATCTTGCAAAATACAAACCTATTATAAAGGATAGCCCTTTCATTGTCGTCTATAGATTATCATATTTCATGTAGTCCTATCAACCTGTAATTATTTAAAAAAAAAGGGTTATGTTTGAAGTCATGGTCTAGCCAGTCCTCCTCTACCTCCTAAGATGCAAATCTCTCGTGTCCTCATCAAAGTCAAAGTTTGTCAGTTACTACTGCAACATGTGGTGTCGCACTTCCAGTAGATCCCTGAATCTCCTTCAAAGAACGAGTCACCCCCTTTGTCTATGTTGCAGTCCTCTTGCTACTAATGGCTCCTCATATAGTCTCTCGTTCCTCAACTGCTTGATCCTCTATTCCTCTTAGTAAGGAAGCATGGTACTCTTTCTCAAATTGGCTAAACCACCTTTATCGACTACCTAGCATACCTCTCTATGGTCTCAAGTGAAATCCCAAAATAAACAGCATGATAACCTCTCAGCCAGCCATCACCTGATAGCTCTAGCAAGGGGAGCTATGATACTGACTCCAAGAAAGAAAAGCTGAGGGCACATCCTGAGTCTGCCTCAAAACTCTTATCCCCTAGTGAAAAGTCATTCAAACCAAGCCCAACAGGTAACCGCTTGACACCCATGGCCACCGGTCATGAGAGATCAAATCCTTTAGAATTGGCAATGCCAAAAATGTGTCCTCCGGGGACAAGTTGCAAGTAACCATCCTATCTGATCTCTAACCAAGTATCAATAAAGCATGTGTAGACTGAAAAGTAGGGTCCACTGCCCGAAAATGATCCATCAGCTACACTTCTAAGATAACCAAAAATTTAAAATAGACACCTATAAAGCACTCCAATAGAAAGGGTAAGATAAGATTTTCTCACATGGTGAATAACTAGCAAGACAGTTAATCTCTCAAAATCCCAAATAAAGCAGTCAAGACTCATTAGTGCCTCTGTTCCATTTGCCATTCTAGCATCACCCCAATAACAGAACCATAACTGACATTCAAATAGAAAATCAAGGCCCTTATGTTAAGCCTCTACACCCCTTATATCTCCTTAGTCACCGGAATCATGGAATTTCTCAATCACAGTAGTCAAATTCACTTAACCATCACCAACCATCATTTAGCTTGCGACATCCTGAGACAAGTCTAAAAAACTCTTGAAAAATCCAGGAGATGCCAAACTCTAAGCTCTAGCACCACCAGAGCTACTTCCAGGTTGCAGCCAAGCCATACAGCTAAACTCCTCCTGAACAGCACCAAAACAAAAAACAAGGGCCACTAGATTTCAAAACCTGAAGCAACCCCTCGTAATGCTATCATGGCAACTTTTCCATATCAACCCAAGTTGAGTTCCTCAACCTTGTCGAGTTTTTTAGTCTAAAAATGCATGACTCCGCAGAACATAAAAGTGACATGAGAAATTTCATTCACAAAGCAAATGTGTGAATCCACCTTCATGCATCTATGCAAACATTCATTATAGGAATCACCACAAATCATGCATGGCATAGAAGTCAGGCAAAAGGTCCATGAATTCTGAAATATACATGCATTATCTGTGCACCAGTACCTATGTAATCATCTACAATCATACATCATCATGCATAAGCTGAGCCAATAGCCTTACTAGCATCTCCTTAAGCTTACTAGTACTTCCTCAAAGTTGACTGATACCTTTTACAGCTGATTTATGCCTTTTTGAAACTAAATGATACCTTTCTAGATCTAATCAATGAAGCGTGACTTCCAGAGTCCCTCTACTCCTGGCAAAGTTCCTTTGAGCCTTCCGAAAGGCCCAACCCTTCACATTCAGAAGCCTAAATTTCTTTGGCACAACCAAAATCTTAAGCCAACTAGCCATAAACCGAGGCTCTTCCTCAGAATCTCGCGAGCAGACTCGCCATAGGTCAAGGCTCTCTTTTTACTAAATTATCTTATCCAAAATCATCTTTACCTCTAGCATTAACGCTAAATAGATAGCCTTGGTTAGGATTTATCCAAATCTTCTTTACCTCTAACATTAAAGCCAGACAAATAGCCTTGATTGAGATTTATCCCAAATCATCTTTACCTCCAGCATTAAGGCCAAAGAGATAGCCTTGATTAAGATTTACCCAAATCTTCTTTACCTCCAATATTAAGGCCGGACAGATAGTCTTAATTGAGATTTACCCGAATCTTCTTTACATTAAGGCTGGACAGATAACCTTGATCGAAATTTACCCAAATCATCTTTACCTCCAACATTAAGGCCAGACAGATAGCCTTAATTAAGATTTACTCTAGACCTTCTTGATCTCAAATATTAAAACCGAACAGATAGCCTTGATTGAGATTTACTTCAGACCTTTTTTATCTTCAACATTAAGGCCGGACAAATAGTCTTGATTGAGATTTACTCCGAACCTTCTTTATCTCCAACATTAAGGCAGAACAAATAATCTTGATTGAAATTCAACAAATCTTCTTTGTCCTCCAATATTAAGGCTGAACAAATAGCTTTGATTGAAATTCACTAAACTTTCTTTATCTCCAACATTAAGGCCGAACAGATAGCTGTGATTGAAATTCACCAAAACCATTCTCGCATTTAACATCAAGGCCGAACCGATAGCCATTGATAAAACCTCATTTATCCTAGAGAGCCTTTTCCCAAAGGATCTAATAAGGACAGATAAGCCCAGAGTCTGACATAGTACCTCTTCCTAATGTTCACTATCATCAGAATCACCTTTTGTTCAAAGATAATTCTGATGAGGGGGCAACTATGAACCCTCAATTTTACACCATCATCATCCAACAGTAGCCTTAGCACTTGCTGAGTTTAACGCATTATGCAGAGCCATTACAGTGGTTCCACTAACCGATTAGCATGCGGGGGTTTGGAGGTAGTGCCCTTGAAAGAAAATTTTTTAGCTTTAATTACATTGCCATTAGATATCTAAATTTCCTAAACTCCATACCAACCAATCTCTTAAAAAAAAAAATGGCACCACGTCAGCTGCCAGCGGCGCCGCCTAGACTGCCAGCCTGCAATCCCCAAAATACCTCCCAATCTAATTTTTCAGCTTTTTTCTTGCTCTACCCTTTTGGTCTTTTCACTTTTCCACTTCCTAAACTATCCTCACCCACTTTTCCTATAAATACCCCTCTCCACTTCTCATTTCTCCACACCTCTTGAATTAGTATTGATTGTTATATACTAATTCATCTCTTCTTCTCTTTCCAACCACTCTTTAATTAATTAATTAATCTTTTTAATTAATTAATTTTCTCACCCTAACTAAGTTAATTAATCTTTTTAATTAACTAAAACTCTTTTTTTTAATTAATCACTCAATTAATTAATTAATTTTTTAATTAATTAATCACTCCTTTTTCAAAAATCATTCATTTTTCTAAAATCAAATTAATCCTTTTTCTCAATCTATCTTTTGTCCAAATTAATTAATTAATCTTTTTAATTAATTAATCCATCCACCCTTTCATCATATTAATTAATTAATTAATCTTTTTAATTAATTAATTAATCCTCCAAAATTAACCATTTTCTTAACTCATCTTTCATCCAAATTAATTAATTAATATTTTTAATTAATTAATCAATCCACCATTTTCATCATATTAATTAGTTAATTAATTATTTTAATTAATTAATTAATCTTCTAATTCATCTAATCACCCGGTCCCGATAAAACGGAATTTCGGTCCGATAAAACCCTACGCCCACCAAAAGTAAAGGTATCAGCCTTTTTCTTCACTCTCAAAACACTCAAACCAAAATCAATCTTATCAACTCTTAAACCCCTCCACTTAACTATGGAACTAACTACGTGAGTTTTGATCTTTATTCAATGAGATATGTAGGCACGTTTGGAATCTAAATCCAAATCTCAATCAATCCCCTTCCCTTTTTTTTAATTAATTTGTGAATATTTTATTTTCAACATGCATTCATGTTATGCCATATTCATACATTCTCTTTAATATCACCTTATCAATGTCATTTATGAAATCTAATTTTCGAGTCAAATTAAACTTAAGAGCCCAATTTAGATTATTTAAAATAAAAAACCTAGTCCCCAACCTCAACCTAGTTCGAGACTAGTGATTTTATCCTTGGGTAATTAATTAAAAATTAATGAATTTGAGTCATAATTGGGTTTGTCCTTAATTTTCCCATTTAAAAATAAATTAGGGTAGCAACTCCCAAAAATCATTTTCAAAATCAACCAAATCCGAACCTGAGAGTTCCATCATGAGTCTAAACTCGAATGAGCATCCCGGTTCCCTCCAGCGGACCGGGCCAGTGCTCGGGCGAGGCCTCACAGGTGGCTACTTGTCTGATTTTTGAAATTGCCCTAAGTAGTTGGGGGTGTCAGTTACTATGTTCGAACATGTAACTGCCCTGGTTATAAATAGCGTTTATTGGCTTATATGTAAGGCATAGACAAACCTAATAGGAAGTAGATTTACCAAGTGTTGTAAACCTCTGTGAAAGGTGTGCTCTTTATAATCATTCATTAAAAATAAATAAAGGTTGGGAAGTGATTCATGTATATGCTATTATATGTTTTATTATTGGCTTGCATTGGAGTTGACTAAATAAAATTGGCTAAGGCAAACTGTTAGGTAAAAAGTAGGCTAAGTCAATTAGGAAATTAATAAGACAATTCATTGTGCAAATTGGCTAAGTAATTTTAGCCAAGTGAACATATAAAATTGTTGTGTATGTGAAGTGCTAAACTAGGCAGGATGCTTGGTTGCATGCAAGCTACTTTATTTCTAAAAAAAATTGAGTGAAAAAAGACCATGAAGAAACCTCTTAGATATTTCTAGGATAATGAATCTCCACCATTGGATTAAGTAAATCCCAACTATCCATTTAAGGAGGTGAGAATAGTAAGAAGGTGGAGTTGCATATAAATAGGCCTAGCCTCCCTCATTTGTGATCATCACTTAGTAATCCACTTAGATCCCTCCAAGTTAGGAACTTCATAGGCCATTACTCTTGTATACTTGTGTATACCTTTGTAAATCATTTGTAAATTAATAAAAGCATCTTTTTTAGCACTTCAACATACTGCTTTCTTTTTGTACTTACTAGTTTATTTTGCTGCTAATTGCCTAAGTAACTAGGCAAGTTGTGGGAAGGCTGACTAGCTAGCTTAAAAGGGAGCAACACTAATGCCGCATGCGTGTAAGTTTGGATGAAAAATAACAATTCCATGACAAGTGGTATTTGAGCAGTGGGGAAGTTCAAAGCAAGATCTCACAGGAGTATAACTGAAAGTAGATCTGGTGAACTTCCTATTGGAACATCACAGCCAACTAGTGGCAAACCCCTAAGGGAAAAGTCAAGGGACAAGCATGCCGTGTAGTAAAATAGGTTGGCCAGTTTGGAGGCCTCTATGTCTAACTTGATGAGCAAGTTTGAGGATATGGACTAACACATCAACAAGCTTCAGTCCAAAGGGGACGCTAAGAAGCTTTTTGTAAAGATGCAATGAGCCATTAATACCATGGTGGAGGATTTGTCCAAGAAGGGTTCTGCCTTTAAGGTTGAATTCAAGGCTCTTAGTGAGACATTTGAGAAAGTAGAGAAGGAGCTTTGAGTAGGTTAAGTGAGCTCTGATAAGTCATAGCTCATCCTCCTCTTCAGTTTCAATTGCACCCAAAATCGATGTTCCCAAGCTCGAAGTGTACAATGGGGCAAGGAGTGTTTTTCATATATAAGATTTAGAGACACTTTGATGCAGTGGGCATCATTATTGCATATGATTCCTTTGTATCTCTCTGATTTGGCTATTATGTGGTGGCTTCATAGGTGCGACGACGTGCAGAAGGGTCTATCCATAATAAACACATCAGATGTGTTTATTAAGGATAAAGAAGCAATTCAACTTGGCAATGACAATCAAGAAGCATAGGCCAAGTTTCATCGATTCCAACACCAAGAGGGCTAAATCTAAGAATATGTGAAAAAATTTTTAGAGTTATTGTCGGAGATTACAAATATGGGTGATAAGGATGCTCTATTCTATTTCCTTTATGGCCTACAAGATTGGACCAAATTAGAGCTACAACGCCAAAGGGTCTTGTGGAAATAGCAAAATTGTTAATAGAGTTCCAATGGCGAGATCCCACCAAGTCTAAAGGGAAATAACCCAATAACTTTAAAGGTAGGGGAGACAGAGGGAAGTCTTCTGAAAGTCGCTATTAATCCAAGAGGAATGATAAGGACAAGGATAAGATGGAAGAGAAAAGGGATTCTCTAAGAAAGATCTTATACTTCCTATATAAGGGACTGCATCGGGTGATGAAGTGACTAAAATGGGGGAAGCTAACTACTTTGGTGTGTGAGGAAAAGAGGCAAGACAACGGAAGGCTTACTTCTCTCCATCTTCTCAATGCCATCCAAAGAGGAAAGGATGGGTAGCCCCAAGGTTGCATGTATGTCGTGATTGAAATTTAAGGCAAATTAGTGCCAACCATATGTATATGGGAGTGGACACTGTATACATAGCACAAGAATTAATAGAGAAAGTTAGGCTAAAGTACTTTAAGGAATGGGGCTTCATTAAAGGCATCAATGAAAAAAGGTGCTAATCATGGCAAAGTGCATGGAACAAGTGTCAAGATTGGCCAATAGCAAGGTATGATAGACATAACCACTGCTCTAATAGATGAGCATAAATTATATTTAGCCATAGATTTCTTAAACATGATGAAGCTATCATAGTTCCACACACTAACACTATATGCTTCATGCAAAAAGGGTAGAGTGCCAATTTCATTGCCCATTAAGCATGAGATTACAGGCATGATAAGGATATAGGGGTATTGACTCTATCATCCTTGCAATCGTCCATGGAGGACAAGGCGCCAACAGGGGCAAAGGTGCCCAAATCATCTCCAAAGTTGCTTATAGATGGTACATATATGAAAGCCATCTGCGTATGGGAACAGCCTATAAAAGGCCATAGGTTAATGTGGGTTCCGAAAAACCAACCGAACATTGGCAGAGCAAATAAGGTTGGAGTGGGTGAGCAAGTGTTGAAGCAAGGAGAGTACACTGCGCTAACTGATGTGCTAATGGATGCCATTAACACAGTTTGGGAAGGCAAAGCATGGAGGAAATTAAAGCATCTAATTCCCTAGCAAAGGTTGTGACCCAATAAGTGGAGGTTAGCAAAGTAATGCATAAGTGAGGGAACTTGCCAAAGCTAGCCAACCGCTCATCATTGATGCTACTACGGGCTACAAGAGAAGTAGGCCCGCAACAGGCAAGCTTGCCAAAAAGAGGCAAGAAGGGATTGGTGTAAGACGCAATTACATGAATAATGCTAGCCAGCGGAAAAAAAAAAAAAAAGAGTGAGCATGTGGCAAGCAACGACTAAGGGGATTTCATATGACAGATAACGTGTTTGTGAGGTATAGTTAGCATAGCCAACCCTAGTGTCAATACTAGGGTGGAATATGGAAGTTTAAGGGGCCATTTTCCATTATCAAGAAGGTAGGAAAACAAGCCTATAAGGTTGGACTATCATTATAACTCAAGTACCGCAACGTACTATATAGCAACCAACTAAAGGACCACAAAAAGGGCAAGGCAATTTCAAGCGTGGGCATCAGAGTATGAGAACTTCTCATTAAAAGTAAAATATATATTTTTAAAATCATATTATTAATAGGTTTTAACGGATCACGTATTTGGTTAATTGTTCTTTGATCAAAATTAAATTTTAAAGTTATATATTGAGCTATTTAAAAAAGAGAGAGAAAATAAATTATATTATAAATGAAAATATTATTGAATTTTCACATGCAATAATTAAAGAATTTTTCATAATAAAAATTGTCTTTATTTAGAAACGAACATATTAAAAGGAAAAAAATGCAATAATTTATTGATAACAACCTTTCCAAACAATTCATAATTTGACGATAACACTATTTAAATGTTAATTTAAAATAATATAGTTACGATAAATTTTCAGAGTATTAAGATAATTTATTTTGAATATTATAATATGATAATAATATAAATTAATAATATTATTTTTATCTTACAAGCTTCTCATAAATTTATTTTTTTTTAGTATTTGAATGAAAATTTAATATTAGTTAGACTCAAACCCTTGTGCTAAGTCTTAAAGTTTATATTATAATTAATCTAAGAATTTGCATATAATTTATTGAGTTTAAATAACTATGAATTTAAATCAGATGAATTTAAGATATTTTTATATACTTTTGATTTGAATAATCATTATACATAGTTTATAATTGTTATATCTAGTTTATAGTTTAGTTTTTAGTGGAAAATTTTAACTTCTATTTTTCATACATTTAGTTAATGTGCGGTAAAAAAAATACTGCTTCATCAACATAACTTTTTTTTCTCTACAAATCGACCCAAGGAAATTTGGCTTTGCTTGTAGTAGGTAGGGATGGCAATGGGACAGGCGGAACGGAGTGGGAGCGGGAGAACCCACCCCATCCTCATCCCCATTCCCATTTTAATGAGGAATTTTTGTCTCATCCTCGCCTCATATACGGGGACAATTTTATCCACATCTTTATCTCTATGGGGATCCCTATGCCTGTGAAAATTTCTGTCTCCATTTAAATTTGTCTTATTAAATTTATATATATTTATATAATTCATAAATAATAACAAAAAAAATAAAATAAATATATTTAAAAAATATTAATAAATTCAAACCCACAAAATATCAACTAAACAAAATTAAAATGTAAATATTATTAATATATTAAAAATGTTCTGCAATTTTTTTTGGTAAAATATTAAAAATTCAACATACATAAATATGAGAATACTTAAATAAATTTTTCCAATAATTATTAATGATATTATGAGATAATATGTATGTTATTACTAATTATATTAGGGATAATTACGTAATCATATTATTGGATTCTAACAGGGACATGAATGGGGATCCTACGGGATAGGGAATATACTTTTCATCCCCGTCCCATCTCCATTAATGGGAAAAGAATTTCTCCCACGCTTGTTCCTATAGCAAGATAAATCAGAAAATCTCTACTCTATATGGGACAAATTTCTGCAGGGAATGAAAATTTCTTACCCCATTATCATCCCTAAGAGTGGATCAAAATTTAAAAAGAAGAAAAAAGAGAAAGAAAAAAAAAAATCTGATCGCTTATTAAAATAAAAACATCTAAAAAATTCTGATTGCTAATTAAAATAAAAACACCTTTTCACCTGCCAATAAAAAGTGAACAGACGTTTTAGCCTTTATGAAAGTAAAAAGTAAAAAAGTAATTTAACTACTCATGATGAATAATACTCACCTTACCTTCTTTTTATATATTTACAACCGCAATTTATATATTTTTAAATAATTAAAAATACATTCTATCGTTTATGATAATTATCAAAGTACAAATTATTATTTTCTCAAATTACAAAATTCCCTAATATATAAGCCTCTACATGTTAAATTTTTTTTTGGTAATTTCCTTTTTTTAGTGTATATTATAGTAGGCAATTACATAACTAGTCATTTTTCTATGTATCTTTCACTAAAAACAATTACCCCATAATTTTAGTAAAAAATATGAAATAATAAGAATAAAAGTTCACTTTGAGGCTATGTTTTATATAATGAAGCATGTAATGAAATAACTATTACATTATATATTTTTTACTTTTTAGGATAGTGTAAAAATATTTAATATAATGTAATAATAAATAAACCATGTAACCAATTATCTTTAATTCAATATAATGCCCAATACACAAATAAATAAATAAATATATATATATATATATATATATATATATATATATATATATATATATATATATATATATATATATATATATATATATATATATATATATATATATATAATCACAATTACTTAAATATATTTATTTTTTTTTATTTTTATTTTCTTATCAGTATAATTCTAACACCTCTAGCCACCATCAATCACTCATTACCACCATTAGGGCTGAGCACGGTACTCGGGAATACTGGACTGGATCGAAATACCGAATCAAAATAGTACTGTACTGTAAAAAATTTGGTACTTAGAACGAGAACTGTACCGAACTGAACTGTATTGTACTGAACTGAAAGTATCGGGACCGAACCAATATATATATATATATATATATATATATATATATATATATATATATATATATATATATATATATATATATATATATATATATATATATATATATATATATATATATATATGACCCTTTAAAAGAATAGGCCCATTGTTATTATAATCCTAATAATATTTAATGATAATAAAAACAAAAACAAAAACAAAAATAAAAATAAAAATAAAAAAATTAATTATTACCCGCAATTGTTATTTTCAAAAAACCTAGCTGTGATGGTCTTAACCTAATGTCATCTATATATATATATATATATATATATATATATATTTGAAAACATAATCATCTTAAAAGAAAGAAGGCAGCCGCACAAATCTAAATCGGCTGTCGATCTGAGCCTCTTTCCCTCCCTCACCAGTGACTGTTGCTCCTCCAACCTTCACCGTCTTCCTTTCCTTCTTCCTCACCTATACAATCATCAATTTTTCTATTGTTATTTGGTATTTGGAGGGATTTGGTTGTCACCTGGACTTTTGATATGAAAAATCTATAACTTTTTTATGGTAGTTTTTTTTCAGATTTGCATTTTATTACTTTTTTTTTTGATGTAGCGGTAAATTGTTACTATTATTTTATGATCTTTGTAATTTTTTCTTGATTATCTATGTTGTTTAGTTTTCTAAAGGTAAGGAGGAAAATCTCTTCCGACTCTTGACCATGCATCGGCAACAGCGATGGAGTCTCCTTCGATCGAAGATTAGCTTTATACCCTTTTCTTTTTATTTTAGTTTTCCATTTAATTTAATTGTTTTTGTTTATTTTGATTTATATTCTCTTTGATTTTCTTCAGTTCTTAGCAATTAAAATATGTTGTTGTTTGATATCTTGATGATTTATGTTATTAGCTCTCATCTTTCTTTTGTAAATCCATGGGTTTCCATTTTCTTCTTGATTCTTACTTTGAATCAAATATGCAGAGGCTAAGCTTAATCTTGTATTTACTATGTTTATTGTTTTTAATGAATTATAATCAATCTCCTAAAGGATCCAAACCATATATATATATATATATATATAGAGAGAGAGAGAGAGAGACCATTCTTTTCTTTGTGGAAAAAATGAGTAAATTCTCTGTTTTCTTCTTTAGTATTTTCATAATTTCTGGGTTTGTGAATGAGCTCAAGAAAGGCAAAATCTTTGCAAAGGTCACTGATTATGGTGCTTAGGTTTCTTTTTTTCTTCCAGATAAATATTAAGTTCTTGATTATGAAAATTTTCACATTGTTTACTTGAACCATGATATGATAATTAATTAACATAAAAATTGGATGATGTTCTTCCTGGTTATGATACTATTTGAGTATCTAGTGAGTTTTTTTCTTTTTATTAAAAAAAATTAATTAAGATGTTTTTCATAATCATCTTCATTGTTCTTTATGAAAATTACAGAAAAACTAAGTGTTGGTTTCTTGTAATGGTGGACCACCAAAATTAAAATACATAATATACAAATATAATTTTACAGCTAATTTTCAATATAATTTGTCCTTTTTTAGTAATTTGATTAATTTGAGTTCTTGGTTCTTTTTACTGCAGGTCCTATTATATTTTCATGCTATTTGGCAATGTTGGTGAATGATGATGGATCTCTTTTTTTTGAAATAATTAATTTCTACCATTGAAAATTAAAATAATTAATTTATATCATTGAAAAATAAAAAGATTATGTATTTTATGATTGGATTTTAGTTTGTATTTTCTATTTTTTGGACTGTAATATTATATTTGTTGATTGTTTCTATTGGATGGTTGAAGAACAATTTAAAGAAAAAAACACTGATTATGGTTTTAAGAACAAAAACATTAATTGTCAGATATTTGAAGCATAATGTTTGTTGGATGATTGAGGATTAATATTTTTATTTAAAAATTTTTATGAATATTGTTAGTTTTATTAGACTTTTTAGCTTTAAAAATTGAAAACACAAAGTGGATGGTTTTCATAAGAACCGAAAAACAGGATTGGACCGGATTGAACCGGACCGAGCCAAAAGAACCAAAGAACTGAATTGTATTGTACTAAATTTTTGGTTTGGTTCAATACAATTTTTCAATAATTTCGGTTCGGTTATGATTCTTTAATTTTAAGAAACCAAAAATTTTAATTTGGTTCAGTTCTTTTCTAATAACCAAATTGAACCGGACCGAGCTCACCCCTAACCACCATTATCCGGTGGTTGTTCACAGGATATTTTGGCCGCCAGTCACCAAATTATGGCTACCTAATTACAACTATCATAAATGTTTATAAAAAATAAATTTAATAATATTTTTTAAATAATTTACTCTAATATTTTAATTTTACACTAACTATTATAAGTTAATTAAATATTAAAATAAAAATTATGATTACATTACATATATTTTTTAACTATAATCAAATATAATAATAAAATAATTATTATATTACATTATATTGTAATTTTTATTATATTATATAATTGATTACGTTATCTTTTATTAAATCATATTAAACATAACCTGGAGTAAACGTTAAGATTTGAATGTCACTCATAAAATTAATATAAAAAAAAAAAAAGGTTCACTTCACTTTATTAATATGCAAATGCAAAATCTCCTACTTCTTCTGTTTTCGCCCATTATTAATTTATACAAATTTTATTAGTAACATTCTATTCTTAGGCAATGTTATGCATGCTATGATGTAACTAATCTTATCTATATCTATATCTATATTATATCTAAATGTATGGTAAGGGGAAAAAATATATTTACCAAAATATCTTTATTATTTTTTATTAATTGTTCTTATAAATAAATATTAGTTTAGTAATTTAATAGTTAATAAATTAATTTATTAAATAATAATACTATTTTTTAAGATAGATAATCATTATTTAATTAGAAAAGTATAATTAATATCTCATATTTTATAATTAATAATTTATTGATTAATAAATCACTAATTGCCAATGTATATGTGCGTTAAGATAATTGTCAAAGATTGAGTAACCTTAAAAATTAAGTATATTTTCTCCTTTCAAATAATAAGAATTTATTATTTTTATCAAAAGAAAAAAAATATCCCTTTTCAGTTTATTATAATTTATTTTCTTTATTATCATAATAGATATGAATAAAAGTCTATAATTATTTAAGTATGATTATGAAAAAAATATTATTGTACTATGAATAAAATAAGAGCTTTTACAAAACGAAATATATATATAACAAAAATTCTTGTAATAATTTAAGTGATTATGTAATTCTACTAAATTAATATATAACAAATAATTCTAGTAACAAATACATAAATAAATATTTATTTATTTATTAATATATTTATTTATTAATTATAAATAAATCGATATTGTCAAAAATACTTTCATTCAATGCAAATAAAAAAATTATAAACCTAGAACATATAAAATTAAAATTATATACTATTTCCATTATATATAATCACTTATATATATTTTATAAGTTATTTCGTTTTTATTAAATAAATAATTTAGCAAGGATATGAGAGTATTTCTAATAGTACTTTTTATTTTAAATAGCATCTTTTATATAAGTAAATGACGTATTAATAAATTTTTAAAGAAGGGATAAACACATTTATTAATATAACCTTATTGATTTTTTACTAATTATTCTTTTAAATAAAAGTTTGTTTAGTAATTTAATAATTAATAGATTAATTTATATAAATAATATGCTATTTTTTAGGATAAATAATCATTATTCAATTAGAAAAATAAATATATAATTAATACGTCATATTTTAGGATTGAAAATTTATTAATTAATTAGAATTATATAAATATTTATTCAATTAGGAATCAAAAAAAAAAAAAAAATACAAACATAAAAGAAAAGAAAAGAATGAGCATTAGTACAAAAAGATTATTCTAAAAAGTCTCAAAATCGATTTTCACATTCATGGAATTTTATCTAATGGCAAAGGAAAAAAAAAAAAAAAAAGACAAATATTATGCGAAAAAACAAAAAGTTATTATTTCATAAATAATAGTCATTTGATAAATTATTTTTTAACTATAGTGGTAATTTATATATCAAATTATTCATGAATATACAATTTAATTTTTAAATACAATATATTGTATCTTATTATTTTATCTATACAATATATAAATGTATGCAAAGAGGGAATAAGCACATTTACTAAGATAATCTTATTGATTTTTGACTAATTATTCTTTTAAATAAAGGTTTGTTTGGCAATTTAATAATTAATAAATTAATTTATATAAATAATATGCTATTTTTTAGGATAAATAATCATTATTCAATTAGAAAAGTAAATATATAATTAATATATTATATTTTAGGATTGAAAATTTATTAATTAATTAATTAGAATTATATAAATATTTATTCAATTAGGAATCAAACAAAAAAAAAATGTAAACATATATTTTACATTTTTAATTAGTATTCCTTTCAGATTTTAAATTTTAGTGTCATTTAATTATATTATATACCTTTATTTATCTTTGATTAATTGTGCTTATAAATAGATGTTTAATTGATAATTTAATAATTAATAAATTAATTTATAAAAATAATATGCTATTTTTTAGAATAAGTAATCATTATTCAATTAAGAAAATAATATATAATTAATATATTGTATTTTAGGATTGGTAATTTATTAATTAATAAATCAATTAGAATTATATAAATATTTATTTAATTAATAGTCAAACAAAAAAAAAAGCAAACATAAAATAAAAGAAAAAATGAGCATTAACACAAATAAGAAAAATAAATAGAAATGTAATTTTCATTTTAAAAGAAACAAATTTCCTATGCGATTTTATTTTGCAATAACTATTAATAAAGCACAATGACAAAAAATACATAATATAGAAATGTATTTACTATAAGTAATTGTATGTTATCAATAGGTGTTTGAGCATCTATTATGAAAATATTGGTTAAAAGTAAAAAGTCAAATAAAAAAAAAGTTTTTTACATTGAAAACATAGTTTATAAAAAAATTTTGTTGTCTAATGGGTAGTATAATTTAAAAAATAATATCACATAATATTCATTTAAATTATTTATATGTCATCTAGTATTTATACTAATATTTATTATATAAATATTTACAAATTAAACTATGTTTTAAAATGAATCGTAATGAGTTATAATGAAAATTAACTTGTGAAGCATATTTGAAAAAAAAATTAGTATTGTTTAAGCATGTCCTAAGGGTGCGTTTGATAGATCATAATGAGATGTAATATAATGTAATTAAATAAATTTCTAATATAAATTTATATTAAAAATTTATTTAATTATATTATATTATATTCTATTACGCTTTACCAAACGCATTATAATATCTTAGTGATGGATCCCTTAAGGGCGGGGATGGTAGTTACTTCCGATAACTTTCAAAAAATTCTTAATATATATTGAAAATGACTTAAATATTTTTTTTAAAAAATACTTTCATCTTCCTAAAATTTTTGAAAATAATTTAGGGAACTCTAAATCGATAGGTTAGATAGCCATGCATAAGTTTTAGCATTTTTTATAATACTATTTCTATTTTAAAATATTAATTATTTAAAATTTCATTATATAAATTAAAAAAAATATTAAATTATCATAATTTTAAAGTAAAAATACTAAAATATTATTTTTGATGTAAATAAATAAAAATAATAATGCAATATTTAGTATAAAAATAAATGAATGGTATGCTATGTTTGGGAAAAGACCAAAAATGAGAAGAAAAAATGAGTGAAAAAATATTTATTGAAATTCGTAAAAATTAAATGTTTTAATAATTTAAACTGATTTTAAGAAAATTTTCACCTATTTTCTTTTTAAAATTGGAAATAAAATGGATGATTTTTTTTTAAATTTATATAAATTATTAAAAAATTTAATTTTCACAAATTTCAAGAAATATTTTTCACTCATTTTTTGTCTATTTTTTATATTCTTTTTAAATATGATGGTAAAGTTGAAAAAATAATAAATATTTTTTAAAATTTTAAAACGTTAAATAAATAAAAAAAATTAAATATTTTAAAATGAAGGAGATAAATTTTATGCATTTTGACGAGTTGTGCATAGAGAAAGACGTGACACGAGTACGAGTTGTTGGCATTCATTTAAGCCGTGACAACTATTTTATCATTTATGCTAAGTGTAAAAATAAAAAATAAAAAATATATAAAAAATGAAGATGTAAGTAAATTATCTAATACTATAAAATTAAGAGGCTCCAAGGAACAGTGTAATTGCGGTGGCGATTTTGTAAATAGAATGAAATTGAGTGTTTTTTTTTTTTTTTATTTTGCCCCTGCTCGCTATTTGTTGTTGAACGAAATAACGCCATTTCTCTAGGGCTAACTAAGACATTTCACGCCTTTAAATGAAACGGCTGCGTTTCTGTATTAGCTCCAGCGCAATCTTTGCCTTCAAAACGACGCCGCTTTGTCTTATTACCATCTCGCCCTCGCCTGTTACTGCCTTATGCTCAAACGCGGCCGTTTGGCAGGGATATGTTAGACATTTCGTCAGCTTCGGCCTAAAATGCCACCGTTCGAACGGCACCGTCTGTATTATTACCTTGCTGCCTCTGTCACTTAATATCTTCAGCCCAAAACGCCGCCGTTTTAAGTGATTATATGGGGATTTTACTGCTCCCTTAGCCTGTTCATTTGCCTTCTTCCCTTCTTTTTCTCTGCTCCCGCTGGTCACCTGTCCAGTTTCTTCCATTTTTTTCCTTTCTTTCTCTCTTCCTCCCTTGCATGTTTTGTTCTTTTTTCTTTCCCGTTTTTGCACAGCGTGCTACCTGCACCGTAGCTTTCTAGCCACGGCTACAGGTGCTGCTGTTTCAGCTCGGACGATCTTGGCTTTATAGCCTTTGTCATTCGGTTGCTTATGGTTTGGACAATATTGGCTTTATAGCCTTTGTCATTCGGTTGTCAATGTCGGGCATGGCTTTGTAGCCATTGTCCTCGTCTGGCATTGCTTGGAAGAACTTCGCTGGTGCTTTATCCTTTTTTTGTTTCCCGTTTTTAAGCGTGGTGCTGCCTGCACCGTAGCTTTCTAGTCATGGGTGTAGGTGCTGCTGTTTGCCTTTGTCTTCTGGTTGTTTATGCTTTAGTTTTTTTTTTCTCTGTTTGTTAATGTTGGCCGTGGCTCTTTAGCCATTGGCCGTGCCGCCGCCCAGCTTGCATGTCCGGTGATTTTGGCTTTCTAGCTTTCTATCACTAGGTTTTTTAATTTCTTGCTTGCTTTTTTTTTTTTTTTTTTTGATCATTATTGGTGATTGTCATGCATGGCTTTGTAGCCTTAGTTAATGGTCTTCCATCTTGCGTTTCTGGCTCTGATGGCATGGCCGATGCGTTTTCTATTTTGGTTAAGGATCTATTTTTTTTTAGCTCAGTCCATTCGTTTCAAATAATTAATCTCAATCCTTGCTTTTTAGCTCTGGGTTGTGATTTGAAACCGTTCTATGACCACTGATCTAGGCTCCGTAGCCTTTGATTGTTTGGTTTTTTCATGCATGTAAATGATGCCTCACAATCCTTGCTTTTTAGCTTTGGGTTAGCGGGAGTATTTAAAATTCATGTTTCAGTTTTATATTATTTAATAATTTAATAATTGTCTGTTTCATTTTATACTTTATTTAAGTTAATGGGCTATATATTGGACTTTGAATGGGTTTTTCTTATAATCTATATTATAATAATTGCTTATGGGTTGATTTTTTTAAAATATTATGATACCTGTTTTCATTTTAAAGGTTTTTTTTTGTCGTTCAGATTAGATCACTTGGTTTGTGAGATTCATGTTTCGAAACCATGTTTGTAGTGTATCATTTGACTGTTCTATCAAGCACATGCTCTTTCCTCACTGTATGTATGCATACACCTGATAATTTTTAATAATTTTTTATTCATTTATGAGATCTTCACAAATCTTCCATTAAGAGCGGCATTAAATGCTGGAGTTGCCCGCTACAGTTCTTTGCCTCTTTAGCTTTGCCCCAACAGTATTCTGCTTCTGATGGAACTATTCTATAAATACTTTGATAACTGAGGTTGTTCCTATGTCTTCTTCCTTTGCTTCTTCTGTTGAGGTTTATTTCTGTGTACAATTTTTTATTAAAGATTTCTTGCCATTAATGAAACTTGCCTTTAATGCATGTTTTTTTTTTTCCTTCTGAACCATACCTTGATTTTTTTTTTAATGAAAAAATTAAGTACTGTCCTATGTACTTTTTTGTGATTATTCTTTCTGCCTTTTCTTTTTTAATACACGTGGATTTTGATTCTGTGTTTATATGTTTTCCATCACTTATGATCTTCATTTTCTTTACTTGGTTTGGAAATTTCTTTTCTTAGTTCACGAATGACTTTATGTTTGTTTTGCTGCTCATCTCTTTTTTTTTTTTTTGGAACAGGTTTCTTTTATTCTCTTTGGTCCAGTGTGAGTTTGCTCCCTTTTAATTTGTTTTTTTAAAATGGTGATTGTTAAAATACCTATGAAATGTGTCCTGGACTATTTATTATCTGAACTTGGATTATCTGATTGTAATTATCAAATTGGACAGCATGAGGATAACAATTACTGGTGTAGAGTGAATTATTCTTACCGTGCCCTTGATGGAAATCTCAACTTGACTTTCATGACTAGTATTTCTGTAGTATGCCCTGAGGATGCAAAAAATGCAGCTGCTCATGTAGCTATTGACCATTTAAGGACTGTGTATAATTTTGAAGTGATTGACTACAATTTTAGGGACATGTCTCTGTTTAAAATTAAATCTGAAATATATGAGAGACAAGATATTGGTGTTTTGAAGACCGCCTTTGATAAAATTAGTAATGATTTTAATGCTCTGACCAAAAAATATCATAAACTAACCAAGATTATGAAGAGGATCAAGGCAAACATCGGAGGAATTAGTCATCTGCTTTGAATATGTATTTTGCAAGTGCTTTTTTGGGGACTTATTTTGTTGTCTAGAAGTTTGGGCATGGATCTTCCCAACTGCTGTCTATATTTGAAACTGGGTTTTTTTTTTTTTAATGTTTTTGAGCTCCAGTTAAGATATTATGTAATATTTTAGTTTAGTTTGCATGGATCCTTTTCTTTTGTTGTGCAGCAGTGTTATCATGCACATTTTAAATTGCTGTCTACTAGAAAATAGTATTTTTTTTTAAATGTTTCTAAGCTCCAGTTCAAATATCATGTAATATATTTTAACTTTCACTTTCCTTTGTACATGAATTTTTTTTTTTTAATGGTGTTATATTTTTTTAATCCAATTCAATTTGCCATAAGATTATCTGTTTTTTAGTTTTATTGATTTTCATCTTTTATATATATATCTTTGATATGTATAATTAACCATGAATTAAATGTTTTAATAATACAGTAAAAAAAAACCTATAAAGAAAAGAAATTGTTCATTTCACAAAATTATTAGAGATCAATTTCTTGCCTAAAAATTAAACCGAAATCATTTGTTTTGATTAAAAAAAATCCAATAAAAATACCACAATAAAGGAAAAATGTTAAAATTTTGAAAAAAATAAAGTTGATAGAGATTGCTATATGACAGAATAATACCAAAAAAATCCTCTTTTTTTATTGGGATTATTTTGAGGATAATACATATCTCATAGCATTGAAAATTTGTTGATCGCAGAAAAAAAATTAGTAAAACTATTATTAAGTGGTTATTGAACATGTAAGCAACAGAATAATACAAAGATTATTTTGTTTTTATATAAAATATTTTGAAAATAATACAACATATTGATCTCATAATTTTTTTCTTTAACCATATTATAACATTTAGTTTGTTAATCGCAGAAAAAAAAAATAGAGGTTTTTATTAGGTGATTGATGAATGGTGTTGTATTATTATTTTTTTTTTATCTTCATGAGATTGATATTTTAACTTGCTCATGAGTAATTTATATTAATTATTAATAAAATCCTCATACGTTTTGATTCGTCGATTTTTTTTACATTTTAATTTCTGCCAATTAATCGTTACTTCTTGATAGTCAACGCTTTTTTTTTTAATAATAAACTTTATCGTATGATTGATTTAACAATTTTTGCTTATCTTATTATCAGGTTTCGAACATAAGTATTTTCTTAGCTTTTATGGTATGTATTCCACGCTGTTATTAAATATTTACATTCCATATTTAATTTACATTTTTTTCCTTAACTTTTTATTTTTTTTCTATTTATTTGCGATCGTATTTTTTAGATAATTGCACTTCAAATATGGATAATTTAGTAGATATTCCGATTGAATCATTTATTACTAAACCAGGTATTAAATATTTATTTATATTATTATACACATAATAATAATGTTATATAATATTATTTTGGGGCATAACTCTGTTTATTTCAAACAGTCAAAAAAAGACGTGCAAATTTAAAAATTGCATGTTCAAATAATGCGGTTGACGCGCATTTAATTAAAATTCCAGTTGTATTGCATGTTCAAATAATGCGGTTGACGCGCATTTAATTAAAATTCCAGTTGTTCTTACTGATCCATCTGCAGGTATTCCCCACGTTAAATATGTTTGTGCTTAACTTACAATCGAAGAATATTTAAGCCTAACAATTAAAATTATTATAACAGACTCGACTGCATTGCCGAATGATTTATGTACAAAACGAAAGCAAAAGCATTTTGTCCAGGATGAATATTCTTCTTCCCCTAATTTTAAAAGTAAATATTCATTTATTAAAAAATTATATTCAACGTGCGTGTGTCTATATATATATATATATATATATATATATATATATATATATATATATATATATATATATATATATATATATATATATATCATGAACTAATGATTATATTAATTTTTAATAGGGCGTTGTCTGCAAAAATCAGACTTAGGCTACCCTGACAACCAATGTGTCCATTGTGGTGCTCTATATTGGTCTAATGAACGAGTATGTGATTACTCTAATAAAGGAAAAAAAATATATAAGTTATGTTGTAAGAGCCGAAAAATACGTCTACCCCTATTAAACAAAACACCTGAATTTCTTGATAAATTATTAGATTATAATGGGGGGCCTGTTTCTTCAAGTTTTAGAGATTTCATACGGTTATATAATGCTATGTTTGCCTTTAGTTCAATGGGTGGTAAAATAGATTATGAAATAAATAAAAGACAAGGGCCTTATGTTTTTAGAATATGTGGTCAGAATCATCATTTGATTGGTTCATTATTACCCGAAGATGGTCAGAAGCCTAAATTTGCTCAACTATATATATATGACACAGAAAATGAAATTTGCAATAGAATTTCTAATTTTTCTAACGATGGATCTAGCAACTCTGTAAATGAATTGATTGTTTCTGGGCTCATGCAAATGTTTAATGAATATAACGAACTTGCAAAGAGTTTTAGAATGGTTGGTGATAGGTTTAAAGAGAGTGATTACTTGCCTTCAAAATTAAGATTAATTGGAAAAAGAAGTTCAGATAGTTTACAATATAATCTCCCAACATCTTCTAAAATAGCTAGTCTAATAGTTGGAGATTTTGGAACATATGATAAACAAAGGGATCTAATTATAAAGCATAAATCAGGTTTACTAAAACGCATTAATTTTTTGCATCCAAGTCTAATGGCTATGCAGTATCCTATATTATTTCCTTATGGTGAAGATGGTTATAGAACTGACCTTGAATATGCAACTGATAGAAATAAATCTTCAAAAAATAGATAATGTATTATGATGCGCGAATATTACGGTTATAGATTACAACAGCGTTTAAATGAAGGGAAGACTTTACTGAGAAGTGGTCGTTTATTTCAACAATATATTGTAGACGCATATACATGTGTAGAAGAAGAAAGATTAGATTTTATTCGACGCAATCAAAAAGAATTTAGATCTGAGGTATATAGTCAAATTAAAAATGTTGTGCGTCATGGTAACACTAATCCTAATGACATTGGAAAACCTATAATTATATTACCTTCTACTTATACAGGTAGTCCAAGATATATGTTAGAGCATTATCATGACGCAATGACTATATATAAATTTTATGGCCACCCAAAATTTTTTTTAACATTTACGTGCAATCCACTATGGCCTGAGATTCAACGAATGCTAAGTTGTATACCTGGCCAAAAGCCTGAAGATCGACCAGAAATTATTTGTAGAGTTTTCAAGCTTAAGGTAGATGAATTAATTAAAGATATTAAAAAAAATGAACACTTTGGCAGAGTGATTGCTTTGTTATATACTGTCGAGTTCCAAAAAAGAGGTTTACCTCATATTCATTGTTTGATATGGTTACATAAAGGTGATATACCAAGAACATCTTCTGACATCGATTCTTTGATCTCCGCAGAAATACCATCAAAAGAAATAGATTTTGATGTATATCAATTAGTTTCAAAATTTATGATATATGGTCCCTGTGGTGCTATTAATCCATTGTCTCCCTGTATGAAAAATAATAAATGCACCAAATTTTTTCCGAAAAAATACCAAGATACTACAACAATCGACTCAAATGGATTTACATTTTACAAACGTCAAAACGATGGAAATTTTGTGGTTAAATGTGGCGAAAAAATCGATAATAGTTTTGTTGTCCCATACAATAGAGATTTAATTTATAAATACGAAGCACATATGTGCATATAACACTGTTGTCAATCTACATTAGTTAAATACTTATTTAAATATATTAACAAAGGAACCGATAGGATACGTGCATTTATTGGAAATCATGAAAAAAATTATGAAAATCATGGTGATGATGAAGATACAATTTTCAATGAAATAAAAACTTATTTAGACTGTAGATATCTTACTACAAATGAAGCTGCATGGCGATTATATGAGTTTCCAATCTAGTATAGAGAACCGTCTGTAGAAAAACTTACGATACATTTATCAAATATAAATAATATTTTGTTTCAAACAACAAATGATTTAGAGTATATAGCAAATAAAAAAGAATTTGAATGTAGTATGTTAACCGAATGGATGAATGCAAATAATTTGTATGAAGATGCAAAGTCTCTTACATATGTTGAATTTCCAACTAAATGGGTTTGGCAAAGTCAGCAAAAAATATGGACTAGACGAAAACAAGGGTATTCTATTAGTAGAATTGCTTATGTACATCCTAATTCTGGTGAACTTTATTATTTAAGAATGCTTTTAAATATTGTTAAAGGACCTAGAACATTTAAAGAAATACGAACTATAAATAATATTCTCCACCCAACATTTCAATCTGCATGTAATGCATATAGTTTGTTAGGAAATGACGTAGAATGGGTAAATGCCATTGAAGAAGCAATTTTGTCTGCAACATCTTCTCAACTTCGTCATTTATTTGCAATAATTATATTATTTTGTGAAGTGAACAATCCAAATAAATTGTTTGATTCATTTTGGAAACATTTTTCTGATGATATTAAACATGATTTACAGTATACATTAGAGATACCAGATGCATCTATATCAGATAATTATTTAAGAAATAGAGTGTTATTAGAATTAGAGAAAATTTTTAATAAAAATTCTACGTCTTTAACTGATCATGATTTGCCTTTGCCTGATCGCTCATTTATTTGTGATATAAACAATAGATTATTAGCAGAGGAATTAAATTATGATATATTACAATTAAAATCTAAACATGATCAATTAATTAAAACTCTTAATAATGAACAACTTATTATTTATAATAGCATCGTTTCTGCTGTTGACTTGAATAAAGGGGGATTATTTTTTATATATGGATATGGTGGAACAGGTAAAACATATTTATATGAAGTGATTATTTCAAAGCTTAGGTCTGAGGGAAAAATTGTATTGATTGTTGCTTCGTCTGGAATTGCTGCATTACTATTATTCGGAGGTCGCACTGGTCATTCAAGATTTAAAATACCGCTAAATTTAAATGAGAATTCAACATGTGAAATAAAAAAAGGCAGTCAATTAGCGAGGTTAATAGAAGAAACGCGTCTCATAATTTGGGACGAAGCTCCCATAAGCCATAAACATTGTTTTGAAGCGCTCGATAGATCTTTTAGAGATATTTTATGTGGTTCAGATGAAGAAAAGTTTAATAATCCTTTTGGTGGAAAAATAGTGTTACTTGGAGGAGATTTTAGGCAAATACTCCCTGTAGTTATTAATGGTACAAAAGAAGATATTATAAGTTCATCAATAACAAATTCTTATTTATGAGATTTTTTTAAAGTTTTTAAACTAACTATTAACATGCGATTATCTTCCAATTCAAATGATGATAATTGCAATAGAGAATTATTAGTCTTTTCTAAGTGGATTTTATTTGTTAGTGATGGTACTGCACCTAAAATAAAATTAAATGCGAATGAGATTGAAAATGATTGGATAGAACTTCCTGAAAATCTTTTGGTTGCTGATCATGAAGATCCATTAGAACAAATAATTAAAGAAACTTATCCTAATTTTTTAGCCAATTATGATAATTATGACTATATAAAAGATCGATCTATAATTACACCTACAAATGAAATTGTTGACATTGTTAATAATAAAATCATGAATTTGAACCCCAATAACGAAGAAATTTACTATAGTTCTGATTCTATTTGTAAAACAACAAATAATGTTACTGAATTAGAAATTCTTTATCCGGTTGAATTTTTAAATTCTTTAAAATTCAACGGGTTTCCTCAGCATGAACTAAAACTAAAGAAAAATACTCCTGTTATGTTACTAAGAAAAATAAATCCTAGCATTGATTTATGTAATGGTACAAGATTAATAATACTTAATTTAGGAATAAAAGTTATAGAAGCTATAATAATATCTGGATCACACCATGGCAAAAAAGTATATATACCGAGAATTATTCTTTCTTATCAAGAAAATAAATTCCCTTTTATACTAAAAAGAAGACAATTTCCATTAAGGGTCTGTTATTGTATGACTATCAATAAAAGCCAAGGTCAAACATTAAATCAAGTAGGTTTATATTTACATGATAATGTATTTTGCCATGGACAATTATATGTTGCATTATCTAGAGTCACTTCTCATAAGAACTTACGAGTTGTAATAAATAAAAAAAATGACAATAATGCTTCTATTGAAAAAATGAATTACACAAAAAACATTGTATATTCTGAAATATTCAATAATTTATAAAATAATATACTATTACATATAATTTTTTTTTTTGTTCATTGAACCAGTATTGACTTTCATTTATTAACAACAGATTTTTTAAACAATTATGTCATACACGCTGCTGTCTGATATTAATAATGAAAAGAAGAACATTCGCATTAAAGTGCGTGTTGTGAGGATTTGAGACTTTGTTAATATTAACAATCTTGATAAGCTATTTAGCGTCGACTTATTAATGGTTGATGAAAAGGTATTATTTATATTGTATTTGGCTTTCAAATTATAATTTTATGACTCATTCTCTAAATTTTATTCTAATTAAATTTTTTTCCCAGGGTGACACAATTCAGGCCACCATACCTAAATATTATGCAGACTAATTTCATCAGCTGTTAATTGAAGGGAGTATTTATCATATCTCTGGTTTTATTCTATTGCATGCCCAAGCAAATTACAAAATTAGTCCTCATGCTTATCGCATCAAGATAATAAAGAATACCTTTGTAAAGCTCATTCCTGATGATGAGACCCCGATACCTTTTGAAAGATTTGATTTCCGTGAATTTGAAGAAATTAATCATCAAGCTGGAGACAAAACAAAGCTAATAGGTTTTTTAAATCTTTAATTTACAGTTATGGTAAAATAAAAAAATATGTTTCGCATTTTATATATTTTAACTTCCTTATTTTTTATAGATGTTTATGGACAAATCGTCTCTTTTGGCGATGCCCAAGATCTAAATATTCGTAATATAATTGTGAAGCGTCGTCCAATACAAATTAAAAATTCCAGATTTTTTTATTGAACACTTGGTTATGTGATTATATTTATTTCTTTTATTTTATTGTTGTTATTATGATATTATAATTCTTTAACTTTTTTGTCAAATGTAGCAATAAAACCTTGGAGGTGGTTTTATGGGATAAAATGGCCACTGATTTTCAAGAAATAGAAATTATGGAACAAGAACGCGATGGTGCTGTGATTGTTATTTTCCTGTCCATGATCATTAAGAAATATGATGGTGACCTTTTTTTTTATCTATTATTTTACTTTTAAATTCGTTATTATTATATCTATTTTCTGTTAAATAAATTTAATATTAGCAAAAAAAATGTATTAAATTCTAGATAAAGCTGTTCTGTACAATTCATCAGCAATAAAAATTTTCGTCAACTTGGACATTACTGAGATACGTGATTTTAGGAAAACGTAAGTGAGATAATTTTGTGTCAATTAATATAGGCATTCATTGAATGATATCATCCTTATATTAATTGTTTGCATTTTTTTTAGCCTTATTCCACCAATTGAAAGGATAGCAAGACTTGAAATTCAAACTCCATTGGTACATGACAAAGAGATGGAAAAAAACATCAACAGGAAAAAAATTGCTGAGCTCCGTTCTCTAGACATCCATGCAGACAAGGTACTTATAAAAAAAAAATCAAAGGGAATAAAATTTTGTATATTATTAATTTTTTTTTCATTTTGTAGGATATCAAGTTTACATGTGTAGCATCTATAAAAACTATTGATTTTTCTAATGGATGGTGGTATCGAACATGCCCTAAATGCAAAACTGGTATTAAGAGTTATGGTAATGAAATTTGGTGTGATAACTGCAAGAAAATCACTGAGCCTCCAATTCCATGGTATTTTATGTACAATCAATTTTTATAGAAATTTGCAAATCTAATTAATTTGTCAATTAATTAATTATTATTATCATGATAGGTACAAAGTCAATGTCACTGTTATTGACGATACTGGAGAAACTACTTTCTTCATCTTTGGGTGGATTGCTGCTGATCTTATAAAATTATCAACAAGTAATTTAGTATAGACTGCTAAGGATAAATTTGCTCTTCCGGCTGTGATGACACGAATTTATGGAATGACAAAATTATTTCAGGTTGTCATCAATAATCGTTCTGAAAATCCATATGATTTAACCTTTAAAGTGGTTCACATTTTTAATGATGAATTTGATTTGCATTTACCTTTGTCGCCTTCTGTATCAACACCATCTCTGCGATCAACTGTTATTCGAGCTCCATTTTCACCAATCATCCACAAAAAAATTAAACGAGCTCTCGATTTTACTGATCCTGATGCAAGTCAATCAACAGATATTCCAATTGATTTACCCTCTGACTTATCTCCATCTGATATATCTAAGAAAAAAAAATTACATAAGGTAAGATGTATATTCTATACTTTTTAAAACAAAAAATAGATATATACTTTAAAATAATAATTTTTCTTTTCTTTGTGCAGGCCAACTTCCTTTTCATCTCATTCTTAACTATAAATTTTGCTATTTAATGTTTGTATTAGTTGTTTTCTGCTATTTATAAAACGATATATACTTTAAAAAAATAATGTTTGTGCTAATTAATATTCTGCTATTTTCTTTGATATTTTTCACTTAAATATTAATTATTATACCCGCGGCAATGTGCGGGTTTTAGTCTAGTTATGTTATGAAAAAAGATGCTGCCAGGTGGCAGTTTCTAAGCTAATCAAAACATGCAAGAAGCCCGCGTGTTAACTCGTTAACTCAAATAAAAACCTCACACTCATGACTCAACACAATAATAGTAATAAACTACCTAACCTTTAATTTGCTAGTGAAAAAATGGCATCTAATAATCCGAGCCCGGCATTTGCCTATACAATTGTGTACGTAGAAGACGTAGCCAAATCCGTAGATTTCTACGCCAAAGCATTTGGCTACCATGTCCGTCGCTTAGATAATTCTCATAGGTATTTGCAAATCTCATCAGCGCGAACGTTAATTTGAGTAGTTAATTAATGGTTGATTATAGTTAATTTGAATATTGAATTATTGACAGATGGGGAGAGCTGGAGAGTGGACATACCACAATAGCTTTCACCCCGATTCACCAGCACGAGACCGATGACCGAACTGGTGTGATTCAGACTCGACATGGTAGCCGCCAGCGAGCCCCGCTTGAAGTTTGCTTTGCTTATACAGACGTCGATGCTGCATATAAGGTTTGTTTTTGCATATTTCATTTTCTAAAATTTTATCTAATTTACAAGTAAGAATTTTTATTTTCAAAAATAGAATTAATGAATTCTTCCCATTTATTAATTCTTAATTTAAGGGATAAGTCACTATTTAGTACATGATTTTATTTTATCAAAATATAAAGATCTTTAGGTGAGTGGAAGATTAAAAATAAATTATAAATTAATTAATTCAAAAATATGTAATAATAAATATTGTTTTAAAATTTCATTTATTCTTGTTAAAAATATAGTTTTTATTGGCATGATTGTTTTCTTAATCAAGCCTGCATTGATGTAGTCATTAAATGAGTAGTTTAATACAAAACAAATATCATAGTCTTTAGTTAGATTTCATTTTGGAGCAGGAAATGATACTCAAGCAAATTTCATTCAATAATTAAAAAAAAAAAAAAATACTTTTCATTGTTCTATACATCTTAGAATTCAAAAATTATTTATTAAATAAAATTTTTTTATTACACATTAATTGTTCTGCAGCAAAAAAATATTTTAAAAAAAGATGTTAGAACATTTGTTTCTAAATAAATTTTTGCAAGATGACAAATTTTTTATTATGAGTTCTTAATTTTGATATAGAACATATCAAAGGTTCTTCAAATTCTCTTCTTAATTTTATTCCACGAGAATTTTTACAGTAAAATAATTAGTTCAAAAAAATAAATTTTATCTCTCTACTTCAAATTACTTAATAAGCACTTTTATTAAGCAAAAATTACTAGCGACTTATATAGTCAAAAATCAATTTTTGCTTTTGGTAAATTCATGAATTGTTTAACTACTTTATAAAATACCATCTCCAGTTTTAGTCCAATGCCTCTAATTTCTCATATACCAAGTTATTATTTTTTAGAGTTTGATACAACCATCAAAATAGTAATTTCTAAATATTATTTATAAAACTTTTCCACCTAATTTTCATTTGGTTCTAGATACTTCACAAAAAATGGGTAAATTTTATGAGTTTATCCTTGTTGATATCAATTTCATAGAATTAGAACACAACTTTAATAGTAAAGGATCCACCAAATCTTTTATTCAAAATGTAAAATCTATTGGAATCACCACATATTTAGCTCAAAAACTTTTTCTAAACCTTTTATTCAAAATTGTACATACCGAGTTTATAAATTATATATTTATATTCGTAATTTTACTCCTCAGTTTATTCATTTCTATAAAAATGTAAATTTTGAAGGTAAAGTTGATTGAGTAATATCAAAACGCCATTTTTGCAAAAATAAATGAACCAAGAGTGAGTAAAATTACAAATATAAAATGTATAATACCAAACATTTTTATAATCATGATATATATAGAAATTTTGCTATTGAACAATTTAATAATAAAAATTTTTTATTTACTAAATCATTTTCAAATTTTAAGATTGCATAAAACAATAGTGAGTATTATTCCATGCTGCAGCATGGAACCAAACTAAAAACCTTGGTATTTCTTTTTTGTACTAAACCATTTAATAACTACATCAGTGCAAGATTGATTAAGAAAACAATCAGGACGACAGAGGTTATGTTTTTAACAAGAATAAACAAGCTTTAAAACAATATCTATTGTTACATATTTTTTAATTAGTTGATTTATAATTTATTTTGAATTTTATCTAATTTACAAGTAAGACAGCACGAGATTTGGACCTTTGGTCATTATAGCAGTTCCTTGGATTTTTATTTCAAAAATAGAATTAATGAATTCTTGAACACCTTTAATTTCATTAATTATTTAGTCATTCTATTATATTAATCATTAATTTAAAGGATGAATCATGACTTGATTTCATCAAAATATAAATCTTTACTAGTAAAATTCCCTTAAATTTTAGAGAGTACTGTAGTAATTTTTTTTGAACTTCTTTTATATCTTTGACTTAATTTTTTTACCTTTGATATAGAAAATTTTTTAATAAAAAAATTAAATATAATTAGAGTAAGGATTCTTCCTCAATACGTAAGTCAACCAATATAATTACTAGCTAGTGTGATACATATAGAATAAGGATTCTTCCTCTATAGCCTATACAAATGATACATGTAATAAATAGTATTACATATCAATATATAATTGATTTAGTCTATAAATGATATAGTACACATAATTTACCTAAAAATTTCTCATATCATACGTGTGTTTAGTTTAGGCACAGCTACACCTGTTTTTTGTATGTCAATTTTCGTTTTCATGCAAAGATTAGACTACTATAAATCAAATTGAGTGTGCACAATTTTGAGGAGACCAGAGCAAACAAAGCAATAAAATAACAGCTTTCTTTTACTAATCTCTTTCTATTACTCTCTCTAAAATTAAACGCTTGTTAATTTTCTTTCTTTTCTTATAAATTGATTTTTCTTTCTTTTTTAATTAGCTCTATCTCCATTATTTTTGGCTCTTAGTAGCAAGCACTTTTTTCACTGAAACTCTATTTTTAACTTTAATTTTTTTGCACTTGCATTTAACCAAAAATTCTGCATTTATCTGCATTAAAAAATAAATTTATCTGCATAATTTTCATAATTAATCAATTATGATCTGGCTCCGTTGTACACTGATATTAGAGCTTAACCTCTTGACCTCTTGTTAATTAATCTTACATTCTTAAAGCCTAATACTTGAGTCCTATAGTTGTCTGTGAAACATATCTTTGCTTAAAAGCCAGCCAGTCAGTATTTTTTATCTAGTGAAATAGGTTTTATAATAATAAATTTTATTGAATCCAATTAAAGTTTGAACTTCAAATTCAATTGGAAAATTTAGAATTTTTAGAACCAATAATTACCTAGAAGTTATTTACTAACAGAGTTATTTACTAATAGAATTAGCAAAGTTAAATATTTAAAACAAAATATTTATTTAATGAGACCCAATTTAAATTGTAAGATAAAAATGAAGTTTATTAGCTATCTAATAATTTCTTGTAGAATATTGTCAATAATTTACAATTTATCTAAATTAGGAACTCTTTCTTTGGGTCTGTTTAGATTAGCATTGGTCAACTCAAGGTTTGATGGTCCATTAAGAAGACCCCATAGTTAAACAGGAAAAATTAAGCTAATATAGTTAAAGTTTTGAAGAAGAAATAAACAGTCTAAGTTAATATAGCTATTTGAGAGGAACAATCTAAAGTTAACATAGCTAATGATATAACAGATTATTAGTGTTGGTAGATATATTTCTTGTTAGAATTTGCAATAATTTTACTTATTGTTTTTATCTAAGTTTTTTCCCTTTTTGTGTTTAATTACTGAGACGATCTAGCAGGATTATTAAACTTTATGTTAACCAATACTTTCTCTAATTGACCAATGCTAATTTGAACAGATCCAAAGAAAGTTCTCATAGCAGACAAATTGTAAATTGTTGATAATATTCTTCTATAAAATAAATTAATTAGGCAGTTAATAGATTTAATTTTTATCTTAAAAATCAATATTCCGTCTAATTAAAAGAAATTTTTTGTTTTAAATATTCAATATCGTTTACTAAAAAAAATTTTTTTGCTTGAAATGTTCGATATCGATTATTAAAAGTGCGTTTGATGATTTTTTAAATAATTATTGATTCCAAAATTTTAAATTTTATAATTGAATTTGAAGCATAGAATCTATTATGAAATCATCTCTACCTATTTTGCAAGACAAAAAATATTGACTAATTGGCTTTTAAGCAAGTATGAGTCCAATAGATGACTACAAGATTTTAAGGTGTTGGGTTTTAAGAATGTAAGATTAATTAATAAGGGCTTAGATTTTGATACCATTTTATTGCGAAGTCGGCTTAAAATTAATTAATTATGAAAATTATACAGATGAATCTGTTTTAATGTGGATGAATGCAAAAATTTTAATTAAATATGAGTGTAGAAAAATTAAATGTAGAACTGAGTTTCAGCAAAAAAATTCTTACCATTAACGGTCAGAAATAATGCGCATAGAGATGATTGTAAAGAAAGAAAAACTAATTTGTTTGATTTTAGAGAAAGCAGGAGAAAGTGGTTAGCAAAAGAAAACTGTTAATTTATTGCTTTTGTTTACTCTGTTCTCTTCAAAATTTTGCAGGTAAGACTGATTTTGCATGAAAACATTCAAAATTGACTCTGTAGTTGTGCCCTAACTGCTTTGGCAAAAAAAAAAAAAAAAAAAAAAAAAAGGTTGTGCCCTAACTGAATACATGCATCCCATACAACACAAAATTTACATTGTCAAAATTATATAAAATTTAAATAACTTCCTAATTAAAAAGGATTCTCAAGTAATTGTATTTCTCCTATATGAAAAAAATATATAATGAGAAATAATATAAAATCTCTAATTAAATAATATAATATAATTTTGCATTAATTAAATATAAACATATTAAGCAATTAATGTAGAAATAAACTTCTAACAATAACAACTAGCTTTTAACATTGTTTCTTACAAATTTATATTAATATAAATTTATATGAATCTGAATTTAAGAGAGTTAAACATAAATTTTTTTATTAAATTCGATTGACATTTTAAATTTACGACATGAACCAAATTGATACAATTGAAAGAAATTCTTCATGGATAAGATAAAAATCCTTTATGAGTAAGAATTGAAATCAAACTAGACCCAGTTTATATTAATATAAATTTGAAAATGAACATTAAAATTTTTTATTAAGCCAAGTTGACAATTGCAAATTTATGACATTGATATTGTTGATACAATGGAAATAAACCCTCCATGGACAAGGTAAGAAATCTTCCACTAATAAAAATTGAAATTAAACTAAACTTGGAACATATTGAAAATTAAAAGAGAAATTAAAACTCCAGTTTGAATTATGATAAAACAAAATGTGATGTAAGGATTGATTAAGTTTTGATATTACATTAAGTTTTTAATATAAATTTTGGAGAATTAATTTTAAAAGTTAACTCCTAAAATTAGGAAATTTATTTCTATATTAATAATTTAATATATTTATATTGAATCAATGTGTGATTATATTTTTAAATAATATTAACATATTATTTAGGAAAAAAGAATAAAATATGTAATTATAGGAACTAAGGTTCCTATTCTGTGTCAACCCGACTAGTCAGAATTCATAAATTATTTTATAGAGAAAATTATTTAATCTTTGATAGTACCTTCGATTGTATTGGTAATATTTTTTACCGTGTGGATTTAAAAAAAATAATAATGGAATGAAATTGTAAGGATAGATTAACTTAGACTTCAAAACATTATAATTTTTGACTTGTAAATTAAATTACAAAAAAATAGTGAAGTTTAAGATTTTCTTTTTGTAATTAAGTTCAAAAAACATTATATTAAACTCAGTAATCAGAGAATCGTGGAAATTGATATTTTGACTGGAATAAAATGATCTTAAAAGGAGTTAATTAATTTATTTATTTATCTGCATTTTTGTGTGATGGGTGGGACAGAGGGCAGTAGAAAATGGCGCAGCTCCAGTTAGCCAGCCAGAGGACAAAGAATGGGGACAAAGAGTCGGATACGTGCGTGATATTGATGGAATTGTAGTGAGGATGGGAAGCATTGTAGTTGAGCCTGCAAAGCAAGATTGACTGATTATTTTGTTTATGTATTAATTACTAATATTACTGTATTAAAGACTAATGTGCGTTTAATACTGTACGTTTTATCATTATAATAATTAATTAAAAAAAAAAGCCTTAAACTAATTATATCTGTATCTATACTGTGCTGGATGAGTATGTTCATCATTGAATAATAAAACTCAAATGTGTGTTCCTTTGTACTGTTCATATATAAGATATATATGTCTTTTAATTCTAGCATCTATTTATATTTATATTAGTTGAGAAATTAGACATGAAAATAATTTACTATATTTTATATTACAATTGGTTGAAAGATGGCTTCGATTTTAAATCCGGTTCAAAACCAAATTTGAAAGATGTTACACAAGCAAGCAAGCAAATAGCGAGAATGATGCATGCTTGATTAAAATTAAAGGATAAACGTTGAAATTGGTCTTTTCATTTGTCAGTGAAGATCAATTAAATTTAAAATAGTCTTTTCGTAGATAATAATTTTTAAAATTGTATAAATAAATTTAATTTAATTTTTAATTCAGTGCATGAATTACACGTAGTCAAATTAATTTAATCTTATTTAATTTTTTTTTTTTCTTTTTTCCTTTCTTTTTTCTCGTTTCTCTGTCCCTCCCCTCGCACGATTCACTCTCCCTCTCACTCACTCCTCACCCTCATCCAGTCAGCTCTCTCTCGCTTAGAGAGACCAACTTTCACTGTGTGCTCAAAGAATTAGTTTTTTATTTTTATTTTTTTTTAGTTAACAACTGCCCACTCTTCTATTTGAGAAAGTGTCGTACTCAATTCAAGTGAAAATTAGGTTTATTTATGTAATTTTTGAAATTATTGTCTTTAATTGAACGGATAGCCATTTAAACTCAAGTGATTTTTGATGACAAAGGGCCATTTTGATTGCTTATCCTAAAATAAATGTGGTCAATGCATTAATTGAGCATTACATTTAACTTTTAATCTACAATGATTAAAGTACTTAATAAATACTCTATCCATTTCAAAATATTTGTTATTTTAGAAATTTTATTTTGTTTTAAAATATTTGTTATTTTTATATTTTAAAAAAGTATTTATTATTTTTTTATAATTTTATTCTCATTTTATCATTTTATTAAATATTCATATTAATTACTTTTATTTTTTTATTAAAATTAAAAAATAATATTTTAATTTTTTTAATTTAAAATTATAACAATTAAATAATTTTTTTAATTTATATACTAAAATTTTAAATAATTATTATTTTAAAACGGATAGAATATAAAACTGTATCAAAAAGATATTTCTACATGTATTTAGAGCTACACGTTTCTTTTTCAGTATGATTATATCCTCCGCCAATGTTTGGCTTTTGGCCATCTACAATTCAAGTCCCAAAGCCAAATAAAACCTGTTAACCATTGTCATTTTCTATCAACATCATCGCCAAATTAAAGTTCAAATTTTCTCCTAAAGCCAAGTTTTTGTTAGCCTCATCTCATTCTGAAGTAGACATACCAGCAGGATCAACAAGGCTAACATCACGGCAAGTGACAAATTTAATGTTTTTCAAAAAACAAATTCAGTAAATAGGTAAAAATAAAAAATATTTTTTAAGATAAGTGTTTTGGAAAAAAAAATTCTAAAGAGAAGTGATTTTATGTTGACTTTTTTTTTTTTGTCATTTTTTAATACCATTTTTTTAGTATATAGAAAAAAAATGACAGAAACCACTTTAGAGAATAAAAAAAGATTATGAGAAAAAATGGAGGAAAAATTTTAAAAAATAAAAAAAATAATATTCAAGAAAAAAAATGGCAGAAAGCACTTTTGCTATTATTAGAATTATTTTTTTTCAATTTTTAATACTGTAAATAATAATTTTTAACCCTTCTAATTTTTAACTAACTAAAATTTTACACATAATATTTATATTTATTTTTCCTTATATATAAATAATTTTTCCATTAACATTTTAAATTTATTTGAAATTATAAATTTTATTATTACCTAATTTTTTTCTATCAAAATTTTATTAGGATTCATATTTTTCATTCTATACAATATTAACTCTTTTAGGTTACTATTTTTTAACTTATAACTTTTTTTTAACATTTTATTTACCAATTTACCTTCACTTAACTTCTTTATAAAAATTATACCAATAGTATCTATTTTTTCTTTACACAAATCTAATATTTTTTTTTTAAATACCAACACATTGTAATTCAAAATTTTTTTACCAATCATAAATTGGCCATAAAATTAATTTAACTTACTAAAAAACAACATATTTTTAATTAAATTACCTGTTATAGCTAATAATTTTTTTTTTTTTTTGTAGATCCTCTCAATAATAATAATAATAATAACTTGCAAGAAAAATATTTTTTTCAATATCATTAAAATTTATGGCCAAAATTTTTTTAAAACATTTTTTCAATTTTTTTTTTTTTACCTAAACTATCTTCAAAATTTTCTTCAATAAGTGTGTGCAAATGATACACACACTTAAGAGCAGAAGGAATTAGAAGAACGAGAATGAAAAAAATAGATAAATTTGAGAAGGAGTTGGAAGAGTTTGAGAGGGAGAGAAATTGAAGAAGATTAGGGTTGCAGTGTGAGATTGAATTTCTGCTTACATGATATATATATATATAATCACAATCCGCCAATTTTTTTTAACAGAAATTTGATTATAATTCCTTTTTTTTTTTTTTTTTTTGCAAAGTATATATTTTCCGCCACTTCTTTTAGTGGAGAATCTTCTGTCAAGTACAATCTCCTGCTTTTACATTTTTTGCTGTGAAGTACACTGTACTTTCCGCCATTTTGTTGTGGGTTATATTCTTCCCGCCATTTTGTTCTTTTAACATATAGAGTTTTCTGCCATTTTTTTTAGGGGCTTTGACATTCTATAATTTTTTTATTTTCCCCCAAAAATATTTGGTGAAGAGTGCAATTGGCACTTCTTTTCTCCCAAAAATTTTTGAGCCTTTGAATTTTTCAAACAAAATTCCCTAAATTGATTTTTTTTTTACTTTTATAAATATCCTAAATTGATTTTTTTTAAAAAACATTAAATTTGTATATGGAAAACCTGAATTTTTATTTATTTATAAAATATTATTTTATATGAAAATAATATTATTTTATTAAATTGTTAAATTATACGTGAAATTTTCATTTTTCTATAACTTTGAGTTTTATGATTGTGAAAATATATTATTATAAAATAGCTAATTAAAATATTTTATTAGTTATTATAAGTTAATTTAATGAGAAATAACTAAAGTAAAAATAATATTTTAAGAGTTAAGTTAATCATACATTCAAATTATTATTTTTCAAAATTTCAAATTAAGAAAATATTTATTTATTTACTCCTGAAAATATTTAATTGGATTTTATTTAGCAATTATGAAGATTTTATAAGGATTAATTCTATATAGATTGAGATTTAAGATTATTATCATTATTTTTATGAATGGTTTGATATTAATTGAACTTTCATTATATAAATTAAGGTAAGAAAAATTTCTTTTTATGAAAGAATTAATTAAAATAAAATTTAATTAGTAAAAGTTTAGATGATTATTATTATTATTCTTTATATATAAAAGAAAGAAATAAAGATCTAGCCGTCTGATTGGCTAATGGGTAGCTACTTAGATGACTAGAAAACAGGGAAGGGGGTTTCAGTAGAAGAGAGCGAGTGAGAGGAACAGGGAGAGGCGCTGTTACACTGATCGAAGGACTTTAGGCTAGCGGTGCAACATCAAATGGCGGCCCATCCTCCAATGATCATCTAGACACTAAGAATGACCGAAATCGATGACTAACAGCGGTAAACAAGCAAAGGAAAGCTTCCCGGTGCCAAAGCTTCTGACTGTCATCTCTGCTGATTCTAATAGCCAAATTGAGCGAGGCTGGTGAATTCTTATCCCAAGAGCTTTCGATCGGTATCTATCTCATCATCTGAAAGTCGCCGTAGAGGGAGAACGAAAAAATGGGTAGCCAAAACTTTTGAGGGTTTGTCCTGCGAAGCGACAGTAAGTGGAGGTTATTTTTGAGCTCTTGGCATCGAGGCAAGCAAGATGGGATGAAGATCACCAGGGTTTGCCACTAGCAGCGGTGGCACGTGGCTGGCCGGCGGTGTTTCAGCAACGCGTGGAGCAGATCTAGTAGCTTCGTCTCGTCGTTTTGATGAGGTTTTCAATGTTTGTTCGATCAGATTTTTCATGGGTAAATTTGAAACTCTTGAATTTCAATTATTATTGAGTTATAGTTTGATTTAAGTTATATTTATTAGATTTAATTAGTATTTGATAATTTTATGATTTGGATTGCTTGTTGAGTTGATTGTGAATAGGGTGGACCCAAGAAGGGTCATAGATGTTGTGTTGGGTTGTTGAGGCAATTTAAAAGTGTTTATTCCTTTGCTATAGCTAGAAAATGTCCTAGTTATAGGGAAAACTCTACAGAAATTTTAGCAGACTCTTGGTAGTCGTTCAGGTATAACTTTATAAGTGAATCGTTCTTTTTCTAATGATCTCGTATGTTATTCAAAGTCGATGTCTCTGCATTTTTTTGTCACCAAAGGTCACATTTCAAGGAAAAAGTCAGTTAGAAGTGTTGTCAAGTAAGTGAGTGATACTCCCTAATATATTCTCCTTTCTTTTCATGCATTTGCATTTATTGTATGTATTTATATATGTATAATTATGCATTATTATCACATAGATGTATATTAATATTTGATTGTGATTGATACATGAAAAAATATTATTGTAAAATATTTGTGGTTGTTGGATGAGATTGAGAGGATATAGTACCATTTAAGAATGTGAATCGGATTGTGATGATTGGATAAGATAAGCTGGGATTGGCGGCTAACGATTGAAGGCATGCTCATCATCTCGCTATGGTCAATAGGATCAACGCTGTTAGGACGGCTACAGCCTTTAAAATGGATTGAGAGAACGTATCTAAAAGAGCCAAGATAGGGGGATCAGCTCCCATATTGAGGATTAGTATGGTATCATAGACTGTATCTCATTTTTATTTGCTTGTGTGATTTATCTGTTTCTGTGATACAGTACACAGCATGAACATTAAAAATCTGTCTATAAGACACCAGGTTAATATATTAATTAGTATCATTTATTGTGTCGGACGCTCATTCCCGTTCAACTATTTTTCCCAAGTTGTGGAATGAGCTCATGAAGACATTTAATCAAGTTTTTTTGCCTTTTTATTCTCTAGCAGTGTAATTATATTTTGATATTTAGTCATGTATTTAGTATTAAATTATTTTGTATTACAGAAATTTTAACACTCTGCAATGTTATCTTGGTTCTCTATATTTTTGTTATTCATTAAATGTATAATTTCTTCGAGTTGTTAAATTTTCTGTTTAGCAGAAATAATTATATGGACTTGATATTTTGAGATGATTGAGATATTCACTTGTTTGATTGGATCTGTTTAACACGTGAGCCCATAACCCTATTTCGTGATAGTTTTATCGTTTAGTTTAATGTCAGGCTTACTAGAGCACTGGTAACTACATACATCACCCGTGTCTTAGTGTCGGTCACATGCCCTCGAGTTCGGTTTGTGACAGTATATAGCCCATTAACATCATCACCATCATTATTGTTTATTGGTGAATAATCTATTTTCTCATCTTCATTTGGCAAAATAACTAAGAGTAACATAAATTAATAGTTTTTTAAAATGATATTCACAAATTAAGTGGGATGTATATATATGATATGAGAATATAGCACACAAAGGTAGTTTATAATTTTTCATAATTATTTTTAATATTTTGCCAAATTTGATTCACTGGACGTAAAATTTTGGATTTTCTTGATCCTTTTATGATCAAACGAAAGTAACATATCAATACAAACCATTTATAGACTGCAAAGAATGTTGAAAGTTGAAACATGCTGAAAAAAAAAAAAAAAAAAAAAGAAAGAAAGAACAGAAGGGGAATTTGATATATTTGAACTAACCTTGCCATCCCAACCTTTACTACAATAGGCATAATCAGGAAGTTTCTTTTCATTATAATGTTAAATATCAATTTGTTTCAAGCGTTGCACATCCATAGTTCTAAATTTCTCCATTTGCAACAAATTCATTTTCATAAGAACAAGATTATTGTTCCCCAGTTTACGCGTTGTCATATTTATGTTATTTCTTTGTGCAACTTCAAATGCATTGTATTTCAGGTTGCATGAACCCTTGCAAGATTGACTCAAAATTCATATGGCATAATTTTATAATATTGGAAGACCTTTCCAACAACTTAACGTATGATATAGAATTTTATGCTGATCAAATATAGCTTTCTCTCTCTATAACTTTTCCTCTCTCTTCTCTTTAGAACATCTTCTCCCTCTTCTTATGGTTTTTTATGGGATTAGGCTCTGGCCATTAGAAAGGATTTCCTTCTTCTATTCAGCATTTTGCATTTTCTTTGTTTAATTAGTTTCTTAAATAATTTGGCTAAGGTTTATTTAGGTTCCTTTCTGTCTCTCCTTAAAATGGGGTTTGCTCTTTTTGTGTTTGTGTTACTAATCTTTTGTGGTCACCACTCATCTGCCATGGAGAATTTGTTTTTGGGTGTTTCTCCCTCTATTTATGTCATTTGTGGCCGGAGAATCTTTATAATCGAAATTGGGGCTCCCTGCACTAATGGTCTTCTTTTTCGATGGAGCTCTTTGTCATGAGCAAAGGGCTTCTCTCATTTAGATTATAAAGATTTGGTTATGGATAATGAATCATTGTAGATTTTGGCTAGTTCATAGATGGGTAGATCTCAGGTGTGCATGGTATTGGCTCTAATAGTGTGATATTTGTATGATTGGTCCAACTTCAACCCTCTACCTCTAGATGCTTTTCTCTTTTGCTTGATCATTGACGGAGATTGTCGAAGAAGAAGACGATTACAGTGGGAAGTAGACAAAGTAAGGAGAGTTAGGGAATTTTATAGATTATGTAAGCCTATGAGCCATGTTCTCTATCGGTTTGAAGCCCATTGTCAAAACCCCTTTGTTGGGCAACTTATTTTTAGACTCTATTTTTACTTATTTGGGTAATGTGCCCCTAATGAGAAATACTTGTTTATTTATATATATATATATAAAAAAAATAAAAAAAAAAACCCTATGATACATAAATGGGAACTACAAATGCAGTAACAATTTATAAATAGGGTAATACACTGGGGCAATAAATAAATAAATAAATGGGGTAATACATAAATTTGCTCCAAAACTAATTAGGAAGAAAATCTATTTCACTTCTTATCTTTGACTATAAATAATGACAACAAAAGTAGTAAGAAGGATAGGAAGTGAAGTTTTTAACACTTGTCGTGCTGTTTCATTTAATGCAAGTGGTGACTTCACGCTATCCCAGTATTGCTCCAACTTCTTTCCTAATGTGTCCTGTTCTTCCTTTAACTTTAATTGATTCTTTAAATTTTAATTTTTCATTGAAATTTTTCACAAAACATTAATTATTTTAATTTTCTTTTTATTTTTTTAACAATAAGTAAAAGAAAAATTAATAAATAACATACTATATATTGTAAAATTCAAAATAAAAAATAAAAATGACTCTTTAAACGTGAATAGCCAAGTTCACTCTTATATTAAATTTAAATTATAAAGAATTAATTGAAACTATTTTTTCTTATATTGACTTTTGTTTATAGAGTGTTTAAAGTATATAAAAAGCCTCTTATAGATATTAGCAGAAGAGATGGAGCAAAACTACTTCAGTGGCTGTAGATGATGATTGGTTGCAGAGAAAAGGAAAAATAATTAAGCTACAAGCCAAGTCTACTAGACTAAATGAAGTAACATGCCAATGATTTTTTGAAGAGGAATGTTAAATACTTTTTTTTTTACTTATTTTATTTATTATTTCTTCTTATAATAACATATAAGTGAGATTTGTGAATAATATATTTATAAAATTTAATATAATTTATGTGTCATTATGAGAAGAGAAAAGACAATAAAAAAAGATAAAAAAGAGAAGATATTTATCACTTCTCTTTTCTAAAACAAACTAATAATAGGGAGGAAATGGAATTTTAGGAATTGATTATAAGTAAGGAAAAAATATAATGTCTTTTTATCTTAGGCAAAGGAAATTAATTATTTTTGTTTTGCCCAAATAAATAGTCATCCATTATCAGGGCAATAAGTACAACAAAGTACACAATTTAAATTTAGTGCAAGTCCAGCTCAAAAAAATGAGAAACACCCACTAATGGAAGTTTGAACAAAGGGCTTGAAGCCCAAATAATAAGCACATAGGCCAACAAAAAGGAGACAATCCCCAAAATAACCTTGACCTACTCTCTCCCTTCTAAGGGGCTCCTACTACTACTGTAATAGCCATACAATCTCCAATGATCAAATCTAAGAGAGAGATGAGTAGATCAAGTATGAGGCATAGACAAACAAAGAAATCATATACTAAGCAAGCTTAAAACTATCCAAATAATGAAAAAATACAGTGAAAAGGGCTAATATAGGCTTAGATCCATTGGCTCTTTCCAAATCTAAGTCCACAACTCCTCTTAACACCAAGCTGGTACAAGCCAATTGACATGCATGACTCTCCACCGCTAGCTTCAACCCTTTCTTTAGTTGTCGTTCCAAAGAAGCCAATATTTAAGAGATTTAAGCTAAGAAGGAGAAAAGGGTGTCTCACAAACCCATCCTTAGGACTAGCCACCACAAAAAGCAAGAGAGCTACTGAACAAGGCATAAAAGCTATTGAAGCAAAAAAAAAAAAAAAAAAAAAAACACTATGCACGATGGTAGATAAAGGTGTAAATGAGCTGAGCCATTTACGAGCAGTTTGGTGTTTGGCTCGATAAAAGTTCATTTACATTCAGATCACTTTATAAAGGAGCCAAAGTTGAACCTTATTTTAAAGTTTGATAAATAAATGAGTCGAGTTTAAGCAAAATGAAACTCGACTCGATTAGATTCGTGAATGACTCAATTTTAAGCTCGTGAATAAGCTCGATTAATAAACTCATAAACATCTTTATTATTATTATTATTATTATTATTATTATTATTAACTTAATAATTTTTGCACTCCAAAAAATATATTATAAAATTTCTATAAACTTTTTACTAATTCAAATTGACTAAAAATATATATATATATATTCCTGATTAACATAACATAATATTTTTATATTATATAAAATATTTTTTTATTAATTAATATATTTATAACACATGTAATGCTCAATTTTATGATTACATTTTTTCACTAATTGGATGTTTTTACTTTTATATTAGTTTTAAGTATTTTCATTATAGTTATTTTATTAGAAATAAATATTTAGGAAGTTGAGTATTTTGATAAGTTATAAATAAGTTTCATAATAAGTCGAGCTTGAATTTAACTTTATTATAATTTATTAATGAGCTAAACTCGAGTTGAGCTCAAGTTCGGTTCAACTTTTAAGCGAGTCAAGTTTAAATATAATTTTCAAACTCGATCAAAATTCGAATTTGAAAAAAAAAATATGAACCGAGCCTGAGCAAGCTAAAACTCAGCTAAGCTCTTTTATACCCCTAACGGTAAAACTAAAAGATCCCAAACCTTAAATGAAATGTTATTTACAAACAACAGAAAGTGAAGAAAACCAAACAAAAAATAGATAATGGTAGCCGCCGATGATTTCCCAAAAGAAACCTCGAGATAGGAAAGTTTTTAAAGAGAGAGAATACGCGTAAATTTATCTTTTAGTTGGAGGAAATTAATTAATTGGATTCCATCTTCTTTTTGTTCAAATCCCCTTTTCAAACTTCCTAAACTTTTTTTTTTTCAAAAGAAAAATTGAAAGCACACGCATACGTTTTTTTTTCCTTTCTTTTTTTTATTTTATTTGTTACATGTGCCTTTTCCTTTTGGGAAAATTTCAAAAATAACCAAAAAACAAAAATTTATATCTTTTTCACGGGGCAAAAAAAAATTCCAACTTCACCATACCTAAACAGGAAGTTAACATTTATACCGTATAAAACCCAAGCAACTGTTTAAAATCCAAACAACTGAACTAAAAATCCACAAAATCTCAAACCAAATATCAAAGCTCAAATCGATCTCCCATAGCTCAAACTAAAAATCCCAAAATCTCAATTGCTTTACCAATTATTTTGAAGCCAAAAACGAAATCAAAATCAATCTCCCATAGCTAAAAGAAATATTACAGGTTGGTATTCAATTTTCTTTCAAAATCAAGATCGCAATTTGTGTTTAAATTATTTAGATTATTTCTTCGTATGTCTGTTTGTTTTCGTAATTTTTGAGCTAAAGTTGATGAGGTAACACCAATGCAAGAGTTTCACACCAGTTTAGATGATTTATACTTGATTTTTGAAGAATAGATTAGTAAAAAAAAAAATTAATCTCAGCTTTGTATTTGATTCTCTCAAAATCAAAATCGGCTTTGTATTTGATTCCCTCAAAATCAAAATCGCAATCTATGTTTCAATTAATTAGATTCTTTGTTCTTTAATTTCTTTGTTTTCGTAAATTTCGTGCTAAAATTGATGAAATAACACCAATGTTGGAGTTTCACACTAGTTTAGTGATTTATACTTGATTTTTGAAGATGAAATCAGTAAAAAAAGGTAATCCCAAAATCTAAAAATTCAATTTACGTAATCTTCAACTTATTAGCAATAAAGTTTATGTTTCATAAATCTTTTACTAAAAATATAGTTGCTGTAATAGTTTCATATTATTAATAATGTATGTCTAAAAATGGAATGCTTGAGACATAAATTCATGGATTTTTTTGAATTTAATTCTGAGATGCATGTTCTTGGTAATGAGGAGTGTGCTTACTTGGAGTTTGCTTAATTTTTTTTGTTACTTTGATGCTTCTACTACATAATCAGGTTCATCTACGATCAATTACTTCCCTTCCAACATATTCTAATTTCAAAAATAAAATTTCCCTTCCAACATCAATGAATACAATACTAGTGTTCATTCAACACAATGGAAAATGGGATGAAAGTATGAACTTTTTGGACTTTGAAGTAAATGGAATTCTAATTCCAACCGATTGCGATTTTGACAATCTTGTGCAAAAAATATCAGACAAACTGAAAATCAAAAAGGAAGAAACAGTAATGAAGATACAATATCAGGTGAAAAATGGTTATCCACCATTAAAGATAGAAGATGATTCAAGCCTTTCATTTTATTTGGATTAGAAGAAGAAAGAATCAGATTTTGCAACCTATCCTTTGTGCATTACCATTGTGAATTCTATTTTCCCATAAGGACTTCTTAATTAGGAATTCTATTTTCCAATAAGGACTTCTTAATTAGGATTCTATTCTCCATAAGCAACAAATCCCATCATAAATATATATTGTGGAGAAAGAAATATATAACAAAAACCCAGAATTTTTTATTTTTAACTAAAAAAGTTGAGACTTTAACTCTTTATTTTATCTAACATGGGAAAGAAAATGGGAGAATTGATCAGGTTTCATTTGGGAGATTTTGCAACTTTTGTGTATAAAGCAATATTAGTTGAATTAGATAAGTGTCCAAAGTTGGCTAAATAGTCTTTAAACTTGCTTGTATTCTGTAATTAAGATAAAAAACAGGTTTAATGATAAACAATTCATCTCAAGTAACTTTTCAGAGCAAATGAAAAAGTTGTAATTTAAATTGCTTCCCCCAAGTTCTGGTTTGCCTAAGCACATATGTCATAATTTATGAGTATATATATATATATATATATATATATATATATATATATATATATATATATATATATATATATATATATATATATATATATATATATATATATATTATTTTTGAAGACTAACTAATTGATAAACTCACACAGTTTAATAACTAGTGCATAATTTAAACATGCATTTTCAACACTCGTAGACAATTTTAAGAATTACCTTTAGTTTTAAAGACTGAATGTAGTTTTCATTCAGCATGTCTTCAGCTTTTTTTGCTAGCCTTGTGAAAGTTGATCTTGTATTGTTTCTATTTGTACAACTCCATTCTTGCACTAAAGCACGCAAATACTTAAGTAATGTTATAATTGGTCGTTCTCTAGCTGCTTTTTTGGTTGCATTGAGTGATTCAGCTATATTTGATGTCATAATTGAGTATCTATTGTTGATAGAGTAAGCTCTAGCCCATCTATGATACCCAATGTTGCTCAAATAAGGTATAGGCTTTTTATCAACTTTGTTTAATTCATTCATATGATACTCAAACTGTTCAGTATTATATGCTTTTCCTGCTAAAAAAAATGATTCCTTAATTTTTTATGGATTTCTTATTTTTTTATGGATTTCTTTTGAAGTTAGTCTTTAGGTTATTCAATAAATGGAACATACACACTCCATGACTAGCTTCAGGATATATCTTTTTTACTGCATTTTCTATGCTTTCATGCCTATCAGAACTAATGCACATGCCTTCTCTATAACCAAATGCTTTTCTTATTTTGCTAAAGAACCATTCCTAAGAGGCATCATTTTCAAAATCAACTACAGAAAATGCTAGTGGAAAGATCTTACCAGCTGCATCTTGTGTTGTTGCCGAAAGTAATGTACCTCCATATGTTGCTTTCAAAAAGGTGCCATCCACAACCATAACTGGTCTGCAATATATCCATCCTTTTATTGACACATCAAGAGCCATAAAGACATAAAGGAATGTGCTGTCCTCTTTTGTTTCTAGCTCAACAACAGATCATGGGTTTGTGGTCTTCAACATATACCAAAAACTTAGAATTATCGTGTAGGAGTCATCTGGTTTACCTCTAATTTTCTCCAACGCTTTCTCCTTAGATCTCTATGCTTTTACATAGTTTAGACTGACACCATATTCATCTTTCATGTCTCTAACTATGTCTACTGGAGTGTATACTATTTTGATGCTGAGATACTTAGCTTTTATGCAATCAGCAACTATATCTGTAGTTGCTTGGCGTTGGTCACTTAGTCTTAGTTCCAAAGGGCAAGTGTGAATGTTGTTGAATTTTTGAACTACAAACATGTTTGTCGTGCTATTTCTTGATGCCCTTATTCACCATTTGTAATCATCATCCAAGCATTTTGCAAGAATTCTAACTCACATGATTTAGTCACTTTGTACTAAAAATGGTGTCTTAAAGCATAAAAACTCAACACTGTTTTGAATGTTTCTTTGTCTATGCAGATCTGTCCTTCTTCAATTTCTATATGTCTAGTGTTGCTAATGACAGATGATTCCATATTGTCACTTTTTGCTTCTTATTCTTGAGTTTTTTGGGTTTCTTGGATGACATTTCTGCTTATCACATTTGCAAAATCCACAAAATCTATAATGGTATTTGCTTCATATGCGTTTGTTGAACTATGTTGTGGTACTGAACTTGTAGTTGCTGGAGCTGGTTGACTTATTATAATTTGCAAATTTAACCTCGAGCATGATCCAAAGAATGTGTTTTGTGATTTTCCATCCACAATGGTAATGCATAACGGATAGGTTGCAAAATCTGATTCTTTCTTCTTCAATTCCAAATAAAATGAAAGGCTTAAATCATCTTCTATCTTTAATGGTGGATAACCATTTTTCACCTGATATTGTATCTTCATTACTGTTTCTTCTTTTTTGATTTTCAGTTTGTCTGATATTATTTGCAAAAGATTGTCAAAATCGCAATCGGTTGGAATTAGAATTCCATTTACTTCAAAGTCCAGAAAGTTCATACTTTCATCCCATTTTCCATTGTGTTGAATGAACACTGGTATTTTATTCATTGATGTTGAAAGGGAAAATTTATTTTTGAAATTGGAATATGTTAAACAAATTCAGATTTTCAATCTATGTTTGCTAAGGATATATACTTGAATGTAGTAGTTTGGGCAAGATAGTTTTCTGCTAGTAGAACACTTGTATCTTCAAATCAAAAAAGGGAAGTAATTGACAATAGATGAACCTGATTATATAGTAGAAGCATCAAAGTAACAAAAAAAATTAAGCAAACTCCAAGTAAGCACACTCCTCATTACCAAGAAAATGCGTCTCAGAATTAAATTCAAAAAAATACATGAATTTATGTCTCAAGCATTCCATTTTTAGACATACATTATTAATAGTATGAAACTATTACAACAACTATATTTTTAGTAAAAGATTTTTGAAACATAACTTTATTGCTAATAAGTTGAAGATTACGTAAATTGAATTTCTAGATTTTGGGGTTACCTTTTTTTACTGATTTCATCTTCAATAATCAAGTATAAATCACTAAACTAGTGTAAAACTCCAACATTGGTGTTCTTTCATCAATTTTAACAGAAAATTTATGAAAACAAAGAAATTAAAGAACAAAAAATCTAATTAATTGAAACATAGATTGCGATTTTGATTTTGAGAGAATCAAATACAAAGCTCATATTAATTTTTTCTTTTTACTGATATGTTCTCCAAAAATCAAGTATAAATCATCTAAACTAGTGTGAAACTCCTGCATTGGTGTTACCTCATCAACTTTAGCTCAAAAATTACGAAAACAAACAGACATACGAAGAAATAATCTAAATAATATAAACACAAATTGCAATCTTGATTTTGAAAGAAAATTGAATACCAACCTGTAATATTTCTTTTAGCTATGAGAGATCGATTTTGATTTCGTTTTTGGCTTCAAAATAATTAGTAAAGCAATTGAGATTTTGGGATTTTTAATTTGAGCTATAGGAGATCGATTTGAGCTTTGATATTTGATTTGAGATTTTGTGGATTTTTAGTTCAGTTGTTTTAGATTTTAAACAGTTGCTTGGGTTTTATACAGTGTAAATGTTAACTTCCTGTTTAGGTATGGTGAAGTTGAAATTTTTTTTTTTTTTTGCTTCGTGAAAAAGATATGAATTTTTGTTTTTTGGTTATTTTCGAAATTTTCCCTTTAAAATTTAAAAGTTTGGGCTCTTGAGCTGGGCTGAATGTAAAGCTTAAACACCTTGGATCCGGGCTCCATCTCCAGCTCGGCCTAGTAAGAATTTTTCTGCCAATATAACATTGTATTATTGTAGATAATAAATACCACTACATGCCATCTCAAAAAAATTAAAAAAGTAAATAAATAAATTGCTATATGACATCATGTTCAATGGTTCTTTTAATTTGTAAATAATTTTTTATTTTTGCGAGAAAATTTTAATACAAAATTAATGTAAAAAATTAATTTTATGCTAACAAAATCAAGAGTGTTTCGTTTTTCAGAAAAACTATTTTGACATTAAAGCTTCCGCCATCTATTTTATTTATGCATGACATTCAAATTCAAGTATATGAGTTTTTTTTTTTTACCAATCAATTTAAGCGTATCATTACAAAGGTATTTCCTAATAAAATTACAACAATCCACATGAGTAATTCTAGTGGGCTGGGGAGATCAATTTGGGATCTCGTAGCCAGAAGTTGTGAACTTAGAGTTCTGCTTTACGAAATGGTATTTCTTTCACAGGAGATTTATAATGTCTCATTAAACTGCAGATTAGTCCATTTCTTCCTCTGTAATCCTAAATAATTAGAGATGCATATCACAATAATGGTCCTTCTCCATCTCATCCGGGCCTTGACAAGGCATGATCTTCCTCTATAATCCTTTGGCTGTCATCAATCAAATAAACGAAACTGAGTAAAATAGCAAAATCAAAGAACTAAACCATTCTTTGGCACAAGGAAATTAATTGTAATCTCTTTTCTTCCACAACACCAAGATTTATAATGTTCATTAAACTACAGATCAGTCCATTTCTTCCTCTGCAATCCTAAATAATTAGAGATGCATATCACAATGATCGTCCTTTTCCATCTCCTTCGGGCCTTGACAGGGCATGATCTTCCTCTGTAATGCTTTGGCTGTCATCAATCAAATGACCAAAAGTGAGGTAAAGCGAATAGCAAATCAAAGAACTAAACCATTCTTTGGTGCATGGAAAAATCTCAGAAGGTGAGGTTTAACGGAAAATAAAATCTTTTTTTATGCAGATATGCCAGAACAATATGTATCAGACTATCACCATTATGTAGATAAATACTCATGATGAAATTTTACTTTGACTCAACTGAAATAAAATCTATCCCTTTATAAATTAGCTGGGGAATTATTACCCCAAGCACGTTGAAAATAAAGATCCAAAAACAGTGTGCCTATAGTTTCTACTAATTCCAAAGTCTCCGTTGCGATTGAAAGAATGAATAGACTTCTACCCAACTGGGTCTGATGGCTTGGTTCATATTTAGAGGCCTTAAGGAAGCAAATGAGAGGGTGAAGAGCTACAAAGTCTGCTTGGAACAGAGTGTCTTCCAAAACCCAAATTTATCAGTTCTAAAAGGTCACTTGCTCTTTCATTGATTTAAAAACGACATCCTAAAGGACCATCAACTTCACCAATGCAGTCCAAGAACAATATTTTATGAAAATGACTTATCAAAACTTGGAATGGGGCTTGAACTTTCAGCTTTGTTTTTTAATACTTTTAGTATAATCGTGCATGCTCCAACTGAACAATATTCTAAGTGCAAATTATTATTTCAAAGAGAGAGAGAGAGAGAGAGAGAGAGAGAGAGAGAACACCTTACATTAGCTCTACAGTCATTCAACAACTCAATATTAGACCATAACATATGGCAGACAAGGAAGGAAAACAAAAGGACAGAGGAAAGCCACTAAGACCCACGATATCTGTATCATTCATTGCTTCAAGCAAAAAGTTAAAACTATAGATATCAAGGGAAAAAATATGGATTGTTGCATACAACACAGCATAAGTTCACATGAAAAGTGATATAAGCTGCACATTTCTTCCAATACTTATGTATCAAAATTCAGTTTCTGTAAAAATAAATCCAGATATTTGAATTTTCTTTTCATGATAAAAAAAATATATAAATAAATAACATGTTACTAGAAAAACATAGTCAGAAATAGAAACAAAATGACACATAAAGTGAAGTCATTTACTTCCATCCACAATGATCCATTGGAAAAACACAAATAAAAGAGCAAATATTTCAAATTAATACAGCTATAAATGAACTGACCTTGCCATCTAAATGAGAAATGTCTGTCTCATTCCTTTCATCATCATCAGAACTTTCACTAATTAACTCCATTTGATCATCCCACCAACCTTGTTTAGGATCAACATAATCAGGGAGTTCATTGCAATTTTCTAGATCAATTGGCATCAAGTTTTGCTCTTCCAGAGATCGAAAATTTTCCATAATCTTAGCATTCATTTTTGTGTATACAAAATTGTCATGTGATACAGTCACTGCCCTATTCATCATCTTTGTCTGTGCAACATCAAATGCACTGGGCTTTAGATCACATGAACACTTACAAGGTTGGCTTAGAATTCGTATTGCATACTTCTTTAATATTGGAAGGTAAACCCCAGTATAATCCCACCATACACCTATAATAGTAATAAACCAATAATGTAATGTAGATATGGAATACATAGATTTGAAAAAAAAAGCCACAAAAAAGGAATAAAAGAAGTACAAAAAACTCACGAGGATGAGATACTTTCAATAACTCATGTGCCATCGTGTTAAACATCTTTGATATTTTTGCCTGATAAAGTTCCACCTCTTCAATGAATTTTTCTTTATCTTCATTCCTTACCATAGTTGAAATCATGAAATCTATGCCTGTCCTCATTTCAACATTAAATTTAAAGTTATCATTACACATGTAAGCAGGATTCAGAAAAGCAGCAGCTGCGTGTATTGGATGGATGATCTTGTTACTTCTCCATTTTTGAAATAAATCCAATATCATTTGATACTTTGTGTGGTCGTTACTATAATGCCTTTCAATTGTTTTTCTTGCCTTTTCCATTGCTTCATACAGATACCCTAAGGTTGATCTATCATCTTCCACCAAACGAAGTACCCTCACTAATGGCTCCATAGCATTTAATACCTCTTGCACTTGACTCCAAAAGTTTCCACTTTGAATAATGCCAGTAACCTTCTTTGTTCTTTTTTTATTATCCAACAGACTCCAATCCTCAGATTCAACAAGCTGCTGCAATTTGTTCTTATTATCCAAAATTGATTGGAGCATCTGATAGTTGGACGCAAATTTAGTCATGCAAGGATGTTTCAATTCACAATACTTTGTGTATCGCCTCATCAATGATAAAATGATGTCATCTTCATACATACAATTGACTATCAATTTTGCATGATCAATTGTCACATGTACCCATCCAACTTCATTGTATATAGCCTTCAGGAGAGAATGAACCTCATGAGCAGCACACCATATCTGGTAAATTTGAGGATACTCACTGAGAAGCATATTCTGAATGGAGTCGTATATAGAATCATTGTTTGTGATAATTTGTACAACATGATCAGCCCCAATATCCTCAATTACAGAAGAAACAATGTCTTTCACATCAAATTTTGCTTTTCGGTATTTTGGAATTTCATGCAATTTCAAAAATACAGCCCCTTCTGGAGAATATGCAGAGACATTAATAAAGTTCTTCCACATACCAAGCATTATGGTGCAACCTTTTATAGTCCATGATTGCCTCACATTTGTAACATATTTCTCAACTTCCATCTCAACTTCAGGAAAAGACTTGCTTTGGAACATCAAAGAACTTGGCAACTTATACTTAAAGCCAGATTCAGCTACTAACTTCACAAAGTCAACAAAAGATGGTGCTTCAATGGTATCAAGTGCGATATTGTTAGAGATAAAGAATACAGCGAGTTTTTTATTCGCTACACTATCAACAACTCCAGCAATTTCTGAAATTTTATAGTCTTGACATCTTTTTTGTGAATATGAGCAGGAATTTGAATTGACTTCTTTATCTGCAGTATCACCTAGACTGCTTGCAAGCTTACCAAGCTTAGAATTGGAACTTACCGAATCATCCCAATCTTCCCAATGTTCCTCCACATGATTGTCCAATTCACGTTTTCTTCGAACCATGGCAGCTTCACACAATGAGACATTGCAATGCAAAAGTCAGTATATGGAAACAAAATAGCTTATAAAAGAGCAAATTAAAAGAAGAAAATCTACTCTAGCTAGCATTGGAAAATTTTAACCAATTTCAATAAATGAGCCAAACTTGGCCACCAGTGCCACCATGTTAAGACTAAATTCATAATCATTTACAACATAAACCAACTAAATGATCCAGAAAATAAACAATAATAATAAAAAAAAAAAAAAGAAAAGAAAAGATTGACTGAAATAGACAGTCCACTTCTTATATGGATTTGTCCACCAAAAACAGACTGTTTATATGGCTGATTTGGTTTGCAAGTAAGCATTCAATTATTTGCAATGCCCCAGTACCAAAAGCACAGAGCCTTAATGATAAATATACCTAAAACTAAAAATTTGGTCAGATATACATATTAAAAACTCATTATGAAACTCAATAGCAGGATTAAAACCTTGATCATACCACAATGAAGCCTACCTGGTACCTGCTGCCTTTATTGGTGACTTAATTAATAAAGAAAAAAAATCTGATTCTTTTCACTTATTCAACTGGATTTGGATCCTCTCAACTCTCAAGTTCCTTCAAATATGGTTGATCATGGTTAGGATTGCATGAACATGATCCATGATTTTTAGGAGAACTTCAGAGGATCTTAATCCCATTCATTGCCGGTAGCACAATAGTGCTTGTCTCATAGTGCAGCCCTCTTTCCCTTATTTATTTATTTATTTTTATGATGGATCAAGAAATTCTTAAAAGGAAGAAGGCAGAACGAGGCAGACACTCTATCGGTGAACTACTAATCCCATTCTCCCAAAAGACCTCTCCCCAATTCAAGACTTGGCTCAAATTATCCCAAGTCAATGATTTCCATTTAAGAAATTAACAAAAACTATACTATCTCATCCCTAGTCAAGTTGACGATTACAAAGAAAAACAATTATTTGGAACAAAAGAATTCAAGAAACGAAAAAGAGTTCTGAAATTTTTCACAGTCAACTCATAATTTAAAAAACAATAAATAAAATGAAATGCATTAGCAAATAAATTATTACAAACACAATTGAAAAGATAACATCAACAAAATTATAGTTGGCATATTACGGATTTCGCTTCGTACCAGGGGAAAACGACGGCCAAGTTTGAGATCGACGGTGTTGCAATTTAATGGTCTGAGGGCCGACGACGAGTCGTTTGAAAGGAGTAAGAAATAAAGAGAGAGGGAGCTGAGGGTGACAACCGACAAAGAGAAGAATTTTACAGAAACCACAAAACAAATGTAATTATTATAAACAAAGGAAAAGGGACAGCTGACGTTATTTCAATCGCTGCTAATTTAGATTTTTTTTCCTTTCTTTCTTTGCGCGCATTTAGTGCGCTGCGAGCTAAAAACTTCGGCAAAATCGTAAACGCAAAACTGCGCCAAGACTGTTTGACGCTTTTTTGGCGCAATGTTGACTTCTACTATGCCACTCCAGCGCTTGCATTCTGCACCACAAAGACAATTATACCCACCCCCACAGTCACGGCCCATTCACAGGTCGGGTCCTACTCCAACCCAGAATGATTTCATATTCCCACGCTAGGACCTGAGTCAAACTCGGTTTAAACTCACGATATATCCGATTTAAAAAAAAAAATAATAAAAAAAAAGAATAATTAGATTGGATGAAAAAAAATAATAATAACAAAAATTCCGGCGTCCAGTATAAGAGTGACTAAAATCAAACTGAAATTATTAAATCAGATCAAAATTAACTGAATAATTAAAATCATTTTTCGATCATGGTTTCGGTTTATAACCGAAATCTTAAAGGGTTCAGTTTTAATTTTAATTTCAATTGTAATAATCAATGGATCTCATAAATTGTAATTTCATAAAAATTGTAATTTCAATTATTTTTCTTTCAATTTCTCCTCAATTTAGGGAGAAAATAATTTGTAGGTCCCATAAATTATTTTCAACTCGTATTATCATTTCTCCCACTTTTTCAATTTTTATCTTATGTTTGGAATTAATTTGTGTTGAGAAAAGGAAATGAGATGAATGAAAATAAGAGAATAAGATAATTAAACTCAGCAACTCCTTTTCTCTATTTTTTACTAGTTGTTAAAGGATGAAATATATATATATATATATATATATATTATTTTATGCTTGGAAAAGGGTGAAAAATAAGAGGAAATAAAATATATAAAATATTATTTTATTATGCTAAAATTATAAATATATCCTTATTTTTATTTTAAAAATATGATAATAGGGAGAAATTACGTCCATTTTCTTTCCAGATTTACAGGGAAAATTTTTGGTGGTTTCCATATTTTCCATATACATTTTTTCACTCATTTCCTTTCTCCCTATTTTATATTTTTTTCAAACAATATAAAATTTAAAATTTTTTCCCTATTTTCTTTCATCTCTCTTGCTATCCTTTTATTTTCCACTTTTCCCAAATATGTAATTACAAACAAAAAGATGAGGAAAAATTATGTTATTTTCTAATTTTGTTTTCCTTCCTTTCTTATTTTCCATGAATCTAAACAAGGGGTAATACGTATAATTAGCTAGCAAATTTTATTATACATTTAGTTAGTTATAAATTAAAAAATTAAATAAATAAATCATCAAACCCCATTGGAAACTCATAAAAAAATAGTTGAATCTCAAAATTAACTTAAAATATTCAAGTTCCATTTTAAATAACGTATATGAAGAATCTAACTATTTAAACCTAGTTTGGATTCAAATTCGATCCAACTCAGACTTGAAATACTTCTACTCATATGCTTAGCTTTAATATGGTGATAATATATACATTCTTTAAATTGGATAAGAAATAGAATTTCAAAATTTTCCCTTTTATAGATTTGAAAAAAAAAAAAAAAAGATCAAAAGTTTTTAAATTATTTCAAATTTATATGTATGTCACATCCTAGGATATATAACTCTACTAATATCATAAAGAAAAATCTCGAAATAATACTAAGCAAGCAATCTAAACCATGAAAACATCAAAACCATGAAAACGAAATATATATATATATTTGAAATATTTCCCATTAATTCGTTCCCCATTTAAATACGCTTTGAAACTTCTTTTTCTAACATCTAAAATTCTATATTTCAAAAAATAATTATCATTATCAACGTTAAACATACTCTAAAATGATGTTTAATAATATTATTACACACTTAAAATTAAAATTTTTTCATTTTTTATTTTTCATTTTAAATTATTTGAAAACATTTTACATAAAAATCTCAATTAAGCTAATATTTACTTAAAATAATAAATTAAAATTTTTAATTTAAAATATACACTAATCAGAATAGGTTATCAACCTTATAAATAATTTTAATCAAAATTTAATTTTTAATTTTCAATTTTACCAAATATCCCACAATTCTCTAACTTTTTTTAACATACTCTAACTTGGATTGTCCAAAACGACATAAATTTCTACTTTTTAATTTTCTCGCATGTTGTATCTCACTGTAGGTACGAAACTAGAATCATTTTATTGAAAGGTTGAATAATTTTTATAAAACTAATTTTTTTTAATGTGTTTTTCACATTGATTTTCATTATAACTCGTTTTAAAATATAATTTAATTTGTAAATATTTATATTTTAAATATTAATATAGATATTATATGGCATATAAATAATTTAAATAAATAATATATTATATTATATTTTAAATTATGATATATGTTATACAACATAATTTTTTTATAAACTATATTTTTAGTATAACTTACTTTTTTTTTTATTTAACTTTTCACTTTTAGTCAATACTTTCATAATAAATGCTCAAACACCTATTAATAACACAACATATAATTATCCACGGTAAATATACTTGTACGTTAGATATTATTAGTCCTTAAAATGAAAAAGATATCCATCATTTTCAGCTCATGACAATGGTTTCTTTAGCAATATAATATGTCTTCCTATATGTTGTCGTACTATTATTTTTGTATATATAACATTTCTGTTAATTTTTTTACATATCATCCTTGTTCTACTGAGTAATATTATAAGTCAATTAATTTTTAATTCTAACTTGTAAGGTAGTAAGTTATTTACTAACAATGTGTTTTAAAACTATACTTTAGTACAATTGACACTTTTTTTTTTGTTATATTTGATATCATATTTTAATATTCTTTCTCGATCCCTTTATTTAATTCAAATGAAACTTTTTTAAATTTGAGAAAATACGAGCATTTATAAAATTTTACAAATAAAATATTTAAATCTAATTTGACTCTTTCTAATTGCACAGTTACACAATACAATAAATTATTTATGAAGAAGTGTGTTGTTCTGAGAATAAGTGGTAGAGCTTGTGGGTATTATGTTGTATTCGAATTTCATACTTGTATGTATTAGTGCGAGTCTTACTATTACCAAATAATAAAATGCATAAAATGAATAAAAATAGGAAAGTTTTTTAATTTATGATTATTCCACTATTCAATATAAAATAAATATAAAATAAAGATATCTTTTGATTTAAAATAAATATAAAATTTGATTTAACTTTTATCCTTTTTAATTCGTATTACAAATTTACTTATTTATATATTTTTTTATATTATATTAGATATTTTAAACTCAATTTATTTATTTATCTATATTTATTTTTTAAATGTCATACTTTTATTTTTTTTATGATCAAAGATTTTCTCTAATATAAGTTGAAATTTATCTGAGAATCTAATAATTTGAAATTTTTAATAACTTTATTCTTTCAAATGATTTAATAGTTTGAATTTTAGATTAATTCTTATTTGCTTAACAAATAGAAAGAAAATTAAAGGACAACTATAAATCATCTTTTTTTGTTAATATATGTAAAAAAAAATATTGAATTTAATTGTACCTTAGCAAGTACAAAAATTGCTAATTCCTGTTATCAAAAGAGAAATTTTATATTATTTAATTAAGCGAAAAAATAAACATTTTGTTTATTATCAATATTATTTTTGTTTTGTCATATTTGTTCATTAAAAAATATAAACTAATAATTTTGATGAAAAAAATTTTAAAAATTGTTTACTAATTTCCCCTTTTTTTTGCCTATGAAAAAATACATTACTAAATAACATAGTATTATAAATATATTTGTAATAGATTATTAATTCTAACCACATAAATAAATAAAAACATTAATTTGTTTCATTGTGATAATTTATATTTTTGCAACTTTGATATTTAATATCAAAATATAATATAATATAATATAATATGTTGTCATAAAATAACAAATTAAAACAAATTAACTATTTTTTTTAGAAATTGAAATTGTATCTAAATAAATAAACTGATCTACTAAAATTATATAGTATAAAAGATTTTTTACCTCAATCTATTTTTTTATTATTTTGAAGGCGGTTTTAATTATTTAAGTATAATTATATACTTTTACATTTAAATAAAAAATAAAAAAAAAAGAGTTTGACCCCTTCAAATTCGTCCCTCAATATTTCTCGTTCTATTTTGCTAACCAAACATAGTTTTAGCATTATTAGAGAATGGTCTTAATCAGTACAATGTATAAATTGGTAAGATTTTTATTTTCCAAATATTTATTTTAGATTTTTTTTCAAATTCTCCTGCATAATTTAAGACTATGCATGGTGAAGTTGAAATGAGAGAAGGGAGAGAAATTGAAGAAAAATTGGTAATTATTTATTTGGCTTTAATTTTTTTATAATAAAAGGAAAAAAAAAGGATGGAAATAATTCAACTCTATTCTTCTTATATGAATTGAAATTGTTACACACTAAATTTAGGTGAAAAACGTTTAACCTATTGAGAGAGTTTATATTTTATTTATTTTGTCCAAATTAATCCCCTAACTAGGAACACTAGCTAAATCAAGACAAAACCTTTTTTTTTTTTGTGACATTAGTCCTTATATTTGGCAATTTTTGACAAATTGATCCAAAGCCAAAATTCAAGAGGGAGAGTGAACTCCACTCTCTTTCAAATCAAGTTATTTGCAATTTAAACAATTAAAAAAATATATATATAACTGTTAATTAAAATTAAAAAAAAAAAAGAGAGAGAATTAAGAATATGATTTAGGCAGGTTATACTGCCAACTTCTTTATCTTATATTTATATTTTAAATTTTATTATTATTATTATTATTATTATTATTTGTTTGTTTGTTTATAAATTTATTGGATATGTTGGAGTTTTCAGTCACCCAAAAATTAATCATTATATAATTATTTTATTGTCAACTTCTTCATTTTGCATTTATATTTTAATTTATTTTATTTATTACTATTATTTATTTATTTATAAAATTATTAGGTACGTTGGAATTTCTGGTCCTTGAAAATTAACCAGCTGGGTGCCATTGTAATACCTCAAAAATTTCCATAATTTTAAAATTTTAATTTCTTTCTATAAATTATATAATGATTAATTTTCAAATGACTAAAAACTCCAACATACCAAATAAATTTATAAATAAACAAACAAATAAATAAATAAAATAATTTAAAACATAAATATAAAATAAAGATGTTAGCTGTATAATCTACCTAAATCATATTCTCAATTCTCTCTCTCTGTTTTTTTTTTTTTAATTTTAAATAACAATGATATAATTTTTTTAATTGTTTAAATTATATATAACTTGATTTGAGAGAGAGTGGAGTTCATTCTCCCTTTTAATTTTAACTTGGGACCAATTTGTCAAAAATTACCAAGTATGAGAATTAATATGATAGAAAAAGTGATTTTTATTTTGATTTTGCCCAGTATGCCAAGTTTAAGGACTAATTTTGTGCTTTTGTCTTTTATTTCCATTTATTTCTTTTCATTTAAACAAAATAATATTACGAATAAATTATTATTTCATTCCTAAATTTTGACCCAAAACACAATTGGATCCCTCTATTTTTAAAAATCAATTAAAATATCTTTATATTTTAAACTCCTTAACTACGAAGTCCTCCCATTCATATTTTTTGAAATTTTCCATTAATCAACCCTCAAATTAATATTTTATTATAAAATAAACTTCTTAATACCAAAATTACACTACGAAGTCCTCCCATTCATATTTTTTGAAATTTTCCATTAATCAACCCTCAAATTAATATTTTATTATAAAATAAACTTCTTAATACCAAAATTACACTACGAAGTCATCCCATTCATATTTTTTGAAATTTTCCATTAATCAACCCTCAAATTAATATTTTATTATAAAATAAACTTCTTAATACCAAAATTACCCTTGCTCTGGTATATATAACCTACAACTAAAGCTTATCCACTATTTCCCTCTTTTTTTTCCTTGTCATTTTTGACACCCACCTAAAATTCCCGCTATATTCATCTATAAAAGGCTAGATTGATTGAGTTAATTGTGGTTAATTACACCATTCTTATCCAGATATTTGAAATGGAGGGTGTAACTTTCAGGTAGAACCATCTGCATTAACAAATCAAAATACAGATTAACCAACTAATTACAAAAAAAGGGCAATTTTTTACTTACACATTTCATCAAACATGTTGCGTGCAATATTCAATTAACATTCAAACTCAACAAATCATCAGAGAAATCATATCTCCAACGGAAAACATACATTTTAAATGCCATATACTGATAAAAAACACAAAATGAAACAGAACTCTAAACCCTTAATTCATAACAATATCAAATAACCACATCAAATTCTACTTTATAAACAAACAAAACATGTAAATTTGTACACAACATCCATTAAGTATTTCAATTTTATATTTTTGAAACTTAAGCCCTAAATTTTACAAAACTATTAACTTAAAAAAACACAAAACCTAAACCTTTCTCGCAAAAGACAACAATTAGTTAAAGCAAACAAAAATTGGGGAAAATATCAAGCATCAGAATTTGTATTAGATAGAATAAAAAAAATAAAAAAAAAAAGAAAGAAAGAAACTTTTGCAAACATGAAAATACTCACGTAAGATTGTACATCTTCTATCTCAAAATCAAGTCATATATTACACTAGAATTACTAAAATTTTTCAGTATTTTTAATTCCCAAATAATGATGGCAGCGGAATTAGGAGAAGAAAGGAAATTGGCTCATGCGAAGAAAGAGAAGTTCATTCAAAATGTGTTCGTATAATTTTTTGCCTATCTGGCTTATTTGTTTTCATAAGTACCCTTTTTGGCATTTTCATACTCTGTTAACAGAAAATTTCAAAAAATATGAATGGAAAGACTTTGTAGTTAACGGATTTAAAATATAGGGATATTTTAATTGATTTTTAAAAACTGAGAGATCCGATTATATTTTAGATCAAAACCTAAGGATGAAATAGTAATTTATCCTAACATTATTTGCCTCACTTCATCTTATTAATCAAAATTCAATTTGTTAAATAATACAAGTTGAAATTTTCCCCCTCCTCTCTCCTCTTCTCTCTTTCCCTCCTTTTAAAATAACTTTCCCTCTCTTTCTCAAGCATATAATTTTTTTTTTTTTAAAAAATTGAGAAGGGATGATTAATCATGGGTCCATTATCCAGGTGAATATACACTTATGAATATACACTTATCTCTTGGCTAAGGAAGAAGTATATAACCTTGATACCCTAGAGGAAAGCTAATTGTAAATTTTGCTAGCCAATGAGTTTCAAAAAAAAACAAAAAAGTTGATGCCATGTTAAAGCTACTAATTAATCTTATATTTTTGTTAAACCAAAATTAATCTTATATTTTTCTTAAATGTTTATAGGATAATTAATTAAATTATAAATTCATATGGTAAAAATATCATATGATATGATATGCAATACACAATATAGTTAATAATAATTCAATTAGGAAAATATATAATAATACGTGAACATCAACATAATACAAAATAATACATTCAAGTTCATGTTTCCATAATCTACAGCTGAAGTAATAGATTAATTCTACTTAGATTTTCTCCTGATAAGAACCTAAACAATGACATTAGAAATAGAAGATTCCAAATAACTTACCCTTAATAATAAAACAATTGATCATCATGTTCTTGATTAATTGAATAAGAAACAGTGGATTCTCCTAAAGTAGCATCGGCTTCTCTAGTAGGCAAAGCCGCATAATCCTTATTATTCCCTTCATCACCATTAATATTCAAGTTATTTGCTAAACCTCCAGAAGATGAACCATTGATGAATGGTTCAAAAAATGTTTCTGCTCCAAGAATATTACAACCAATAGGGTCGACACAAGAAGTACTAGGTCCAGCTCCAGCCGTATTTGGTCCTTGCCAATTTTGGGTGGACATCTGCATATTTCCTACATTCTACATTGAAACAGGGCAATGCAATTAGCATTAGAGTAAATCAACATGAAACCATTATACGTTTCCAATACCATTTATTAAGCCAGAGTTCATGTATATTATTTATATAGATAATGCTATATTCAGTATGTTTGAGTCTGATGACCTAAATCTGATATTTGCCAACGCGGGCTTATGCGCAAACCCACTGGGTTCCAACCAATATGGCTAGGAATTTTTGTTTTTTAAAGAGAAAATTATTCTAAATACTCCTTTTTAATTTTTTTTTAACAAAACCCTTTTATCTTTTTAGATTTTCAAAATTGCCCATATATATATATATATATATATATATATATATATATATATATATATATATATATATATATATATATATATATATATATATATATATATATATATATATATACTTATAGTGTATTTTTGATATACTTATTATATACTTTTAAAAGTTGGGCATTTTTTAAATAGAAAATTTCATAATATATATTTTTGAAAAAAAAAATGAGGAAAGATATATATAAGAATATTTTATCCTTTTTTGGATATTTGTGTAAAATCTCTTTTTTAAAAATATCTTTTTTTTGATATATTTATAATATATTTTTAATATACTTATAATAGTCAGATTTGATGTAAATAAATAAACATTGAAAATATGGCACGTCAAATTTGTAAGTCGAACTGGAATTATAACAGGAACAAAATTGACCAAAATTTAAAAATTTATGATTTAAATTGCCAAAATTAAAATATATTTGCAAAGACAAAATTAGAATTTGAAAATTTTTTTTTATGTAATCATATAATTTAAATAAATTAAAGGGATGAACAATTTTTAATAACTATCATATTCAGATCTTTTGTAAATCCTAATTGAATAGAAAAAACAAATTATTTGAATAATATTTTAAATTTTCATCTTCTGTCTAAATTATATTTTCTTTTCCTAATACATTTTTTTTACTGTTTTTTTTTTCTTTTCATTTATATCACTATTTATATAAACACAATTTATGTTTAATTGTTTTTGTATTTATATTTCACCCTAATCGGAAAAGATGTGTACCTCAATCTGACGTTGATGATGGATGTAAAAAAGTATATTGTGCAGGATCTGTTGCATGTTAGTGTCCTGAATCCATTGACATTTTTAATAAAAAAAAGAAAAAAAATTACTAAAAATGGATATGAATTTAATTGTTAACGTTAACACTCCTAAAAAAAAGAAAATAAAAATATCTACAAAAAAAGGCTATACCTGAGCCGCATGGCACATTTGTGACTGGACAAAGGAAATTAGCTTTCCAAGGATTTCATCCCCACTAACCTGTATCCAATAACGGTTTAATTTATTGAAAAAATATGTTTAAAAAAAAAAAGTCATATTGCAAGAGATTAAAATATTTTCATCAAATTACGATTTGAAATTTATTTTCGTTAACTATATATTAAAAAATATAAAATATGTCATATTCCAAAAAACTAAAATATTTTATAATATAATAATTCAAACAATTAATTAAACCACAATCAAATTTTAAAATATCATATTTTTAAATTTTAATGAAGTTTTAACTTCTAAAAATTTTAATGAAATTTTCCGGAGCGTTTGATAGACCATAATGAGATGTAATATAATATAATCAAATGAATTTCTAATGTAAATTATATTAAAAATTTATTTAATTATTTTATAATATATCTTATTACGGTCTACCAAATACATCCAGTTCCAGTAAACAAACTAATGGACTAAGAATAACACAGTAAACACCTCAGTATTGGTAAGGGCCAAATCTTGCTCCATTCTGTCATTCAAGACATCCTTCGCTGCCTTCTTGTTAGAGACCTTCAATAAGCTAAGTATTTAGAATTGCATTTGCAATAACATATAAAAATATAGATAATTTTATTATTGTTATATAAGTATATAAGTCTCATACTTATTTATGCATATAGTATTTAGAATTTTTCATTTAAAAATTAACATTGAATATTCAAATTTTAATTATTTTATTATTTAATTTATTCATAAGTATTAAGATAATATTATAAATTTTGAAAAAAATAATACTTAGTCCGTTTAGCGCGTGGGGTATAAAACTAGTTAAAATATATTCTTGAAATTTGATGTAATATATATTTTTAAATTTCCTATTTCAAATTAGATATTCTAATTATTTTGTTGCCATCAATGAAAAATATTAAACTTTAATTATCACAGAATAAAATATAGGGAAAAATACATAATTGTGTATCATAAGGACTAAAGTAAAGAATTTTAAAAAGCTTCAATGACCAAAATCTCTAATTTTAGAACAATAAGATTAATGAAAGGATATAGGAATTAAACCAGCAAAATTCAAGGATTTTTAATAATTTGCCCTGCAGCAGACCCCAAAAAAAAAAAATTATCATGGACATAATTTTGATATAATTCTCTAATTTTAATAATAATTTAACCTTATTTCAATCATTTAGAAACTAAAAATGGCAATAACTAACCTTTTCATTTATACAACAAGAGCATGTTGTATCTTTTGCATGATTGTCAGAATTTCCATTGAACAACTCAAGTTGATCATCCTCCCAACCTTCTTTAGGATCAATATAATAAGGCAATTCATTGAATTTTTCAAGATCAATTCTTCTATCTTGTTGTCCTTCCATAGCTCTAAAATTTTCCATCATCATTGTATTCACAGTCACATACAGAAGATTGTCCCATGGCATTGATGCTGCCATTTTCTTCTTTCTTTGGGCAAATAGGAATGGACTTGGCTTTAGGTGACATGAACTTTTGCAAGTTTGACCCAAAATTTGTATTGCATACTTCTTTAAAGTTGGAAGGGGTTCCCCACAACAATCCCACCATACCCCTACATTTGTAATAAGCCCAAAAAAAAAAACCATGCAAGAACATAAGTTTTTATTTGATTCAAAGATTTCTATTCTTGAAAAATCAAACAAAATAGAATCTATTATATTGATTTATAATGTAATTTTTTTTCCCTCCTATGAAACTAGGTTAATTCATTATTGAGAGAGAATTGCCTATTGGATTAAGAAAATAATGAAGTACCAATAAAATTATAAGAGTAAATGTATGTGAAATTGAAGGACAAATATATGTGAAAAAAAATAATAAATACGATAATTAATAGAAACAATAAAAACTTACTAGGATGATGCGATTTCATCAACTCATTTGCCAAATCATTGAAGATCTTTTGTCCTTTGTTTCTATAAAGTAACATCTCTTCTATGAATTTTCCCTTTTCTTCCTCACTTACCAAGGTCTTCAACACAAAATCCATGCCTCCATTCATTTCACTGTTCCATTTAAACTTACCATTGCACATATAATCAGGGTTTAAAAAGGCTGCAGCAGCATGTATTGGGTGTCTAATTTTGTTACACCTTTCTTCAAATAACCTCAATATTTTCCCATATTTTTCCGTTTTATCAATACTATAATGCTCAATTTTTTCTCTTGCCTTTTCCATTGCTTCATATAAATACCCTGAAGTTGACCCATCATTTTCTCCTAAACAAAGGACTTGAACAAATGGTTCCATTACCTTTATCACCTCTTCTACTTGACCCCAAAAATTTCCATCCTTGGCAACAAATTTTTGCAATTGGTCCTTACTACCCAAAATTGATCGGAGCATCTGATAACTAGAGCCAAATTTAGACATACAGAAATGTTTCAATCCCCTGCTTTTTGTGAGTGGCAAATTTCTGGTATTTTGTTGCGCAAATTCTACCAACAATGTTGCAGCATCAATTGTTGATTTTACCCATTCAACTTCATTTATAGCCTTCAGAAAAGAGTGAATCTCATGAATAACACATGAAATTTGGTAAATTTTTGGATACTTGCTACTGAGAATGTCCCTAACATAGGAAAACACTTCAATATCATTAGTCACAACTTGCAAAACCCTATCAACCCCAATTTCTTCAATTGTTTTAGAAAGAAACCCATCTTTAAAGAACTCTAAAATTTCATAGGAATTCAAAAAAATTACCCCTTTTGCACAATATATCATGACATTGATGAACTTACTCCACTTGTCAAGCATTATTGAGCAACCCATTTTTCCCCATGACTCCTTCACTTCCTTTACATAACTTTCCACTTCAGGAAGAAATTCCATTCCAAGCTCTGAAGAACTTGGCAGCCTATAATCCGGTCCACAATTAGCGACACTCTTGACAAAGTCGACGAAAAATGGTGTTTCAACAACATCAAGTGAAGTGTTGTTAAAAACAATGAATCTTGCAAGCTTGTTATTCGCGACATTCCTATTTTTCGCAATTCTTTTATCCTTTTCATGTGTTTCTGTGACTGAAAAATATGGAAATAAACCTCTTGAGAAAACGTCTGATGCAGCTGAAGAAGTACTTACAGTGGTTCTAGCTCTCTTGTTAGAATTTTCAATTGCTATAATAGCCTCTTCTCGCACATTGGAAGGAACTTCATTGCATATTGTAACTCCTTCGCCAATAGTTCCAGCTAAGTGATGTTTAATTCTTCTAATGTTTCCTCCAGCAATTTCTTTTTCACAAAATTTGCAACGAGATCGATTATTCTCTTCTTCCACTTCAACATACTTCCAGAAGGGATCTTTTCCTCTCATAACTTTATAATCTACACAATGAACTAAAAATTTTAAAGACAGAAAATAAATTGTACAAATTTTAATAAGAAATCTAGTTTTGTTAGTTTCTATTTAATAATGAGAAGATATAAGTTTTACCAATTGAATTTAAAAAAAGCAAGCAGCTTAGCTAATGAAACAGGGTTAGCCACAAATTTGCTTCCAAAACCTATAAAAGGGCAAGAAAAGAATACAAATATAATTAAACTACGAATTAATATTTCCAAAATCTACTGAGTCAAAGGAATTTAAAGTCGATCATATTCCAACTCTAATATTTACTCATAAAATAGTTTCACCTTGCCACTATCCTAAAATACCAACAGTGGTTTATTAGTTTATTAGTTAAGTACTTGTTATAGTATAGGAGGTAGGAATTTCAAGCCTTATTTAGTATTAAATTCTCACTTTCTAAAGAGTATTTCTCAAACAAATCAATTCTTAGTAGTGAATTTTTATATTGTACTCTTTCATTTTAATTAACTTGACATAAAATATAATTATACCTCAGTATATAATAAAATTTGATTAAAATTAAAAGTAAAATAGTCAACTAATAACTAGATAACTAAGAAAGTGTAAATTAGTAACTAGATAACCAAGTATAACTTGCTACCTCCTATGTAAAGAAGTTACTTCTCCTATGTAAGGAAAGTTGAACACTCTGTTCTTAAAAAAAAAGGTTAGAAAGTATAATAGAAATCAAATATGATGAAATTATATACTTCTCAGAAATTCAACTTCATGAGATACTTTTTTCGTTCCAAACAATACCTTAAATAAACTTTGATGGTCTTTCATCTCCAGCTATATGAATTTCTAATATAAAAAAAAAAAAAAGCGCCAAATATTGGCAAATTTAATAGTAACAAAATGCACATATATATATCAATTGAAAGCTAATGATAGATATAAATGAGTCTTCTTCAAAGCCAAAGTTAATGATAGCTTGTGAAAATAGCAAGAAGAAAGAATTGACTTAATAATATTGAAATAGGTTATAGAATTGCGATCTTAGTTGGGATAACTATAACAAAAATAGCATCATAGATCTTAAATATGCAGGATTAACCCAAATATAAATAGAATAATTAATGCTCTAAGATCATTTTTACTAAAAAGAACCATTGCATAAGAAAGATCATTAGCACAAAAATTCCAGTGAATAATAAATTCAGAACAAATTAATACAAGCCATAAAAAGCCACTTTAAAAGAATGGAATTAAAGCAGAATAAACCAACTATTTTTCTTGAAAGAAAAAAGAAAAGAAAGTTGACTTGGTTGACTATTTCAGTTCTTACCTTGAAGAGAAAGAACGGAATAATAATTCTGGTTAGTTAATTAAGAGTGGTTATGAGAGGTAGAGGTAGTAATGGATCTGGTGATTGTATTAGTGAAGTGAAGGAGAGGATGATTAGGGAAAAAGAGAATAGCAGTCACAGAGCAGGCCGGCAAGTGCCCAAGCCACAGCCAGTAGCTGGCTAATTTCTTTTTTTTTTTTTCTTAGCGCGTTTTTTAAACGTTGTCAACGACACAAAAATTATTAAACGCTAAGCCGTTGAGGATTAAGTCTTTTCACAGCATGTGCCTCTCTCGTCAAACACCGCATTAAAAATGTCCATTAAATTAATTAAAAAGTTTTAACTTTTGATATTTATTGTCTGAACACTACAATCATATTTTAATAAAATATTACTATTTTCCTATGAATTATATTTAACTTTTATTTTTTTATTTTTTACTTTCTAATTTTTCAAAATTAAAATATTTCATTTCCCCGGTTCAATTTATTAGATATTTATTTTGTATATATATAAAAATATTTTATACCAATTAAATATAATTTAATTGATCTTTTCATTTTTTTAAATAAATAAAAAAAAATACTTTAAAATTTTATTATGTTCCCGTGGAATGTTCTTTCATCTTAGTATTAAAAAAACACATTTAACTATTATTTGTGTTCTTTGGATTATATTCTATTTAAGAATAATATTATTGTGAGTAGATGTTGACTGTTTTTTTTTTTTTTTTTTTTTTGAATGATGCACATTCTAACCGGGGGGATGCATATAGACTTTAAGTAGACTTTATATGGTAGTAATATCTATCTATCTATAGCTATACATAAAAGTCTCCTAGCAAAAAAAAAAAAAAAAAAAAAACTCTTAAATTGATTGCTTTACATTCATCTTTAAATACAATTATTATTTTATTATTTTTGTACTCTAATAAAGACAAATTCTATTAAAAAATTATAAACAAAATTAATTAGAATAAAAATTATAGTTTTAGTTCACATTTTAATAATAAATATAATAAATAATTTCACTATAAATATAAATTTATAATATTATTATTTTTCTCATATTCGTATTTATTTTATAATATTAATATCTCATATTTGTTCAAAATATTAATTTCTTTTATTCAACATGATTTTTTTTATGAAATTTTTTTTATTAATTTTAGTTTAACTTACATTTTAATGATTTAATTTTATTTTTTATTTTTTTTTAATTTTCTTTGCTTTTACATATTAATATCTTATTTATATATTTAAATATATGATATATTAAGTTTATATAGATTCCAATGATATTTTTAATTTATTTATTTATCTAATATATACTTTAATTAAATTTAATGTAAATTGTTTCAAAACTCATTGATTATTAAACATCATATAAAGCCACACGTTTGAAATCCATTCAAACAATCTGAAATTCATACAAAAAATATGAAAGGAATAAAATTTATTAGCATATATGAACAAATAAATTCTCAAATTTGAATCTCCATGAAAACAAAGGAATAAAAAGCTATTCATTCTCATAATCTTCTTAATTTGCAGGCAGGCTTTCCTTTAAATAGCACTTCTTTTTTTTTTTACCGTGACATTTTTCATTTATTACCTTTATCTTTCTTCTCAAAATTCTCAGCCAATAGCATGTTATTAGCTACTTATAATTAATTTACCATGAAAACTAACAATTAAAGAAAAGCATAGCTTGAAGGACTTTGGTCCCTGGGGAGAGGTCAGCCTCCTGTGAGAGCAATTTAACCCAAAAATAAAATAAAATAAAATAAAAGGGATAAAGAACAATTAGACCAATTCATCTCCTCAATGAATTCAAAGCTATTGAGACCAGACATCATTGATTATACAAAACCAAAACACCTACCTAAACAAATGAAATGTAAAATCACAAGAACACTTGAGATGAACACTAACCAAAATGTCTTTAAAAGTACACAACTGTTTTTGAGTTGTAACAATGACCAAGCAAAAGGATAAGGTAAATGAAGAGATGGACTGAACATCTGAAATGTGTTCTACAAGGATAACAATTTACCCAGTCATCCAATCCTCCCTCTTCCCCCCTTCACCACAAAACCCCACCATAATAAATTAAGACATTCCTTGGTACACGCCAACAAAGAACAAACATGAGAGTGAAGGATCACAACATTTCTTGTGATTTTCTCACGCAGCGGCTTACTTTTTTCTTGAATTCATCTCTCCTCTCTCTCCATTCCTTCTGCATAACAGATGCAACGATAAGTTAAAACACAAATTTAGGCAAGAAGGATCTTTTATCTTCTTGTTTTTTATTGGACTGAATGAAAGAAGCATACGAATTTTTGCCCAAACCATCCAGCAGTTAGCTTCACGATCACAGTAACAAATATAAAAACAATCCAACCACCACACCAATCTGCTAAAAGGTAAGCAGCTCAATATTGTGATGAACAGCCAAAGTCCAGAAACAAATATCACACAACTAAAATTAATATTTTTACATATAACAATGTTATGTACCTTACATGAACCTGCACTGCAGTATTCTCATATCTTTCTATACCAATCATTTCCTTCATACTAGTATATTTTTGCATTTGCCAGACCAATACTTTCTTTCATTTGCTTTAAACCACATGCCATAAGTTGCAACAGAAAATAATAAGACAAAACTTTCACAACAACTACTTTACCAGAGAATGAGCATTCAGGATACCTAGCATGATCAACTCAGAGAAATACATCCAATCAGCATCTAGAAGCAACAATTGCATATTTTGCTCAACCAAAAACTATGTTATATTTGGTAATTTTGTGCATGATCTCCCATAGTTAATTTGTTGTATAATTCAGGAAATAACAAAAATATAACAAACTTCAAAGTAGATTCTTAAGTTGCCAAAATATGGGGTGACAAGAACACCAATTATGACTTACTGCAGCTTCAACATTTGCAGGTGATTCATCATTAGGACTGGAAAGCATTGATATGATACTCAAAACTATGCTTTCAACCTGCCCAGAATACATTTTTGCATCTGTTAATACATGTCATAACTAAAAATAGAAATGCTTGACAAATATGAACATGTAGCTCAATGAAGATAACCCATTTGTACTATTTTATATCAAATGATGAACCTGAACATAAGGGTACTGAAAGGTTTTATCATTATAGAAACATTGCAATTAAGTATGTTGGTTGTAGTTACATTGCTAATGACAGCCATGAAAAAAAAAAATGTATCCCATTTTAAAAGAGAAATTTAAATGACAACACTAAAAAAGGGTGCATCCATGCTTGTGCCAATTGACGTTCAATTGCACTCGATCAAATCATTGAACCACGATACAATAATCACCACGTACTTCTACTTATAATTATCACACTTGTACTTCTTTCATATCTAATTGATTTCTGACGAAAAATATTGATGATAAAAAAATTCACTCATATATCTGATTGGCACATTATGCCAATTCAAAATGCAAACCATAAATAAGAAAAAACAAAATTCAAAAGCATGAAAGAAGGCAAATTAAATAATCTTTTTAAGGATTCAGCTTAAAAAGCATAGAAGCAATTTGTTTAGCATTGAGGTTGAAACCATTTTTTCAAAAAACATCATTTTAGATGTTGAAAAAGCCAGTGTAGTCAAAGGCACATGCCTAGGCGCTCACGCAAGGCAAGATTTAAGGTTAGCACTTGTAGAACATATAGGCGAGGCGCGTTTAACTAGGCGCTCGCCTTTTGTGCCTAGGCAAGGTTTTTGGAGTAGGCAAGAGGAAGTTTAGGGTTTTGATGCTTTTTTTACCTAAAAGTCCAATTCTTTTCTTTTATTTTTCTTAGAAAATAAGGGTAGCTTGGTACTTTTTAGTTATTTTTTCCAGGAGGAGTCTAAAAGTTGCTCCAATATTTCTTTTAGAGTTGTTTGTTATTTCTTTTAGGGTTTTTTTAGTACATATCTGCTAGGGTTTTGACTGTTAGTCAAAGAAACTACAGTGAGAAGTCTAATCAAATACAACTTTCTGCACAACGATAGCGGCAAGTAATTAAATTATTTTAAAATTGTTTCTTTTACATTCTTCAGTAATATAATGTCAATTTTTTTTTTTTTTTAATCTCTCTCTCTCTTCTTACTATCAAAACATACAGCAGCCTTTTGCTTCCTCTCTCTCTTCACTTTTTTTTTTGAATTTCTTCTTTACTAATTTTCTTTACTTTATAAAATTTCATGTGTCATTGCTGCCTCCCTCTCTTCAATCTCTTTATAAAACTAATGTTGCTGTTGAACGTAATGAGGATTTAAATGGAGATTCTAGCAATGGATATTAAGGGTAATTTCTAAGTTCTAGAATTGTTTTACACGAAGTTTAGAGGGCTGTTTTCTGAGTAATTTTAGGATTATATTGTGCTGAGTTTAGGACATGCAGAGTTTTAGGATTATTTTGGGGCTAATCTTTATGGTTGATTTATGCTAAGTTTCAAGGCCCTTTTTGTTCAAACTTGTCAATTTGTTCGCTTTACATTTTTTGTTTTGAACTTAGATGTGCTAGTTTAATTGTTAAAATCTCTTCATTGTCATAAAGATAAAAAATATGCTTATATAGGTGTTATGTTACTGTTTTAACAATGTATTAGGTATTATTAGATTTTTTTTTTTTTCCAGAAATTGGTGCCTTGCTTCGCTTGGGCGAGCGCCTTTGATGCACCTTGCACCTCAAGCAATAAAAGGACCTAGTGCCTTAAGTGCACCTTGTGCTTTTGACTACCTTGGAAAAAGCACCATTTTAGATGTTGGAAAAAACAGTTTAAGAGTTCCATTAGCTGTTTTTAGGCTTTTATGATTTAAGACAATCACCTCTTAAAAAAGGTTAATAACCTCCAATCAAAATTCCAACATAGTATTTTTTTTTTTTTTCCCAAAAGCATCCCAAAAATAGACCCTTAACATATCAAAGTAAGCAGCTCCTAGAAGCATAAAATTATTCTATGGACATAGTCTCTTACATGTTCCACTCAACCATACTTTATTCAACAAGCCCTTTCTACAATCAAGTAAGTTGCTTTGATCCATTTAAGACCACTTCTCAGAATTCTAAATTCTCCAGCAAATGAGCATAAAGAAGAGACATTAGAGCATTTTACCCTTCCTTCAATTGGGTCAAAAACTATATTTCACATATTGCTTTAAAACTGTGTCATCAAAACAGCCAATTCTGGGTTCAAATCGGCCAGCCAAGCATTTCAATCTCCTCCACCCTCCTCACAGGAAGAATCACAAATTGCCATGAATCTATGCAAAATCGAGAGAATCAAAAGGCATTCATAGAAGGCATATGAGAGAAAGCGCTCGATGAAACATGATTGAAGATTGCAGCATATTTTTTATAAAGACAGCAGTAGATGATTACGTTTTTGAAGCAGAATTCAGCCAATGAATCAACCTGGTACAAAATGACCATCTTACTAAATCTAAAGCTGAAAGGTCAACTACTACAAAAACGTAGTTATTCCCCACTTTAAGAGATAAGGCAATCATCCTATGAAATGTATGGTTATGCTTTTCCCATGGCCAGGAAAGTATTGGGCTGATAAAGCCCGAACTCCCTATTGGACAACTTCAACGTGCTGCATAGAGCACAAAAAACTCATCACTGTTGGACATCTGCTTTTATTCTGGGCCAATAAGAATGCCTTTCCAGGTGAGCTGGAGTTTGATCAACTCCAAAGTGTAATCCAACTCTAGCGTCATGAAGGACTGCAAGACGCCTTTCTTTGCCCAACATACTCTACCGTCTTTGTAGAGCAAGTCATCTAGCCGACTGTAGTCACCTGCTATCTGCAGTTGGACTGTCTTCTCCCAGAGACGTCCTTCCGAGTACTCCACCGTAAAGTCCATGAAGTAAAAATGAAGAGGTTGAATTTATTGATTCCTTTCCCATCGTGTCCAACCTAGATCCAGCTGGACCTGGCAAGTTTAAAGACTCATTTCATCCGTTTCTTATTTTTCCTGTGAAATAAAGCCTCCCTCAAGATTCAAAATTAAAGTTAGGAGGAACATAAGACTTTTCTGGTACCCATAATCACCAAACAGGCTTGATGCTGCCTTCTTCTAACTAATTCCGAACTTTTTCCTTCAGTCTTGAAAGTTTGAGCATTGTGATCCATAGAATTTCAACTCAAACAAGATAATTTCAAACTCTATATCCCTCAGCAGGTATGGGCTTCTATCTTCTTTTTCTCCCTCTCCTCATCCCCCTCTCCTCTCTCTCCCCATATTGAAAGGGCTACGAGTTTGTTTTTTTCTCTGTCTTTTTATACTGCACTACTGCAATCACAGTACTGGTAGCTGTTTGTTTATTCTTAGTTTGCTCTATTTTTTATCCAATAATATCTTGTTACAGATCTCATTTAGTATCCATTTTAGAATATTTATTTTACCAATAACTTGTTAATGGATTGCATATTTTTATACTTAGTTACATTTCATAACGCAAATGATTTTTTTTTTGAATTTTTATAAATTAAAAAATTAGAAAGGATCAACTTCAACCAAAGACCTAGCAATTAAAACATTATAATTCATAACTTGAACAATTTAAGAATTTCTTTGAACTAGGAAGAGTTTTCTACTTGTAATGTGTCTCGATTTGTTTTTTACTTTGCAAAATTGATCAATTTTAATCACTTACACAATAGTATGTAATTTGATTTATAACTTGCATGGAACAGTTGAGTATCATGTAAGAATATTTAGATAGAAATTTCAGATTTAAGAACAAATATTTTAACTCTAATTGACAAAGCAGTACTGTTACCAAATACCAATCAATATAAATCTGTTCTACTCAATGAGACTTCTTTAAGCTCCATTTGCAAGAATTCACGGATAAATTAGATGGAATTTAGAGGGAAAATCATTCAGGGTTCAAATTCTAACTTTAATATCAGGACCTTAATTGAAACTAACCCTTACTATATCATATCTCCTATGACTGATAAAAATTGATTCTTCATAACAGAATTAGGATTTCAATTCAAGATTTAAAGCTCTATTTGACAACTATGCCTTGGAATTAGTTGAATGTTACTTATCCACCTCTAAGTTCCATAATTGATGTTTCAATTTTGTCAGCACTCCACGAAACAAAATATAGAAAGAAGAGATCAGTTGCACGTAATTATGACATACCGTATGGACAGGCATCCAGCGCTCACTTGCAAGCTCATAGCCATTTGGATCGTCACCCGGCGGATGAAGAATTGATATGCAAACACGCCCATCAGGATAAACTGCAATTCAAGCAGCAACTAAAATCAAATAATGAGCATTGCAATAAGAAGAGCAGATTATCCAATCAACAATGGGCAAAAAATTGACCAACCATTAGGATGCCATATCTCTGAGGTAAACTTCACTGTTGGAGGGCTATTTGGATAATTGGATGGAAAGCTCATAATGGCATTAAAGAATCCCCCTTCACTGCTATCAAAAGAATTGTAAGCAAAACATAACAACGAAGGAAACATCATTCAATGACTCCACACTAAGATAGATAAATATGCAGTTTATCGCATAGAACGTCAAACAGAACTCCAAATGAAAATAATATTGATCAATGATGATTATTGAAGGAGAAAAAAATAATAATAATAAGAGAAATTACTTTTTCAATGAGCTTGCTCAAAGAGCCATCAAAGAAAAAATCAAATGGTAGGATCAACTAATCGCTAATGCAATGCAACAAATAAGGTCCAGTTATCAACTTTGAAAAACCAAAAGGCAAGAAAATAGCTCTTACAGAACAAATCAAAAGGCTAGCTTTTACCAAACTCTTAACTCCAATTAATCATCCTGCTTTGAAAGCTAAAAACGATATTGAAAAGTGAAAATTCTGAAACTCAAAAAAGATTAAATCATCTGAACTCTTCAAATAATTTACATTCCTAAAATTCTAAGAAAAGCCACGAGACAAAAAATATTAAAACAACAATATACACTCCATGATCATGCTAAAACCCTCAAATAAGCAAACATCACATGAAACCAAACTCAAGCAAAAATCCCAGCTCAATTAATTAAAACTCACAATCCAATCCAATCTAATCAATTACCAAATACCCTTTAAATCAAATCAAATACCCATCAAAAAGAAATGAACTTTAAAGCAATCAAATTACAGAAAACAACAACAACACATACTAAAGGGTATCAGGCGGTCCAATAATCGTAACGCTCCATTCAAAGATATTATTCTCATCAACCAAACCCGCCGAGAACCCATCTACCGGGTTTTTACAAAGATCTGCAACCCACCAAAACCCAATCAATAAATCAAATTAAATCAATTAAAACCCGATCCAAATCCCACAAAAATTAACAAAACAAAAACCACAAAAAAAAAAAAACGCAGAAAGAATTTATAAAAAAATTTTGAAAAAAATTTCAAAATCGTTTTAGATACCTTTAAGCTGCTTTTGAAGAAGGAGGCTACCTTGAGATGCCATGATACAAAGAAAACAAGGAAGGAAGAGGTTTAAAGAGAGAGGAAACCAAGAGAAAAAAAATTGAAAAGCCGACAATTTGTGGGCATTTATACAGATATATCATATAGGGAAGAAAAAGAAGGTTCTGAATTTGTACTGCTACTTGTGAATATTTGAAAAAATTAATATATGTATTTGTTTGCACGGAGCCACATGGGTTTTGGTATTTATTCTGTACGGATAATGTTTTTGTGCTCGGATGAGATTTCTTTCCAATTGGATTTTGACACGTCAGCAATTTCCTCATTTGACGGTTGCCCGAAGGCAATGGATGGCAGTGATTATTCAATGCATTCCCCTGTTACTAAGTTAACTGGTGACAAATGGGACGGAGCATTATTCAGTCTAACTTCGATATTTGAAAATTTCTTAAATTAAATTGAATTTTAAAAATTTTAATTTTTAAAAAATTATAACTAAAATAAAAAAATTTTATATTATATTGCTCTAAAAATTTTGAAATAATATAATTCGAATATCCGATATTTCGATTCTGATCCAATTTAAAATAGAGATTCGAAAAAAATACATTTAATAACTAATTTATTGTAACTAATTATATAGTTTTAAGTTTTATTCTTTATGAAATTTGGGTTTATTAAATTAATATAGTATATTAATATGTATAATATTAATAATTTTTACGATATAATTACATATACTACTTAAAATTAAAACATAATTTTTTATAATTAATTTATAACTTTTTATACAAGTTATTAATTATTTATTACAAATACTTTTTTATTAATAACCTATCATAGAAATATTAATTAATAAAAAAATATTTTTCAATATTATAATATTAGATATTAATAAAAATTAATTAATCAAAAACTTTATTGGTATCATATAAACTTTATTAGTAGATTATTTTTTTTTGTTACTACTCATTGATTAATCATAACATTATTAAAAGTTTTTATTCTAAAACATATAAGTAGTGAATTTAAAATTTTTAATTGTAACATGTGGGTATATCTTAGTATTATTAAAATTTAATCCATAATATATTACTAATTTTTTATTAATATAATTTTAATGAATCTAATATTTAAGTAAATTATATAAATATTAATAGTTATATTCCATTAAGTTGAGATATATATATTTTTAATTATAGATTTATAATTTATCTAAATTTTATTTTCATATAATCTTGATATAATTTGATAACTGCTATAATGACATATATAATCTTATAATTTTTGTATTATCTATATATTATTCAATTAATATTACTTATATATTATAAATAAAAACTAAAAAAATTCGGTTATTTCAGACCAATCAAATTCAATATAGTTCTATTCAATTTGGTCCAATTTTTAGTCCGAATATACATTAATATCCAGAACCATACTAAAATATTGGGAAATCTACACAAATGCCTAAAAAAGAAAGTAATTTTACTTTTACACGTGCAGTTTATAAATATTATAAATATACATTTTTTCCTTCTTTTTCACAATTTTACGCTTTTTTGTACTTTTACACATTCAGCTTGTAAAAAACTAACTTCAAGTTTATGAATGGAGCTCTTTAAAACTAATGGAAGCACTCTCCTTGGTTTACAAGTAATTAAATACTATTTAAACTAAAATTAGAAAGCAAAATAAATCAATTCCTTAGTTTTTTTTTTTTTACTAACTGTTTTTATAAATTTTGTTTTGCAGGCCGTTAGGCTATGATATTGTTGTTGATGATTACCATGGGTGATTAAGAAAATCCTAAATCTTTTGATTTTCAAATTTGTTTATAGTGAAAATCATCATCAAAATTAATTTTTATAAGGTACTATTAAGTTTTAAATAAAATCGATTTAGATTTGCAGTTTTTTTAAAAATTCAATTAGCTTAATTGACAAAATATTCACTTTCTCAATAGTTTGAGAGGTAATTTGAATTTTATAAATATGTTTCATTAAAATTTTGTGATCTTTTAATTATTAATGCATTAAAAATCTTGAAAAGTGAGGAGATTATGTGGTTTTTTTTTAGGAACTTGAAAGTTTTAAAATATAAAAATTGAGTTTTAGATATGAAACTTATAGAAACCAATGAAATATAAATATTTTTCAGTAAATCCAGGAAACAGTATGTTCAGAGTATATCATATGTATATCATAAGTATATATTTTACTAAATTTGATTAACTTGTATTTATTTGATAAATATCTTCAAATATTTTTGGATATTAAGTATTACAAAAATACAAGTATATAATAAGAATACATCAACTATATATTAGATAAAAAAAATTTATATCCTTAAAAAAATAACAAATGATTTTCACAATAAACAATATACCTTAAGTATATAACGAGTACATTTTAGGTATATCAAGTATATAACGAGTATATTTCAAGTATATCTTAAGTATATAAATACTTACGTATTATTTAGACACTTAACACACTCAACTTTTTTCTTTGAAGAAATATCATAAACACTCTTTTTTTTTTTTTAATTGTGATTCATCATCAAGTATGGATAACAATATTAATTAGAATATATGAATATTTTTAAAGAATTTAAGAGTTAAATTAAATTTTTAAAAGATTAAAAAAAATAGACAAATGATTTTTAGTTTTCACAGTAAAAAGTATATTTTTAGGTTTATTTTAAGTATATCACGAGTATATATTAGGCATATTTTAGATATATTATAAGTATATATAAAAAATAATTTTTTTCATCTTTTTTGGAGATTTAACATTCTCAACCTTATTCTTTATTTAGTACAAAAAACTCTAGCTTGGAGCAAAAATTTTCCACACAAAATTTATAATTATTTAGTATATTAGTATATTAAATATTACTTTAAATTAAAAAATAATTTTTTTATCATGTAAATATGTGATTATTATATTATTAATTAATAGCATAAATATAAAAAGTTTTGAATTACTAAACTAATTAACAACAATATTTCATGAATGAGATATATAGAAAAAGAAAAAATGAAATGAAAAAACTAAGTGAATAGACAAAAAAAAAAAAAAATGGTACAAATGAGAACAAAAAATATTAAAGCAGAACTAAAAAAAGCGTAAAAAAGAAAAAAATGAAAAGTAAAAAAATAAAAAGTCAAATCGGGAGTTAAAAAGTAAATATAACAAAAAAAAGTATGTACCACGTAATTTCCTCTAAAATATTTTACTCGGTCCAATTCGGTTCAGAAAAAGTCAAAAGTCAATGATTCAGTTTAGTTCTAGATATTTTCAGTCCAGTTATTCAATTCAATTCATAACTTTTAATCTCTGTGATTAATCCTAGTGACAAACTTATAATCCTTGAAATTTGTTATAATTAATATTTTAATATCTATTATATTACAAGCTTAAATATAATTTAAAATGTATATACAATTTCAACAATAAATTTATATTTAAACTTTTTTGTAATACTTGAAAATATTTATTGTAATTTCAGAAAAATATTTTATATTTATTAAAATTTTAAAAATTAGAAAATATTATACTAACTAAAATCTCAATAATTAAAATATTCTAAAAATTCATAATTTTATAAACAATAATTACACTATTTGATCATTAACAAATATAACATTAAAAAATTGTTTTAAAATAGTTGGAACCAATAAATTAATTATAATAAACTTTAATAGTGTTATACTTAATTTATCCAATTAAAAATTAGATTGATTTCAGTTAAATTTTATGAATTAAATAGACAATTTAAATATGAAGTTATCGTTCAATTTGAATTTTTAATTTTATAATTAATAAACAAATTGGAATAAACTATAAATGCATGGAAAAGATTGTATCTTTTTATCGTTGAGAATTCATTTAATTTATGAAATAATAAGAAAAATAAAGAAAAATAAAAAATTAAGTAGTTATTCTGTAAAAAAAATCTAAATTTTAGTTCTAATTTAGATATTAAATAATAATTTTATAAAATAATAAGTTTATAATTACAAAAATTTTAATTAAAAGTATTAAATAAAATAATTTATTATGTATGCTAAATATTTTTATATAAAATATTAATGATAAATAAATTTTAGGGTAAACTACTATTTAGTTCTTGATATTTGACCTAATTAATTATTTAGTCCTTGTATTTTGTGAAATTGACTATTTAATTCTTAAAATTTTATTCCATTAATAAAATTAGTTCTTCCGGCCAAAATTGATCATATTTACTGTTAAAATAAATGTGAAATGATGAAAATAACTTTACTCAAATCACTATTTAGTCCCTGATGTTTAATTTAATTAACTATTTAATCATTGTACTTTCACTATTTCATCTTAATTTAATAATAAATTGGATAAATTTTAGACGAAAAGACTAATTCCATTGACGGAATAAAACTTTATGGATCAAATAGTTAATTTCACAAAATACAGGAATTAAATAGTTAATTAGGTCAAACCTTAATAACTAAATAATAGTTTATCCTAAATTTTATAAAGAAGAATAAGCGAAATTGTGATTTCCATTGGTTTCCTTCCTGTCTCATTTTGCCAAAAAAACAAGTACAAAAAAAAAATGATAGTTGTGATTTCGCAATCAGGAGTAGGAGCCACGTTTGATGAAAGGGAGAGTATGATTGTCCACGTAGAAACAGTCCCATGTAATTTACCTTTTCTTTGAAGGGAGCTAGTGCCTATGGGAATTCGGATTGGTCAGACTAAGTGAATTTATAATATTGTCCAAGCAATAAATAAATAAATATTGAGTTTCTAACCACAATTTACATAAACATTTATAATTTAATTTTGAGTTTCTAACCACAACTCACAAACAAGTTAGTTTTGAACTTTATGGAACTAACCAAATAAAAGATGTTATAGAAAATTAGGATACTTCAAGCCAAGACCTACTATGATAAAAGAGAAAAAGGAGTAATCATGACTAACCAATCATAATTCACAAATTGCATGTCATTATAATTAATCCATAATTCTACATCTGATTTAAGAAAAAAAAAAAAAAGAAAAAGACAAGAATAAGATTGGGCAAGGTATCTCAGTAAAATATATTGCTAAAAGTTATATGTATTCATATTCTTTACTATAAAAGCAAAAAATAAAAGAGCAATGTCATTAATTTTGTTAAAAAGAAGTGATCGGAATTAGGTCAAGTTATTGTGTTGGAATTTCCTTGGAATATATTTGGGCATGCAAAACGAATAAATAGAATTAAAGGGCCAAGCTAGCTTAACATGACCCTTCAATACTTAAATTAGAAGATATGGATATTATAATCTTTGAGGAAGAAGATTGAATTTCTTCCTAACTCTAGAGAGAGAACTTTTAGTGATAGAAAATGAATGAGGAGTAATAGAGTTTAGCTACTTATGAATGCTGATCAACTTCTTCCTTTATACTCAATTGGCTTTATCGTTGGATTAAGGCAGATGTTCATATAGCAGTATCTCAAGGTAAGGATTGATTAACTTGATTTGATGGGATAGGCAAACTCTCTAATGTCAACTCTAATGATATCATACATGCATTTAGCCATTGCTATAGGGAGGCAGCCTTTTGGCACTGCCATGAAAATGTTTAATCTTTGATGTACCTTGTCCTATGTATCGATAGGTGACAACTCTTATAAGAACATTAGATAAGTCGAGTCAATGAGTTTAGATGAGAGATAGAATCTTAGGTTGATATGAGAATGGATGAACTAGTTAGTGTATAAGCTTTCAAAGGACTAACTTTGATGATATGGATGAAAATGAGTCTTGAAGGCAAGCTAATACCTTGCCAGATAAATCTAAGGCTCGAGAGAGTATGTTTGCTAATTTAGTGCATATTCCAAACTCATAAGTGAATGATTTCTTACATGGGCTTATCCTATCTTAGGCCAATAAGATTAAATATTTTTATCCATTATCAAAAATCCCTATTTTACTAAGTCAAAGCCATATTTGACCTCAGTTGGAAATTTTCTTTATGGCATTATTTTACTTTAAATCAACCATCTTGTCAATTTTCATTATTGCTTTAAGTTATCCCAATAACTTCGAGTCTTTAATTTCGAATAGCTTTAAGTCTTTGATGCCATAGTTATGCAGACTTATAGATTCTGAATAGCTTTAAGTCTTCGACACCATAGTTATGAGACTTATAAATTCCAAATAGCTTTAATAACTTCAAGATTATCCCTCTTCAGATGTCTTTAAATAATGTGCCTTGCTGATATAGGACTTGAGAAAACTTGTCTCACATAAAAGACTTAAATAATAATAATGTGTCTTGTTGATAAAGGTCTTATGTGATAACGACGTGCCTCACTAATGGAGGTATTGTCTGATAACATGACTTATCAATAGAGGACTTTAGAAATTTTCCTTGCATAGATGTCTTCAGATAATATGCCTCATTAATAAAGGACTTTAGAAATCCATCTTGCATAGAGGTTTTCAAATAATATGCCTCACTTATAGAGGACTTTAAATAATAATAATATGCCTCATGGGCTTTTGTTGAGCCTTATTAGGTCTATAGTGCTTCACTGACTTTCTCCTAGCCGAATTAGGTCTTTAGTGCCTTGCAGAATTTTACCTAGCCGAACTAGGCCTTTGGTGCCTCACGAACTTTCACCTAACCGAATTAGGTTTTCGGTGCCTCGTGGACTTTTGCCTAGCTAAACTAGGTCATGCAAGGAGTTGTTTTATGACCTCTCAGCTAAAGTACACTATGTCTTTCTCCCTTATGTAGGGAATTACCGCGTGATATTTTGCCTATAATTGGTGCCTTGAAGACAGGTCTTTGGTGCATCGCAGAGTTTTACCTAGTTGAACTAGATATTTGGCTCCTTATGGTCTTTTAGCCAAACTAAGTCTTTAGTGCCTCACAAACTTTCACCTAGCCAAACTAGATCACAGATTTCACTTAGCTAGATTAGGTCTTTGGTGCTTCAAGAGTTTTACGTAGTTTCTGAGTAGAGAAAAAAAGGCTTTTTTCATTTTGCTTTTCATTACTAGTATATTTTAAGGCATTGGACGTTCTAAGTATAAGGGATTTCAACACCATTTAGAGTTACAAGCTTGTAAGTAGTAGTAGACTTTCCACTATCCCCCTAATAAGTAAATGGATCACCATGGCTAACCCATCATTAATCCCTTATCTTTTCTTGACTCAACTTCTACCTTCCCATTTTTCACAAATTTTCCCAAATACCCTTTATTGATGAGCCTTTCAATCTCCTCTATTATTTCTTTACAATCATTGATGTTGTGCTCATGAGTATTATGGTAAAGGCAAAATTTCTCCTTATTCCTTCTATTAGGATGCCAATATAAGGGCTTAGGTTATTGCCAGATATTTTGGTCTTTAAAGATTGCAAAGACTTCTCCTAGGCTTATATTGAGGGGTGTGTATTTTCTGACATCAAAGTGGTTACTCGGAGGCCTTTCTTCATACCTATCTCTCCTTCTTCTCTGCCTTCTTTTCTCTTTTTTCTTGGCCTTCAATCTTCGTCATTGACTACCTCATTCCTTCTCTTATTTGAGAATTGGCTAAAGATGTAGGCATCATTTTGCTTAATATATTTTTAAGTGATTTCCATTGCTTCCTTCGGAGTATTAATCATATGCCTGCATAAAGTTTTAAAATAATTATGATGAATAGTACCATTTTAAAAGGCCTTAAATGTCCTCACATGCTTTGAGTTTTATGATTTTCAAAACTTCTATATTAAACCAAGCCATGTATTCCCTTAATAATTCGCCTACTTTCTTTATCACAGTCTTAAGGGATTGTGTTCTCTTCTCTATTAGAATACTAAAGGTGAATCTATGCATGAACCTTTTTGCAAGTTGCTTGAATGAGCCAATACTCCTTTATAACATGCTATCAAACCACTTCATTGTTGCTCCTTTAAAGGCTCTAATAGCACTTCATTGCATGTTATTTGAAGCTCGATAAAACATGTTTATAATACATGATATGGACTCTAAGATCTGTTTTTCCATTGTACTTCTTCAATATAGGTGGCTTGAACTTATCTAACATCTTGGACTTTTGGATTTCTCTAATGAAAGGAGATTTAAGTGTGAGCACTAGACTCTTATCCATCCCTTTTTTCGCCTTATCTCCATTCAATTTCTGTAAAAACCTTCAATCTCCTTTCTTATTTCTAGACTGTCTTTTTAAATATTTCATTTCTTATTCTCTTTCTTCTTCTATATTTTTACTTCTTCATCGATAATTTTTCTTATCATTGCTTCTTCTATCAATTTGATGAGAGCGTCTTTCCCCTTAATTGTGACCTCTCGTCTCTCCATGCATGCTACATTTCCTCTAATGCATTAGTCCTTCTTATAAAAAAGGTGTTCTTTCTCTCCCCACATCTCTTCTAATTTAAATCTTCCCTTCTTTATCTTATCATATCTTATCTCAGCATACCACCTTTGCTTCTCTCTGCTGCTCTACATTCACCCACCTCCTTAGTATCCTAATTGTATCTTTCAAATACCAAACATCTCGCTACATCACTATGTAAGGTGGTTTATAGGACTCTACTTATGTTTTGGTTATTAGGTGTTTGGTGAAGACATACAGCAATAAGGGCTTGCTATGGTTGATCTAAGTTGCTCTGATACCCATAAGGAAGATTTAAATGAAAACTTGGAATAGAAAGAGATATAACATTACGAGAACTTTGAGCATTTTGGGTTAAAGTTATGTTATTCTCAGGGGGATAATCTCTCTAGAGGTATGTGAATCTTAATTTTGCACCCTTCTATATCACACTGGCCCCTAAAGTTGGTTCCCAAGTCCTAGAAGCTAAAATGGGTTAAGAACGATCGAAAATAGGCTGAATAGGTAGACTCAAGGCCCATGACCACAGAGCCCAGTGCGGTGACTTCATGGACCCATGTTCAGCTAGGCAAAAGTCCGCGAGGCACCAAAAACTTAGTTCGACTAGGCAAAAGTTCACAAGGCACTAAATACTTAGTTCTACTGGGCAAAAGACTGCAAGGCACCAAAGACCTAATTCAGCAGGCAAAAGTCCACAAGGAACCAAAGACCTAGTGAAATCTAAGCAAAAAACTACGAGGCAACTTCTTGCATAAAGGATAAAAGCTTAGTGAATTTTAAGCAAAAGACTGTGAGGCAACTCCTTACACGAGAGAGAAAGACTTATAAACCCTAAGCAAAGGTCCATGAGGCACCATAAGCCTAGTTTAGCTAGGCAAAAATCTGTATAAACCTAGTTCTGCTAGGCAAAAGTTCGCAGGGCACCAAAGACATAGCAAGGCTAGGTGAAAGTCCAGAAGACATATTATTATTTTTATTTAAAGTCCTCTACTAGTGAGACATGTTATCTAAAGACCTTTACGTGAGGCAGATTTCTAAAGTTCTCTATTAATAAGGCATATTATCTAAAGACCTCTATTTGACAAATTTTTGAAGTGCTTTATTTGTGAGGCATATTATCTGAAAACCTCTATAAGAGGCAGATTTCCAAAGTCTTCTATTGATGAGCCATATTATCATACAAGACCTCTATTAGCTAGGCACAATATTATTATCTAAGTCCTCTAGGTGTGGTAAGTTTTCTTAAGTCTTCTATAAGCAAGGCTCATTATTTAAAAACATATAAAGAGGAATAATCTTAAAGTTATTTAGAATCTATAATTTTGTGTAACTGTGGCATCGAAGACTTGAAGCTATTCGAAATATTTAGAATGAAGAAAATTGATGAGATGCTCAATTCAAAGTGAATTAATGCCAGAAATAAATGTTTCAACCAAGGCTAAATTTGGCTTTGCCTCAGTAAAACAGGAAAGCCTCTTATAAGAGATGATTTCATTTTAATTAGGCCAAAGATAGGATAAACCCATCTAAGAGACAATTTGTTTATGGGCTTGAAATATGCATCCAATTAGCAAACCACCTCTCTCGAGCCTCGAATTTGTTTAGCAAGTTACTAGCTCACCTTTGGGACTCATCTTTGTCCTCATCATCGAAGCTCATTCTTATCATCAAACTCACCCTTAAAAGGTTTAAACACCAATTAGTTCATCCATTCTTATATCAAGTTAAGATTCTACCTCTTATTTTAGCTATTTGATTCGACTTGTTTAAAGGTCATTAAATAGACTGATGTGAGAGCCCTCGCCTATTGATACGTAAGATGAGGCATGTCAAGATTAAGCAAGCCCATGGTAGTGCCTACTGGGCTACTTCCATATAATGGCAGGCTAAATGCATGTATAGTGCCAGAATAATTGAAACTAAAGAGTTTATCTGTCCCATCAAGTCATGCCTATCAATCTTCACCTCGAGAAATTGCCATACGAACACCTGCTTTAACCAATGGTGCAGCCAAATTAGTATAAAGAAAGAGGTTAATCACCATTCAAAGGTAGTTAAACCGTACAACCTATCATCCTCTTTATATCATTAAAAGCTCTCTCTAGATCTAGGAAGAAACTCAATCTTCTTCCTCAAGGATCCCAATCTCCGCAGCTTCTAACTTAAGCATCAAATGGTCCTTGTCAAGTTAAGACTTAGCCCTCTAATATTGTTTATTCATCTTATAGGCCCAAATCCATTCTAAAAAGTGTCTAATCCAATATTTTGATTGAGTGTTGATTAGTCAAGAAAGCAAAGGAGATATATACATAGATAGGGAAGGTTATGGGAAAAAGTCATCAGATTGGTTTGATTAAATTTTTAACTTTAGAAATTAAGTTTTTTTTTTATTGAAGAATGTTTTTTCTTTGGCAAACAGTGATAGAGATGAAAATTTTAGTTAAAAATGAAGGGTATTTTAGTCTTTACATGAGTATTTAATGGTAAAGAAAGCGATGAAAGGATTAATTTGTAGATGGAATCAAAACTGACTGACTATTTAAGTAGTTTCTTAAAAAAGAAAGACCACTATTATCATACCCTGACTTGGGAGCTATGACAGTTCTAAGGCATGAGAGATCATGAGAATTGATTCATTATAGTGAGATTAAGGTTGGAATTGGAAGTGTTCATGTTATGCAAGTTGAGATCTTGAGGTTAAAGTTAAGTTTCATCTAATACAATGCCATATTTTTATTGGGTTGAGTGTTTATAGGTTCTACAAGCTTTTGAGGATCTTATATCCTCCCATGCCACAAAATCATTACAGCTCCTAAGTTGGAGTGTAATAGAAATGGTATCAAAGCTAAAGACATGTGCAATAAAACTCTATGGAGCATAGCATTGAATATTTCTTTATAAGCATATAATTGTTTTCTTTGTTGTGCAAAATCTTTCATGTTTGCTCTTATTACTGTTATGTTGCCAAAGGCTAAACGTAGGGGATCACTCCACTCTAATAAGAAAGTAGCATCAAATGTTGTATCAATTCAAGAAGAATGATCTATAATAAGAAAAAGAGTTGAGCATATATCTCCACTTCCACGTCTTCCATTTGACGACATCAAGGCTTTAAGGTAAGAGATATTGGAGTTATGGAAAAAGACTCGACTCCTAAGGAAAGAAATGGCCAAGGAGAGACAATAGGCTCCAAAACATTGTTGAGGCTGATACATGCACTGAAACTTTATCCTATCTTAGGATTTTATTTTTTGGAAACAACATAAAAAAAAAAAGTATTATATGGTTTGACCATTTAACACTTATAGGTCTATGAAATTTTTTTTGGCACAGAAGAGTATGTGGTTTGATTTGTTAACACTTTAGAGTCCATAGCCTTAACATCGGTAGTCAATATTTACTGGCATTGTCAATGCTGACTTGGCACTTGTGGGTCCCATATTTTTTTTTTTTAATATAGCCACATGGATAAAAAAAAAAAAAAAAAGTGAGCCCTACAAGTACCATATCAGCACTACGTTAATATTGACTATATTATATCAATATTGACTAACGGTATTATTGGTATAGATTTTAAACAGCAAACGAAATAAATTACAAATTACTTTTTGTCAAAAAAAATTTATAAACCCATAAATTTAAAATGGTCAAACCATATAGTACTTTTTCTACTTTTTTTTTTCTCCTTAATTAATCAAAGTTTCAATTCAAAATTTTATATTTATGACAAATTCTGACAACGAATTTTATAAAGTTTTGAATAGTAATGATTTTCTTTCGGCTAGTAATGATACATCAAGTTAGTAAATAAAAGTCATGGTGGTAACAAAAATTCATGATTGGAGTCATATATTATTTACTAGGATAATACCCGTACTTTGCATAGAGTTATTTAATATTTTTAATATATTATTTTATTAAATTAATTATAAATTTTAATTTTAAATATCTCAATTTTATAATTAAAAAAATTATAAATATAAGTAAAATAATCAATAGTTTCATTTAGAAAAGTAAAAAAAATGGTATACTTAATTCTAATTAATCCACCCAAAAGAAAATAATATTCTAATTTGAAATATGAAATAAACAAAATGAAATATGAGATGAATATTATAATATTATACTATAAAATATAATTTTTTTATCAATTTCATTTATATATTTAAAAAAAAATTAAGAAGTATTAAAAAAATTTACATAAATATAAAAATAAATAAGTATAACTAAACATCAAAATATTTAATTGAAAATTATTATTTTAATGATACATTTTGTTATAATATTTTAATTTTTTTTAATATAAGTACACATATTACTATTAATATTTTAACATTCATAAAAGTATAAAATTTATATATATATATATATATATATATATATATATATATATATATATATATATATATATATATATAATCATAAATATATGTTTTAAATTGATAATTTATGTAACATAGTCTTTTAAATTATGATAAAATTAAAAATTTTCAATTTTATTTAGGTTACATATCATAATTATATTTATAATATATTTAATTGTCATAATGATTTAAGTTACAAGCTCCATTAAGTAATATTAATTGTTTTTAAAGCTTATTTTATATAAGACCAATAAAATATATACACATGACAAATACATACCATGTGACTAATACTAACAAATTCTAAGCATACTTTATATATATATATATATATATATATATATATATATATATATATATATATATATATATATATATATATATATATATATATATGATTTTAGTAAAGCAATTTTTTTTTATTTTCATAGCCTTAAATACATTGATTTAATATTTCATATATTAATTCAGTTTATAATTACCATAATTATATTCATTTTAGTTTTAATATTAATTTATCATAATAAAAGTTAATTATTAGTAAATGTGAATATTATTAATTAATTCATTCTTGCCACGTTGACCAATAAAAAGCAAACACATAGCAAATATATATCACGTGTCAAATTTTAAGACATTTTAAGTCTGCTTTATATATATACTAGGGTAATGCCTGTACTTTGCACAGAGCTATTTAATAGTTTTCATATATTATTTTATTAAATTAATTATAAATTTTAATTTTAAATATCCCAATTCCATAATTAAAAAAATTATAAATATAAGTAAAATAATCAATAGTCTCATCTAGTAAAGTCCAAAAAATTATATACTTAATTCTAATTAATCCACCCAAAAGAAAATATTATTCTAATTTGAAATATGAAATAAACAAAATGAAATATGAGATGAATATTATAATATTATACTATATAATATAATTTTTTTTATCAATTTCTCTAATACATTTAAAAAGAAATTAAGAAGTATTAAAAAGAAAATTTACATAAATATAAAAATAAATAAATATAACAAAACATCAAAATATTTAATTGAAAATTATTATTTTAATGATATATTTTGTAATAATATTTTAACATTCGTAAAAGTATAAAATCATAATATATATATATATATATATATATATATATATATATATATATATATATATATATATATATATATATATATATATATATATATATATATATATATATATATATATATATATACGTTTTAAATTGATAATTTATATAACATATTCTTTTAAATTATAATAAAATTAAAAATTTTCAATTTTATTAAATTATATATCATAATTATATTTATAATATATATAATTGTCATAATGATTTAAGTTACAAATTCCATTAAGTAATATTAATTGTTTTTAAGACTTATTTTATATATGACCAATAAAATATATACACGTGGCAAATACATGCCATGTGGTTAAAACTAATAAATTCTAAACTTGCTTTATATATATATATATATATATATATATATATATATATATATATATATATATGCCATGTGGTTAAAACTAATAAATTCTAAACTTGCTTTATATATATATATATATATATATATATATATATATATATATATATATATATATATATATATATATATATATATATATATATATATGATTTTAGTAAAGCAATTTTTTTTTCATAGCCTTAAATACATTAATTTAATATTTCATGCATTAACTCAATTTATAATGACCATAATTATATTCAGTTTAGTTTTAATATTAATTTGTCATAATAAAAGCTAATTATTAGTAAATGTTAATATTATTAATTAATTTATTCTTGCGACATGGACCAATAAAACGCAAATATATGGCAAATATATGCCACATGTCAAATTCTAAGACATTTTAAGTCTACTTTATATATATATATATATTAGATATATTAGATTCATTTGGAGTTCTTATATTGCAACATTTAAAAAAAAATAATACTCGCCAAATGATTTTAAATAAGTAATTAACATTTTCAACTATTTATCAAAAAAATTAAAAATTCCAACACAATATTATTCTCAACTATAGAACATGAAACATAAAACAAACTGTTATTATTGGAGGAAAAATGTATGTATATATAAGTTATAAGAATCATATTTCAAATTTATTTTTTAATATATAAATAAAACTTATCAATTATACTAAAATAATATGAATTTCTTTGTAAACCTATTCAAAACTAAAATATTGTTTTAAGAATTGAATTGCATTTTTTATTCCAGATGGAATCAATGGCAACCACTTTAGTATTAAAAAAAAAAAAAAATTGGTGTATTAGTCTAATAGCACAGTGAGATCACTTTAAAATAGAGTCCTTATTTATTTATTTCTTTCCAATCCAATATTAAATTTCCTGCAAATACTTTAAAAAAAAAAGTATTGCATTTTAATTAAAAAGGGACAAAGCCCACATAAGATTTAATGAGATAAAGTCCAATGGGCCTACCCACTTTCTCCTCCCCGTCCATTAACAATGTTTTTGGATGTGAGGTGTCTGCTCTTCATAAAAAATATGGGCAATTAGAACACATCAAGTTATTTCATGATAAATCTTGAATCAGCATATAGTTCTCTTCTACGATTAGGCAAGAGGAAAATAGCGGAAATATTTATGGAATTAAAATTTGCATATTGTGTCCTCCCATTTCTCATTTATTCTTTGTATATGATAGTATTATATTTGGGCAAGAAATGACGAAGAAACTAGACTCCATAGCTAGGGTCTTTTACCTATATATGCAAAAAATTGTAAAATATTTCCATATATGAGTTAAGGAGAAAAATATTTCTCTGCATATACTGTTTTATGTCAAGTGGAGGGTAGAAAAAAAATGCTAGCAAAAAATCACCAGTCATACTAGCGAAAAAAGGATAGCATAATTATCGCCGGTCATATTGGCAATAATTGTGCCTGTGGGCAATAGCCTGCCCAGCAGCTATTGCCTATTTAAAGGTATCGTCATTATAAATGGCGATACCATAAAACTGCACGCCATCGCGTGTAGCTTGAATGGACACGACAAAGGAAAATCACCAGTTAAACTGGCGATTTTCCTTTCTTGATGATTTTTTTTTGAAAAAAAAAAAGCGTGCATGCAGGAGAGAATCAATTCTCTCCTGCATCTTGGTTCAACTAACTCGAACTCAGTAAATATCTCACCCATCCCTCTCTTTAAAAACCTACTTATTCTTCTCTTTTCTATAATCCATCCATTTCAAAATCATTTAGAAAATTTTTCATCTGTTAGTTTCAAATTCTACAATAATTTGGTGAATGATATTGAACTACTCCATAAGGTAATTTTTTTTCATAATTCTTAAAATTATTTAGTTTAAATATATATTTTTAAATTATTAATATGCTCATAATTTGTGTTAATTTGTATATAATTTAATTTGTATATGGTTTTTAAATTATTATTGTTTATGTTATTATGTTACCTTACTAAATGTTAGTAATGTTTAAAAAATTATGATTAATATTTGGTAAAATGTTATTTTTATTATTATGTTAAATATATAAATAGTTGTTAAATTGTGTGATTATTATGTTAAAATTTAAATTGCCATTTGTTATTATAAAAGAATATAATTTTAATAATGAATGTAATAATAATAATAATAATAATAATATAGTCTGAGAAAATAATATAGCCTTGTTTTAAATAATAATATAGTTTGGTATTATCTCTATTTAGTTATTACACATTTTTTGTAAATTTTTTTTATGTTGTTTATTTCTTTATTTTTTTTTTTGTTGTTTCTATATTTTTTGAGTTATTTATGTATTTTTGAATTTTTTAGATTAGTGAGTTTTTTTTTTCTTGTAGAAAATAATAGTGACGATTATCTAAATATTTTCGTGTTGGAAGAAATTGCAAGCTCCTTAAGGTAAATATATTAATTTTATTCAAGTGAAATTTATGTTTAAATATTTGTATGTGTGTGTGTGTAATTTTTTACATCGAATTTACTAATTTATAATGTTTGCATATAGAATATCTTAATAAATATATTGGTTATATAAATAAAATTTATAGATGCAGTAATTTTAGTCAAGTAAAATTTATGTTTGTATGAAGATAAAATTAAAAAATATATTAATTTTATTCAACTAAAATTTATGTTTAAATATTTATATGTTTAAATATATAAGCTTAATAAAAATATATGTATATGTATACACGATAGAAAATTAGTTAAAACAATATATATATATATATATATATATATATATATACCTAAAAAATTATTGTATATATAATATGAATTTAATATTTTGAAGTATTAAAAATAGAAAAAAAATAACTTTTGGAGTTCAAAATTAAGCATGATTTTATATAAATATATTTACTTAATTATTAATTAATTTTTATAAATATCTTTACTTAAATATTAATAAATTATAATTACTTTTAAATATTATTCACTTTTTAATATTATTGGTGTAATTTTTTTTTAATTTTGATATATTTTAATATAAAAAAAATATACCAGTCAAAAATTTATATATGAAAAAAATAATTTATATTATCGTTTTTAATCCTTAATAATTTTTAATTATTGTAATTTTATCACAAGATAATTTTTTCCGTGTTCATTTAACTAATATTTAATTCTTGTATGTAATTTATCATTTGTTATGCATTTATAATTGTAGTAATTTAATATCATAACTATCATGATAAGCATAAGATATAACTTGAATATTAATAATAATTTTTTTTATAATTATTTCATGTAGTCATAAAACATATCAAGTTCACTATGTATCGTTATTTACTGGGCCGGTAATATAATTCATAATCAATTTGGTATTGATTATGAACATGGTTTCTCAAAAATGATTAGGAGTGGAGATAGATTATGCATAGAGGAACTTAAATAGAAACTTAGGAATGCCTTGAGAATAGATAACATTTCTAGAACTATATTGAAAATTATGTACATAATTCCTAAGATATTGATGGAAGGAAATATAAAATTTGGTTGTATTGATATATGGGATGAAGATGACATGATGGCAATGTATGGACATCATGAAAAATATGCACAGTGTTTGAATTATGTTGAGATATATCTTGAAACTTGAGAGATAAATATGCACACGAATGCTAATGTTGGACCTTCTAATGCTCATCAAGAATGTGATGAGGATGAAGGGGGGGGGGGGGGGGGCGGGGCGGGCTGTTGAGGCTGTAGGCGATGAAGAGGAGGGTGATGAAGTGGAACATGATGAAGGAGTTCATACTGAGGGGGAAGATGATGATATTGATGAATATGAGGAGATGGAAGATTTTAATGATGAGGATGAAGATGAAGATGATGATATGTATGATGTTAAGTGCAATACATTAACAAAGGCAACTATAGATGCTACCGGTTCTAGTGGTGGATATTTGGTAGGCATAGAGTATGATCCCATGCATGCTAATCCTTACACAGATGATAATAGCATGACAATATTTGATCCATCAAAGGAATTTGCAAAAGGAATGATTTTTCAATCTAAAGAAGCAGTTCAAGCAGCAGCAAAGGAGTACTCCTTGTGTCGAAATCAAAAGTATATGACTGAGGTTGCTAGGCAGAATACATTTGTTTTAAAATGCAGAAAGAGCGATAATGGTTGCGGATGGAGATTGCAAGCAACTAAAAAGATGAGATCTGTGTTTTGGGAGATAACTAGGTATAATAGCCCTCACAGTTGCACTAGTTCTGGTAAGTCACAAGATCATCGGCACCTGGATTCAAAATTAATGTTTAACTACATTGATACTGTTGTCCGGGAAGTGCCTTAGTGGCTTACATCCATCAGAGATTTAATTACATGCCTTCCTACAAAAAAACGTGGCTTGTTAAGCAATTAGCCATTGGCAGGTTGTTTGGGGATTGGGAAGAGTCCTACAAAAAGCTTCGGCAGTGGATGGGTATTGTAATCGCAGCTAATCCCGGTTCCCGTTATATAATTGATGATGATGCTTGTTATGTCCAAAATATTTTAGATCCTACATGTTGGGTATTCAGAAGGATATTTTGGATATTTAAACCTTGCATTGAAGGCTTCAATGATTATAGACTAGTATTGTATGTGGATGGAACATTTTTGTATGGAAAGTATAAAGCGTGTTTACTGATAGCCTCTGCATTGGATGGAAATAATAAGATTTTTCTTATTGCATTTGCTATTGTGGAAAAGGAGAATAAGGACAAATGGAGTTGATTTATGAATAACATCAGGCTGCATGTGACTACCAAGGAAGATTTGTGTGTAATAAGTGATCGCCATGTTGGAATAATTCACGCAATGCAACATGATTGGTGGAAGATGTGCGATCACCGTTACCGTATTCGATACGTTGCAAGCAACTACAATACAAAGTTCAAGAATGCTAAATTGAAGAAGTCCCTAACAAAAGTAGGTAATCATCTACCCATTAAATACATCTACTTTTATACATGTTAAAACTGTGTTTCAACAAGTAATTATTGTCTTTTTTTTTTTAATAATATGTGTAAAGCATATGAATACCAGAAAAGAAAGTTTAAAAAGCTAATGGATAGCATTTATGAAATGCACCCTGAAACAAAAAAATGGATTGAGAGAATCCCATTGCATATGTGGACCTGTGCATATGACAAGGGAAAACGATATGAGAGTATGACTACTAATATTGCTGAGTCAGTTAATGGAATGATCAAAGAAATTCGGGGCATGCCGATAACTTATTTGGTGAATAGGTTGTTCGAAAAGATGGTGCACCAATTTGATGAGCGAAGATCCAAATATTCGAGGGAGATTGCTAACGAGGCTGTATATTGTAAAGATTGGCAGAGTTGAGTGTACGATGTTAGCAAGTCAGCAGGTAGGTCGTGTGTGCATTTTTTCACCTCAGAAATGCTATCGTCGCTGACAATCGATACATCACTGCTTAGGTCAACCTGTGGCCTCTATTTCAAATTACAAATAGATAGTTATAAAATTCCAAAAATAGAATTTATAGATTTATTAGATAAATTTAATAATATTATCAAATACTAAAAACTATAATCTAATTTTTTTTTCAAATTTTTTAAAATTTTATTTTGCATATACTAAAAAAAACACATTTTTTAGATTTTTTACTATATTTTTTTTTGTATTATTAACCATTTTTTATTTGGTAAAAATATATATAATTTATTAATAATTGTAAAATTGCAAATTTTACAATAATTAATTTTTTGGTCTGCTAAAAATAATTGATATTTTTGCACAAAAATATTAAAAATTAAGTAATAGTTATTAATTACTTATTACATCACGTTAATATCACTTATCAATTAATTTGTTGATACTATACTTTTTTAAGTATTATCATTCGTGACATTCTAAATATATAAAACATCATATTTATTACTTCAAATTTTGCATTTATTTTTATTTTTACATTTATTAAACAACTTAATTTTATTTTTGTGTATATTAAATGACAAATTTCTCCCATGCATTACCGTTTATGTAGAATTTTTTTAAAAATATTTTAGTACCATATTTTGTCCAAATATTAATAAAAAAATTTATTCATATTTTTTAAGATATTTATGTAAAATCATTTATAATTCATATTTATCAATACATTTTTATCATTTATTTTTATAAGATAATTTTGAAAATTAAAATTATTTTCTTACTATTTTTAATACTTTGTACATATTAAATTATACAATCTATACAAACTAGTAAATTTTAATTAATTAAAATTTTCCATACAATTATATATCTAAGATGACAAAAATTTAATAAAATTGTAACAATTATATATAAAATTTTCAACTCATCCAATAATAATATTCTACTTTTCTATAAATAAAGTCTCTAACTAAATTTTTTAAATATTTTTTAATAATACATTCATAAATATATATCCATAAATAACTCAATAATTTCAAAAAAAAATAATTATTACAAGGACCAACAAACAAATAAAAATGATTAAAACAACATCATATAAATTAAATAAACAAAAAAAAAGAAATAAAACTCACCACTTCCTGCGTTTTCCCTTCCATTTTTACTTCAATTTTAGTTGAATGATCTCTATGTCTCTCTTTCTCTGGGCGAAAAAAAATCTCTCTTTTTCCTTTATAATAGTTTAAATCGCTTGTATAAACAGCGATCATGTTACTTCCTATGCCTATATAAAACGGCGATAATGTCACCTCTTACACTTGTAAGGAAGTTGGTAGCTGCGCGAAGAAAAAAATTTTAAAAAACCAATATTGCCAGTTTAACTAGCAATATCATATAAAAAAATATAATATCCTGGCATTTCAAACAAACTTATTAAAAAAAAATTTTCTAGTATCGCCAATTAAATTGGCGATATTTAAAAAGTTAATGGAAAAAAAATTTACAATATCAGTGGTATTTTTTACAATATCGCCAGTTTAACTGGCGATATTGTGAATGTAATGATTTTTTTTAATCCTTAAATTCATAATATTGCCAGTTAAACTAGCGATATAGTGAAATTAATGATTCACAATATCGCCAGTTAACGATATAGTGAAATTAATGATTCACAATATCGCCAGTTAAACTGGCGATATTGTGTTAATCATTAAATTCACAATATCACCAGTTTAACTGGCGATATTGTTAAATTTAATACACTTTCCAACTACCACACTACGCCTGCCAGCTTTATTATCAAAAATAAGTTAAAAAATAATATCGTCAGTTAGACTAGCAATACACCTACCAATTTATTAAAAAAATAAGTTAAAAAACAACATCGCCAATTAGACTAGTGACATGGTATATGTTGCTTCTTCGCCATTCTTACTGGCGATTTTAACTTCCTATCTCTCCACCAGTCCATAATAAGTGTATCTTGGAAAATATTTTCCACCTAAATCTATATAGAGAAATATTTTTAAGTTTTCACGTAAATAGGTAAAAAACCCCCCATAGCTATGCTTCTTAAGAGCTATGAGAATTCTTCAAAGCAAAAGATAAATTTTGACATGTGTAAGATTATTTTCAATAAAAGTTTGGCATAGGCCAGGGTTTGCAGCTATGCATTAATGTCAAAGTGGTAGATACTCACAATAGATATTTGGGATTACCAGCAGTCATTGGAATAAAAGGAAAAAAGCATAGTGTTTAGCTTTCTTTTTGATAGAGTAGCAAAAAAGACTTAATGGCTGGAAAGAAAAAACAATTTAAATCCTGATAAAGTATGTTGCACAAGCTATATCAATTGTGTAATGAGCTGCTTTTCTATTCCTAGAGAGATGTGCAGAAAGATGGAAGCGTTGATATTTAGATTTTGGTGGAAAAAGGGAGGATGAAAGAGGAATACATTGGGTGGCTTTGCAAAAACTCTCCCAAAGCGGGATAGTGGCTTAAGTTTCAGAGATACTATGGAATTTCAATCAAACTTTGCTTGCAAACCAATGTTGGAGATTGATCAAAGATGAACAATCACTACTTGCTAGAGTCCTTAAGGCTAGATACTATCTAAGAATCTCATTTATGGAAGCTATTGTGGGATTCTCTCCAAGCTACACATGGAAAAGTTTACTATCTGCAAGATAGCTATTGGATAAGGATTCAAGATGGATTGTAGGTGATGGAAAATCTAATCGAATTTGGAAAGATAAGTGGTTACTGGTGTTAAATGGCTTTCGTGTGCAGTCTCCAATAGATCAATTATTGGAGGAAGCTGTTGTAAATGATCTATTTCTCCCAAATTGTCATTGCTGGAATCAAATTTTAATTCCTAACATTGTCATTGTTGGAATCAAATTTAATTTCTGACATTTTTCTTGCCTTTGAAGCAGAGCAAATATTTTCAATCCCCTTAATTCGCGAAGACAACTACATGAGATTTTCTAGCACTATGAGAAAAGAGGAAATTTCACAGTCCATTCAGCCTATTACATTGGTTTGCAACACCACCAACTGTAGCATAATGGAACATCAATTATTAGGTGGGGAGGTTTCATGAACTGGAATTTTTATATGGAAACTAAAAATCTTATTAAGAATATAATCCACATTGATTAATTACAAATATATTAAATTATTAATATAGAAATAGACTCCTCAATCTTAATAGCTAGATTTTAAGGTTGATTCTCCCAAATCTATATTAACAATTTAATATGGTATCAGAGTTTAATCAAATTTTGTACCACTTTGTGTTCTATCATAATTCAGACAAAGATTTCAATTTCTTGCCCGTAGAGGATTTCTTTTAAATTTCTTACCCGTGGAAAATTCCTTTCAAACAACCTAGTTTGTATCATAAATTGTAATTGTCAACTGGTTTTAATAAAAAATTGTCTTCGCCCAGTTGACACTTAGGGAGCTATTAAGAATATAATCACATATTAATTAATTACAAACATATTAAGTGATTAATATATAAATAAACTCCCTGTTGAAAAATTTTCTGGAATTTTTCTCATACACATACAGCGAAAGCAGAAATTAATAATTAATCCACACAAAAGACAACAAGAATTTTATGTAGTTCGGTTTCTCAATAAACCTATATCCACGATCCATTATGATTCATTATAACTCTTATAGTTACACAGTACAATTTTTGGATAGAAAAAAATTATAAACCTTCTCATACACAATACCCAATAACCCAATATACTTTTTCTCACAATAAACAATAATTAAAGAAACGTAAGATAATTTTTGAATGGAAAAAAATTATCAAAACCCTCTCACAAATTATTAGAAATATTTTTCTCTTACACAATATTTCTCACCATAAATACACCCTTACACAAAACTCTCTCTACTGTGTCATTCAATAAACTGAGCAAAGGGGAAATCTTTATATAGGCAATACCCCTGCGTACAAATTGCGTACTACTTACAAGATGCAAGCTTGCATTTCCATTTTTTCTTCTCCTTATTCAATTAGCACATGCATGTGCCATACATTTCAAAGGACGGTGCCAAATTTCATATTTGACATTCACTTTCCCTTTTTTTTTTTCTCTCTTTAGTTAAAATAATTGTGGGTCCTCCATGTGAGAGAGACATACAACACTCTCTAACTTTAATAGTTAACTTTTAATGTTGATTCTCACAAATTTATATTAAAAATTTAATAAATCCCTCCAAAGATACAACACTCCATGTCTCGGGCTTGTATGGAGACACTCCCAGTCAGTGCTATTTTAATGATAAAAAGAGTCCCTTTTGATCCAATTCGCAAATTTTGTAGTGGCGAAGTTGAATCTATAGAGCATGCAATCAGAGACTGCAAGAGCTCAGGAGGTATGGAAATTATGCCCTCTTCTTATTAATTATGCCCTTTTCTTATTGAGACAAATGAGGTAAAATCTCAAATCCTGTTAATTGGCGTGTTTCTCTTCGAAAGGGTATGTGTGATGAGCAATTGAATGCAACAGAGGTGATAACATGGTCAATTTGAAATTCTCCAAGTATTTATTATTTCCAGAATAAATTGATGATGGTTCCACAAGTTGTTCAAAGACCCTGCAATCTTCTTGAGGAATTTCAGTCCAGCATGGATGCACATGCCGAAAATGTCAACTAGTATCCTCTTGAAAGTGATTGTCTGAAGCTCAATACTAATGCAGCAGTATTTGAAGGGAACAAGTGTGGTCTGGGAATAATGATTAGAAATCCATATGGCAACTTTTATGCAGCAGGGATGAAACAGATAGAGAGGAGAATGGGTGTGGAAGATGCAGAACAGAGTCTCTCATCTTTGGCCTTCAAGTGGTTATGGAGAATGAGTGGAAGGAGCTTTCTGATTCTTTAGTCATAATTTTTAATATGCAATGGAAAGATATCCAAGCTTCTTATCCCGATAGCTGATTGCTAAAGATTGATAGATTAGCTAGTTATTTTTCTTTTATCAATTTTAAGCATGCAAGGAAACCTGCTAATAGAGCAGCTCATTATCTAGCTCATTCATTGAACCTACCATTGTTTGGCTACAAAATCCTCCGCAGGATATTGTGGCTTTGGTCCAACAGAATCTTCCCATTTCTTAATGCAATGCTTTAGCATATTTTCTCAAAAAGAAAAAAAACAAAAATTTGAATCTACATTGATATTATATGTACTAGTGCTACTGGATGAAGAATTGATTCTACCTTGTTACGAATGCAAAGTACACTATTGAGTTAATAAATAGGCTATACTTGACCATGAAATTTAGGTATTATTATTATTATTATTATTATAGATAGGAATTATTTTAAAGATGATGAATAAGATTTGAATATCTTAGTTATTGTTTGGTACCGAGTAAGTTAATAAAGTAAAACTTTTTATGAAGTAGAAAAATTAGGCTTATTTGGTAGTCATTATTAAAAAAAGTTTCTAAAAAATAGAATGTTTACTTCTTGAATTTAGAGAAGATACACTTTTTTAAAAGAACTAAGAAAATTGAATTCATTTAATTGAGATAAATATAATTGATATATTCATTCTCTATTAAAGGGGAGCTAAATATTATTGTCATTTACATTATTAAAGTCAAATAAAAAAGTCTGCTTTTTATAAAATTATTTATAAACTAAATATAAAATTATTTATACTTTTTAAAAAATAACTTTTTGAAAAATATATGTAATACCAAACAGTATTTTACTTTTACATTCTCCTCCTCATTATTATTAGTAGAAAGGCATAATCATCACTACTAATTAGACTTATTTTGTATCAGACTTGGACAAATGCTAATTGTTTAAAACTGACCCATTCCATTTATAATTTTCTTTATAAATTAAGGATTGTAGGCTGACTCATGGATAGGTTTACTATTAATCCAATGGTGAGTTGTCTAATCCTCTAATATTATGATTGTGCATAAAAGAAACAGAAAAGCGGAAGGATGAAAAAGGAAAAAGGCATTATAGAACCCTTAAATTTTACATGATTTACTAATTGAACCTCTAAAATTTTATTTGTCCACATTAGCCCTTTAATTTTTTTAATTTTTAATACTGGGGACTTTTTACACCGTAAAAATAAAATTAAGGAGAAATTATGTGATGATAATGTAAAAATTATTAAAATGTTATATTACTTTTAAAAAAATTATACTATTTAATACATAAGAGTTGAAAAGTTTAGGGATGCAAAAGTGAGAATTTCTTTTTTTTATAATTTAATAATTTCCATAATGAAATATTAGTATGAATTTTTAAATTTTTTACATCGATATTACATAATTTCTTATAAATTTTATTTTTACTATTAAAAAGGTTTTCAATGTAAGAAAAAATAAAAATTTGAAAATTCGATATGAACAAATAAAATTTTTAAAATATACGTTTTTTTTTTTTTAAAAAATTGGAATTTTAACTCTATTTAAGTCTAGCGATACGGTTATTAAGAGTTGTATAATTAATAGCTTGTCAAATTATGTGGAGGTTTGAGTTTTGACCCATTTACTTTTATGATTTAACATTTTTTTTATCATTTCTTCAGCAGGAATTTTTTTTTTTAATTGTTGTAATTTTTTTTATTCTCCATCTAGAGTTTTCTTTTTCCCTTTTCTATGAAGCCTGTCAAACTATGTTAGCATTGTAAAAAAATTATCTAAACATATGAAATTTTATCCAAATGTTCTAATTTTGTCAATTTGGTCTTACTTGCAATGAGTTAATACAATAATTTAATGAGATAAGGATATATGTAAAAAAAAGATATCGATATATTTTTATTAGGCAAAAAATAAATAAAAAAAATTATATTAATTAAAATATCTAATTACTCATTAATTTAATGTATTAGATAAATCTACACACTTAGTATAGATAAGAATTTTCGTATAGTGAATGCTGCCCAAAGGAATCAAAATGCATTAATTACCAAGGTTTTCATACCTGGTTTACTTTTAAAACTGATAAAAGTAAAGAATCATAGGTTAAAGATTTAACCATAATTAAATTAAATATGTAATAAATATTTTATATAATATATTATAATTAATATTACCAATTAAAATCATGATAAATCAAAATAAATCTAAATATATAAATTAATTAAGTTAATATTAATTAATAAATTTATTATATAATATTTGAAATAAAATTTTTAATCATAATATTTATATTAATAAGAATTATATTTTTTAGTAATAAATTATATACATATATATATAATTTATCATGTTACTACAAGAAATTGTGAAAAATAATTAAAATATAGCTAATTAAGTAAATATAAACTTTGGAGAAAAAATTTTACTTTTTTCAAAGAATATAAGGATTGAGATGATGAGGCCTAAAAAAATAAGTAAAGAAAAATACATTTGGACAGGCTTTAGTTGGGATTATATTTAGAAAAAGCCCAAGACTTTAAATATGAAATAAATGTTAACATGCAAAACTAGAGTTGCTATCTTTAAAAGCCCTAGCTCTCTCTTTTTACTCCCTTGAAGGCAGCCATCTCTCTCTCTCTCTCTCTCTCTCTCTCTCTCTCTCTCTCTCTCTCGACATTTTCTTTCGGCTCCTTAGTCGTCAACAAAATCAAGATTTTTAATTTCAAGATTCTACTTATTGCTTTGCCTTTGAAGATTTAAGAATCATGAACTTATTGCGGTGATAGGGCTGCAAATGAGCCAAACTGTTTATAAGTGATTTAATATTTAATTTGATAAAAATTTATTTACATTCTGTTTATTTTATAAATGATTTAAGTTTAAATCTTAATTCAAGACTAGGTTAATAAATTTGCTCAAGTTCAACTCGATTAGACTTTTGAACAGCTCGATTAATAGACTCGCGAACAAGCTCATTTATAGGCTTGTTTATAATGTTTTAATGTATACATTCATAATTTATGTTCTATAATTATGAAATTAATAATAATATATGCATACAATTGGTTTAACTAATATTATATTTTATAATTTTATCAAATAGTTGAGAAGTTTAATTTTCAAAAAAATGAGTTTATGTTACATAATAATAATAATAATAATAATTATTATTATTATTATTATTATTAGCTTAATAATTTTAGCACTCTAAAAAATATCTTTTAATATTTCTATTATTTTTTGGTTATTCAATTTGATTAAAATACACATACTCATAATTTTTTAAAACATGTAATGCTCAATTTTATTATTAGATTTTTTTTTTTACTAATTGAATTTTTTTTATATTAATTTGAATACGATTTTCAAGTTCAATTCAATCTTGAGTTTGAAAAGAATCGAATTTGAATACGATTTTTAAATTTAAATCCAAGCTCAGTCTCAAAAAAAATAAAAAAAATAAGCCAAGCCTAAAAAAAAAAGCTCGGCTCGGCTCAGTTCGACTCGACTCGGCTCGAGTTGATTCGGCTCATTTACAGCCTTAATGACCAAGTTATTATTGCTTTAAAAAAGAAAGGTATTGATCCACACATGGCATTTTCTTTTTTAGATTGCAACAATTTTCATCTTGCAATGATTCTCCCCCTTTAAACTGTAACTTGGAAAATCCGAAAAAATCATAGTGGTTCGCCTGGCTCATTGGGTACACAACTGGATCATCGGTTATTTTTTGGGCATGATCCATCTAGATTTAATTATATAATCTAAACTAGCTTATAGATCGACTCCCAATTTTTTATTAAACCAGCTAGTGCAGTCCGGATATAACAACTATGTTAATTACCATCTTCCTTATACTAACTCATTGACAAAAAATAATACTCACCATAAATTTGAGAATTATGTGGGCCTGTAAAATAATTAGAGTTTGTTTGGGCTTCTTGCATAATATTATGAGATTTCTAACACTATTACAAAATCTAACATTTGTCTGCCGTAGTTTTTTTACTTTTACACCGTTCACTGTATAAAAGCAAAAAATAATAATAAATCTCATAAAAAAATCACAAGTTTTTGAAAATTCAAATCAAAAAAAGATCGGGTAAAACTCTTAACACTAAATCGAAGCCAAATAAGCTAAAGAAAATCAAAAGATCAACAAGTTTTTGATGGTCTATTCAAACCAATTGTCAAAAAAAAAAAAACTCAAATCTCTAATTTCTAATTGTTTGAGAAGTAATTCGAATTATATACATATAATTCAGTAAATTTTGTATTATTTTAAGTGTCAACGCATTAAAAATCTTGAAAACAAATAGATTATATGTTTTTTTACGCATTTGAAAGCTTTAAAAGATAAAAATTGAGTTTCAAATCTAAAACTTATAAAAAACTAATAAAACAAAGATATTTTTTAGCAAATCCAGGAAACAATATATCTAGAGTATATTATAAATATATATTTTAGTAAATTTGATTAACTTATGTTTATTTGATATATATCTTCAAATATTTTTGAATATTAAGTATTACAAAAACACAAGTATATAACAACAATACATCAACTATATATTAGACAAAAAAAAATTATATTCTAAAAAAATAACAAATGATTTTCGCAATAAACAATATATCTTAAGTATATAACGGGTATATCTTAAATATATCTTAAGTATATAATTAGTATATTTTAGATATATCATAAATATATATATCAAAAATAGATGCTTACTTAACACTCTTATGCTTACTTAACACCCTCAACTTTTTTTTTTTTTTAAGAAGCATTATTAATACTCCTTTTTTTTTTAATTTGAATCATTATCAAGCATAGACAATAATATTAATTTAAACATATGAATATTTTTAAAGAATTTAAGAGTTAAATTAAATGTTTATTCTATTCTTGATTTTCTATTTTTATAACGAAAAAAAAATGTGACATGTGTGGGTTAAAGGAAAAAAAGATGACATATGTGGATGAAATAAAAAAAAATGTGACATGTGTAGGTAAAAAAAAAAAAAATAGTGATGTGTGTAGAAGAAAGAAAAAAATGTGACAAGTATAATTGAAAGAAAAAAGAAAATGTGACATGTACCAGTGAAAGAAAGAAAATGTGACATGTGTAATTGAAAGAAAAAAGAAAATATGAAAATGTGACATGCACAAATGACTAAAAAAATAATAGAATATTCATAGTAAATAGTATATTTTAGGCATATTTTAAGTATATGACGAATATATGTTATGTATATTTTAGATATATCATAAATATATATTAGAAATAAATTATTTTATCTTTTTTGAAAACTTAACACACTCAACCTTCTGCTCCAGTTTGGAACAAAGATTTTCTATACAAAATTTATAATTATGTAATATATTAGAATATTAAATATTAATTTAAATTAAAAAATTGATGATGATGATGTAATAATAATAAATAAATACAAATGCATGAAAAATTCAAAATTTCAAAAAGCAAAAATTCAAGTTTTCAAATATTAAATTAAAAGTGAAGTTGAAGGACTTATCACATGCAAACAAGAAAGCGATGGATCCAAGTAGTAATTGAAGTATTAAGGATTACCATTTAACATCTTAATATTTTCATATGATGAATGGGAAATCAAAATATTTGGTGAAAAAATCTTTTCTCTCACTAATCTCCAATGAGTTAGTTAGAGATTAGCAAACGATGAGAGTGAAGAGTAATAATGAAAATTTTTAATTAAGATGCAATTTGATTAGTGGACTACATTGTTATTTTCATTTTAACTTCTAAAAACTTTTTATTTTATTGATCTATTTAAAATTCTCGTAGGCAAGTATGGAGATTCGAGTTTTGATAGGAAGTGGACTTTGTTTTTGGGGACTCGAGCTTTGATAAGAAGTAAACTTTGTTTTAAATTTTTAACAAAAAAAAAAAAGGAAAAAATAAACACAAGAATATAAAAAGCATATATATATATATATATATGTAAGTAGCAGAAACATAAAGATTCAAAAAGGAGATTTAAATAAAATATAAAAATAGGTAGAGTGTGTAATTTTCACTAATATTAATTTTTATAAAATACTATTGAAATTTACACATCCAAATAAGTGTGATTTATAAATAGACGAGTGTTAAAATATATTTTACATTATTAGTTTGTGTTAAATCAAACATCATTTACTTATAATATATTATTATACTTTGTGTTTTATTTAATGCAAGATTCATTTTCAAAATATACATATTTTTTTAAAATGATAAAAATATTTTTTGAAATTTCAATATAAATAATTTATTTTTAATCAAAGTAAAGAAACAAATTTTAATATAATATATGAAAATTCAATTGTACTGCTAAAAAAGATAAATCAGAGAGATATATATTCTAAGAGTGAATTATATTTTTATTTTAGATAATATAATATAATTATTAATTAAGATAATTAAATAACATTAAAATTTAAAATAATCAACCAATCAATAATTAAAAATATTAAAATAATAACTAAAAAATATAAATTTGTTATATGCTAATGGAGCATGATCAAACTTATAAAACACTTTCCTACACTGTCCTTTCTTATCCATTGTTTTGAAATTTATACTGGTCCAATCAGTTTAACTATAACAACTAGGAACGGATTTGCAAATTAGTCCAGACAATTACGTACTCGATATCTTTTATAAAAAACGTTCATAATATGTAATGAATGTTATTTTATTTTTTGTATAATTATAATATTTCTTCAAAATATATAATAAGCGTTACGAAATATATAACATATGTTATTCATGTATATCAATAAATATATAGTCTCTCCGTCTCATATTAATAGATTCACTTTTATTTTTTTACTTATCCTAAATTATAGTCAATCTTACTTTTCAATAAAGTAATTAATTTATTAATTTTTTAATATATCCTTATTTAATATGTATCAACTGAGTCATTTAATTTTAATAAAATAATTTTAGTCATTTAATATTAGTAAAGGGGTATATTATAAAAATACTAAATAAAATTTATTTATTTAACTACATTAACTATATTTTTTGCTAAAATATGTAAAAATCAAAATAGACCTATTATATGAGACAGAGAGAGTAATAAATATATGTTACTCCTTCCATCTAAATTAATAGTCCTTTTTTTCTTTTTTGTGTGCCCCAAAATATAGTCCATTTTCCTTTTTTGATTGTTTAAATTATTAGCTTAGAACATCTACAATGGTACTTTTTATTTCAAAAATCATATTTCATTTAATAGAAAGCATCTAGTTGGTAAAAAGTAAAAAATTTTATTTAAATCCAATAAATTTTATTTAATTTTGCTTTTATTTTACTTTATCCAATAAGTGTTAATTATTTTCATTTTTCATTTTTTTAAGGTTACCTAATAGAAAAAATAGTATTAAAATTATCTTAAATAAAATGCATAAATACTTGTATTGCATTAACTAAAATTAGAATAAAAAGTGATTGTATTTGGTTTTCTAAATATAGAGAGTCAAACCAATTATTTTCTTTATTTTTTAAAAATAGTGAATTCATTAGAATTTTATTTTTTGAGATTGCTCTTTACAATAAAAAATTTGACATATGTAAAGATGCATTGCCTACACCACATATTTGATAAGTTTATAAGTAATATTTAATGAACATATTGTTTATAATTGGTGAACATGATTATTATATAAATTATATCTTACTGTAAATTTTCAATGAATCTGCATCATATTAATAATAATTTAATTTAGCATTATAGATACAAAATCATAAATTATAAATTAAAAAAATATTGTGAAAATTAATTATATCATCAACTTAATAATTTTTCAAAAGCTCAATTATTATTATTATTATTTAAAAAATATTTGATTTTTGAAAATTCATTATCATAAAAAAGATAAATATAAAAATGTAAAATTATCCTTAAAAACTATTTTAAAAATTACCCATACAAATATTAAAATTTATAAATAAAAATTACATTGAAAAATTAATGATATTAAAATTAATTATTATTATAAAAATCAAATAAAAAAATTTAACCATTAATGTAATTTTTTTATAAAAATTAATATAAATTTAATTAAAACAGTTAAACAAATAAAAAAAATTTAACCATTAATATAATTTTTTATTAAAGAAATAAAATAAAATAAATATAATTTTAATTGTAAATATTATAAATAAATAAAAAAGCAAAAAAAAAAAAAACAGAATAACTAAAAAAAGAAAAAAAAAGGTCTGATTCTCGTGGCTCAAACCTACAACGTTAAGCTTATAAAGTTAATGTATTAACTAGTTACACCAATCTATTATTTCAATTTTTTTACTACATATATAATATTTAACATATACTAGGAGACCATTATGCTGTATATTCCCGGTCTATATTATAATTTGTCCTAGGTGGAGCAAAGTCAAGTCTACATTGTAATAAAATCATGCTCTATCCACTTAGAAACTCAAAACTGGAAGTTTAATTTTAACTTGCTATTTGGCCCATAAATTAGCCAATAAAATCCTTTCTAACCAAAACTCGAATAAACTTAAAATCAAAATCAAATAGACAAATTATTATATATATTATGCATAAAATTTTAATACTTGATTGATTCGTTCGTCCGCACTCAATTTATTTAAATATTTTATGAATTTAGTATATTTTGTAAATAATTCAATTCATTTAAATTCCCATGTAAGAGGCGGTGAACAAAAGCAAAGGAGGCTAGCAGTTTCATTGGTTTTCACATTCACTAGGTTTTCTTTGGGGGTTGCAATCAGTAACTATAGTTACCGATAGCATATTCCAGTACCTCATTTTTATTTCCTTTCTTTGTATATACGTTAATCTATGTGCATTTTGGTGTTCTGAGTGCCATTATGAATAATTAGTTTTAATCTATTTAGTCTTTTGGTATCACTCGACTCAAGGATTGTTTTAGTGGTGTTGATCTGTAGTTTCGGTCTTGGCTGCAATTCCTGGTTCTCTCATTTGTAGCAAATCATAGTTTATTTTGGGCTTGTTAATGTTGGTGAGGGATGAATTATAGCATTGGTCTTAGATATAGATCCTCTTTTATGTTCTATAAATATTTATTGTGTGTCTTTCCAGCACTTGAGCTATGGTTGTTATGTTGAGGTCTAAATCTTACCTCTTGAGTTGCCAGTTGTGATCGTTTAGCTGACGTTGAGCTTCGAAGCATTGCATTATGATATGAATACACCTTTTTATTAGTTGTTGAAGCCCCAAGGGCTGCAGAAAATTGGACTTTAGACGTGGGCTTATTGGCTTTTTGGCCTCGGTGTTGCGCTCTGCAGGATGCAGTCAAGTGGGTAAATATCCTTCAATGTGATAGAATTGTTTGTAAGTCTGACTCTTTTTATTATTATTATTTTTTTTTGCCAAATGTAAGTATGATTCTTTGGTAATCATCAATAATATTCATGATTATAAGATATGAGATATTGTAGGAGTTTCGACCAATAGTCAAAGACAGTTGCTAACTGAAAGTTTAGCTATAAGGATATATGTATTAATCATGGCTGTATTTGTTACATGTTTACTTGAGAATTTTGTCATGATGGATATGTAACATCCTTCACATTAATGATTATTATCATTTTCCTTAAAAACAAAAGAAAAAGAAAAGCAAAGGAAGCATAGTGCAAGGGGCATTAAATCCATGTTTGGGGAAAAAAATGGGGTGGGGAAAGAAAATATGAGAAAAGAAAGATACGTAAAAGAATAGAAGCAATGAGAAAAAACAAATTTCCTACATAATTTAGAAAGATGGTGAAAGATGAGGAGAAAAGATAAAAAAAAATAAAATTATTATTATATCCTTTTTTTATTTGATTGAACATGGAAATAAAATTAAAAATGTAAATTTATTAATAAATGTAATTAAAAAATCTTTTTCCTTAGCTCTCACCCGAATATAGGGAGAATACTCTTTTTTGTGGGCCGAGAAAAATATTTACTATTACTACTTCTGTTTCAATCTTTTCTCGTCTTCTTGAATAGAAGAAAAACCTTTTTTTTTTCACCCTTCTCATTTCCCACCCTTTCTTTTCAAACACAGCATAAAGGAACAAAGCATAGGGTGCCTTCAGACTTTCACATGATAGGCACAGTTAAAAAGATGGGGAATTTTCGAGAAAATAACCACAAAAGCAAAAATAAAACAAAGTGGGGTCCTTTCAAAATGGCAAATTATTAAAAACAAAAAGAAAATTTACAGTTTTCACACTCGCTGGTTCACACTTTAATTTACGCACTGCCATACTGACCCATTTCAGACCATCCTATGCAGATTCTTGTCTATAATGGCGTACTGCGCACTCCTGCCCTTTCTGTTCTCTGATACGATTAAATTTATTTACAATATTGTTTGATTGTAAGTTAAAGAGAGAAATGATGAATAATATTCTTTTATTATATTAATATTCAAAACAATAAAAAAATTATTCTTAAAAAATTAAGAAAGTAAAAAGTAATGTAAATACGCATTTTCGTTTAGCTAAGTCGTGCCGTCAGTATAAAAATAATATTAACTTATATATACATCCCTATTACAATTTAATTATATTTGCTTTTTCTATAACTATATCATTTAATGATTTTTTTAGTTTATATGAAAATAATTTAAAGTGTAAATAGAGATAGCAATCCATTCTCTATTCAATAAGTACCAACTCAATCTCTATAAGCCACAGCGGAAAATACCTCGTATCATTGGATAATGAATATAGATAAATTTATATCTGAAAAAATAATATTAAATTTAGATATAATATGAATAGCATATTACCCTATCCATCCAAACTTTATCTAAATTTATCCATACTCATATCTTATATATAAACATGTATAAATGCACAATTCAACATAAATAATATTTAGATTAGAATTGATTAGTCTAATTTATAATATTATAATATATAAGACATCATGATTTTTTAAAATAAATATAAATAAATAAATAAATAAGAATTACAAGAATAAAAAAAAATTCTTTATGCAATGCATATAAAATATTATTATTTGAGAGTGAATAATTCTCGTGCAACCTTTAAAAGAAGACAATATTTAAAAAAAATTTATTGATTTTTCCATCAATCAAAATTAGTAAATTTATGATGTGATATACGATTTCAAAGACTTTGTGGTGTATTGTTTCAAAATTAAATATTTTTAATTTTTCCTTTAAATTATACATAATATGAAGAGTTATGTAATTGAATTTATTAATTATGATGTACCTAATATGTTAGGTTTGAAGAATTGAAAAACTTTTAAATTATTCAATTTTTTTATTTTTTTTAAATTTATAATCTCTTTGAATATAATATTTATTGATATATGTTAATTATATATTTGTGTTTAAATTTATATATATTTAAAAATAATTTAATAATTATTTAGGTAATAGGTTATAATTAAGCCCTATGAGCAAGAGGACATATTTAAAATTTTTCATATACATTGTTCTGTTTCTTATATAAAAGCGGTGTTCAACAAAAATTTCCAAGTAGTATATGAAAATTTCAAAGAAAAAAACAAAGGACAAAATTGGAAAAAAATCAGAAGAAGATTATTAGTTAATTAATTAAGTACTTAATTAATAAGAAAGCAAACAAACAAGCATTAATTAAACAAAAGCCAAGACCACACAGATAATTAAGATTACATTAATTACCATATTTCAATCTCTCTGATTTTTTTTACCAAATGAAGACAAAAACACAAACAATAATTGATCTTCTTTCATTTTTGGTGTTTAGTGGCAGAAAATAACTTTAAGCTCGCGTGGCGAAGAGCACTCATGCATAAGTGAAGGAGTGTCATGGGCGTAAGTAAACGTGGCTGGGCAAGCATGTTTGAAAAATTCTGAAAAACTTGATGCTCTGCACGTTTGTGGACTATTATAATGATTCCGGCAACAAAGCTCGTCGGTCCCATACGCCTCACAACCACTTTTACAAGCCACCACCTGTCCATGACCCGCCGGATACCTCACCTGTAGTTTAGGTGGACATGTATTCAGTATATTTGCTCTGCACCCTACTACTGGACATACACCTTTGCCTTCGTGTGGAGTTATTGTCATCGGAAGGTTAAATCCGTCGACTAGAGAAACACCGTAAGAGGAGAAGTCGTTGTGGCCGTGGTGGAGGCTGAACTGTGCTAGAGTTACAGGAGTAGCGCCGCCTAGACCGTTGCATTCTAATTGGTGGTTGCAATCTCCTGTAGCGCAGTGGAATTTACCGTTGGTGTGGGTGCAGCCTGTGCGACCCCAGATCCGGCCAGACCAGTGTTGGTTCGGAACAGCGAAGGAGCGGTGGGTTAGAGTGGAGAGAGGGAAACCCCCTTTTTCAAGGACTGGAAGGCCGGAGTTGGGTTGGATTGCTGGGTAAACGGTGAAAGGACAGTTGTTGACTAAGGTTAAAATGAGCCCTGGTGGCGTAGCTTGGCAAAAGGTGCAGAGGATAAGGAAAGTCGCAGAAATGGCAGAGAAAAGTAAAGTAGCCATTTTCAAAAGAGACGAGAGCTTGAGAAGAAAAGGCTTTGCTCTTGTTCTTATAAGCTTGAGGGGTCACATTTTCAATGTGGTATTTTGCATTTTACCCTTGTAAATACTAAAGCGCCCATAATATATTAATAAATATATTTTTATGTTAAATTTAAATAATTGAATATAATCTTCTAATATTTAATTTATAGAAATTTTTAATATATGTTTTATTCATTTGATAAAATACCTCAATCTACATGAAGAAAAAAAAATACTACTTTCCCTTTTATTATATTGGGTCTTTTTTTAAATGTAGACCTAATAATAATAATACCTTCAAACACAATTTATTATTCTTGTTTTTTTACAAGGGATGAGAAATGAATTTAGACATATTGCACAAATCATATATGCATTTATCAGTTAGATTATGCCTTAATATGTATTTATTATTTTGGTCTATATAGTGAATTATAGTAATTATTTTATCAATATTCTAAAGTTATCATAATATCCCTAACAATCATTTATATTTTACTCCTTATTATATTATAAATAATTCAACTCCTTATTTTAACTTATTTAGAAAAATATGTATACTCCAACAACACCCTATATTATACTGTTTATTTCATTTTTATTAATAAATTTATAATTCTGTTTCTTTATACATAAATTTATAATTTCATTTTCTTAACTTTACTTAAAATTTTTGCTGTTAAAAAAAATATTAAAACAAACCATTATTATTATTATTATTATGGCAATATCATTTCTTTTACTCTATATAACATTTTTACCACTAAAAATTATAACTTGATATAAAATATTATAACAAATTATTATTATTATTATTATTATTATATTATAATTTTACTTCTTATAATATTATTTCTTCTACTTTACATAAAATTTTTACTACTAAAAAAGAATAATCTAATTTAAAATATTATTAAAATAATATTTTAATAACAATATAGCAATTTAATAATAATAATTTTTTGATTAATAATAATAATAATTTAAAAAATTAAAAAAATTAAAAAAAATTAAATATTGATTTAGGGATTAGTTTAGAGAGCCAATATCTCTTATCAAATTTAAGGAAAGAAAAATGAACTCTTAAAAATATTTAGAGAATGAAGATAAATAAAGAGTTTGATAAAAAAAAAAAGTGTGATATGACTCTATATTTTAAATAAAAAGGTATTTAAAGAGAGTTTTAGTGATGCTCTTAGATTTTGATTTTGAATTTCAGTCCAAATTTAATTTATCAAATATAAATCTTTACCAAAATAATAACAACAATATTACTTAAAAATATTTTTTTTGAAAAAATAAATATAATAACAATAAATACCTTTTTTTTTTTTTTTGGCCAATGAACAATAAATACTTAAACACCAACAATATAAAAAAATGTATTACCCACAGATAGCCTTTCTTTCTTTTTTATTTTTTTCCAATTTTTATCCTTTGTCCTTCAATGGGGCCCACCAAGTCCTTTTACTTGTGCTAATCGGTAATATATGTTTTTATTCAATCGATTCTGACAAGTCATGTGGCTATATCGAAATTTAAATAATGAATTTTAAAGGATAAATAAGAACATTTTTTAAGTAAATTGATATTGATTATTAATTTAATAAAAATAAAATACATTAATAAATGAAGTCTTATTTTTTATAAATTAATTTAATAAAAATAAAATACTTCACACCTATTAATGAAACTCTTAATCTCAAAAAGATTACCTATTATTCATTTTTAAAATATCTCAAAATACTTGTGAAACACCCTGAATTTTCAGTTATTTTATAAAATCTTATTTTCGTACGGAAATATATTATTTTATTATTTTTCTTATTAAAGTAAGAATTGGAATTATATTTTATTAAATTATAAATATTCATATTATTTGAATATGTATTATTAATAGCAATTTTAATATAATATTACAATATTATATTATCATGATAATGTTAATGTGGATTTTTGGAGAATTGTATTTTGGATTATATTTTGATATTTGAGTATTAATAAGGGTATTAATTATATTATAAGTCTGATTATAGTATTTTATCGGATATTTGGATTTCCGTTATAATTATCGTTAATAATGTTATTGATATATATTCATGAGTATATGTTGTAAATTATTATTAATATGTAAATTATGAATTTTATTGATATATATTCATGAGTATATGTTGTAAATTATTATTAATATGTAAATTATGAATTATTATTTATTATTATTATTATTATTATTATTATTATTATCACTATTATTACTATTATTATTGTTATTATCATTATTATTATTAGTATTATTATTATGATTATTCTTGGTAATTTATATATATATATATATATACGTGTAGTATTATATGTATATATTATATGGTTTAGTGTATATATATATATAACAAATCTGTGTTAAGAAAAAGGAAAAGAAGAAGAAAAGAAAAGGAAGTTTGTGATTGGTGGGAGTAGTGAAACGGTGAGTTTTGAGAGCAGAATGGGACAGCAGCAGGAACGGGAGGCAGAGGAGAGAGGAGAGAGAAAGGGAGAGGCCGAGAGAGAGAGAGAGAGAGTGGGCTGCGTTCCGACCGGCAGTGGCAAGCACCGCCACCACCGCTGGGTAGAGGGAGGACCGGCGACTTCAAGAGAGGCAGCAGCGCTCTGATCGGAGGCGGCACGGCGGCGTACGCGAGGAGAGAAGTACTGCTGGCCACCGCAACTTCAAATCGATTTTTCGGTCGATTTCGGTAGTGGAATCTGGCGATCTTGGTGTCGTTTTACTCCTGAGGATGAGAGCTTCATTTTGGTACCTACCTTGCCCCTTAAGGACCACCAGAGGAGGAGATCGAAAAATACCAAACCGTGACTTTGGAGGTGTTTTCCGGTGGCTGGAGGGTGAGTGCCGGCGAGTGGTGACCGTTTTTGTGCTCCTGGAGTTGAGGTGAACCTGCTGGTGTGGAGTTTCCCCTGCTCTGCCACCATCGGCGGTGGCGCGTGGTGCCGGCGAGTGGAGAGGTCTAGTGGTTCTGTTTCAACATTCTGGCCCGATCCTCGACGTCCGTATGTTCAAAATTTATGAAGGTTAACCCGAAACTCTTGTTTTTTAGTCGTTATATGAGTTAATCTATGTTTAGTGGTTCTTAGAATATTTGTTAGGTTGTCGAGTCTGTTCTGGGGTTAAGTGTAATTCTTATCATGTTGATGTTCTCTGTTGCGAGGTGTCGGTGTCTGGCGTCTTCTTGGTTCCAAGGCTACTCTTCTGAGGAAAGCCGGTTGGAAGCGTCGACAGTTAGGTGAGTGATACTCACTGATATATTATCCTGTTTTCACTTCATATACATTGCTGTGTGTATATATATATGTATATTATGCACTACTACTGCATATATAAGCATGTAACATGTGACTGTGAATGATGAATTGATATTGTGTATTATGTGCCATACTATGGTTGTGATTGATGTATGGAGGTCGGGAGGATACAGTACCACCTAGGATTATGGGATTATTATGGCTATGATTTGGATTATGATGGATTCAGAAGATGAGCTATGACTGATGGATGCTGGTCGGGCCTGCTCATCGCTAAGGCCGCTGTCAGTCGGGTCAGGGCTGCGTGGTACAGACCAGTGACGGCCGGGCCCCTTGGTTATAAGAGACAGATTATTGGATTCAGAGAGCCAGAGTAGGGGGATCGACTCCCCATATTGAGTACTGAGTATCAGTTTGGTACTGTGGACCATACCCTATCATTGCTTGATTGGATGAATTGTTTGTCTCTATGACATACTGGATAGCATGTGAATTACAGTCTATTTGAGGGATACCAGTTTAATATATTAGCTGGTATCATTCACTGAGTCGAACGCTCATCCCTGTTCATCTTGTTGCTTTCAAGTCAGGGAATGAGCTGGTGAAAGAATTGTAATTAAGTAAACTGCCAGTCTCTCTTCGGCAGTAGTTTGTATTGTTGAGTAATCAGACATGTATATAATGTATGTACATTTGTAATAGTGACTCTAGAACTCCATAATGTTACACTTGTAATGGTGCTTTGTGTATTATTAAAGAGCTGTAATCTCTGGGTTAAGCAGAACTTTTTGTAATTTACTATATTTCTGAGATATATGGAATAAATGATGTTGGGCTAATTTGATAATTGTGTTGTGTTGTGATTTCTTTTGGTTCTGCTTATCTTATTTGGGCCCATAGCCCTTTTCAGTTGGGCTTTTCAGTTGTGCGTTTTTGGGCTGTTTGTCTTGTGGTTTGGGTTAGGCTTACTACGAGCACTGGTAGCCACGTGCATTTTCCGTGTCCTAGTGCCGGTCACATGCCTTCGGGTTGGGGCATGACAACTTGCCCACTATAAAAATAGTTATATATATTTATCTATTTTATCTTTATTAATTAAAAAATGTGTATTCTCAAAATTAATAATAAAAATAATAATAAATTAATATATATAAATATTTAAGTGAAAAATATAATAAAATTTATGAATTGGCAAACAATTAATTATGTTTTCTTAAACTGTATGGAAAAAAAATGAACAATCTTTTTGGAGCAGATAGAGTATAAGATATGATATTATTAATTGACGTTTATTGTTTATTGTTTTTATTGAAGTAGCCAATACATGAGATGATAGATTTAATTTAATTAAAAATTTTTTGTTAAATAAATATCAATGCTAATATAATATTATTTTATTACAAATTGTAAATTACAAATTTTTATTATTATTTAAAATTTAAATTAATTAAATATTAAAGTGGAAGGTTTAATTTCTATGAAATACAAATTATAGCATCCGTTATTAAAGTAATCACATTTTATATAGCATCCATTATTAAAGTAATCACATTTTATCATTTTTTTTTTTAAGTTTGTAATTTGATCTATTAACTGTTCATTCCTTCTTTATTACAAGTGAACCTTCCTTCTATAATCCTAATTCACTTCTTCTTCTTCTTCATCTTCTTCTTCTTCTTCTTTTTTTTTTTTTTAATTTTTTTATTTTTTTTACTTGTTGCATAAATTATAAAACAACAAAGAAAAATAACTTTGGGGCACCTGTACCTAAGGTTACAGGCCCACTAGTTGTAACAATGTTCGTGCACTAATTTATGCAACAAGTTCTGCTCCTACCTTAGTGTACATTATCAAGAGTCCATTTTTAGTGTTTTAGTACAAACAACAAATTTAACATTCATTAAATTTGAAAATACGAAATCGCTTGTGATCGAGATAAATTTGATTAAATAAAAGAGAATGAATTTGAATTGATGATTTATGTATAATATTAATGTAAAGATGATATAAAAATGATTTGCTTTTTATAGGCTTACATACTAGATATTTATAGATAATATTTCTATATATGAATTAAATAAAGATTTCTATATTGAGTTTAATTTGGATTTCTTATATACTTATCCATTTTAAAATTAAATAGCAAACTGTGGGCTGGTTTAGTAATTCGAATCATTTATGATTATGAACTTTAAAACACCTTTCCTTTTAATATATGGGAAAATAGGGACCTTTATATGGTCATTTTTTGTTCCTCATCAGAAGCCTCCCACTCTCTAGTTTAATCGAGTCTATTGAACAACATACTTAAGGAGTAGATAGTTATGTAGTATGACATACTTCGCTGACTGGGCAGTTCGCTTCATCATTTGAAGCCTTCGTGTGATGTGTTTTGCCAATTCGAATAGTTTGCCATGTGCTTCAGCTGATTCACTTCGTCATGCATTTCATTTAATGCACTTCGCAGATCAATCGCTCAAATAACTAGTGAAGCCCCCCATTTTGAGGACTTAGAAGCTTGCTTCGCTAATAGAGCTTGAAAAATCTACCTCATTGACCAAGGGCTGAGAAATCCACCTCGTCAAGGTTTTCAATAAATCGCCTAGCTGATTAAAGACTTAGAAATTCATCACTCATAGAGGTCTTCAAATAAATTGCCTTGTCGATTGAGGACTTAGAAATCCACCTCGCTCGTCAAGGTCTTCAAGTAAATAGCCTAGCTGATTGAGGACCTAATGATCCACCTCGCTCATCAAGGTTTTCAAATAAATTGCCTTGCTTATCGAGGACTTTAGAAATCTGCCGACTTTAGAGGTCCTCAATGATTTGCCCAACTTTTCTAGGTCATTTCATTCCCTCAACAGAGAATGCATTTTTTTTTGAATAATTACATTGTAAAATTCTCTAAGATAGTTGTAAATATTTTGCACCACTGCAATAGAACTTCACCTTTTCTTCTATCTTGTATTCTTTGTTCATTTTTCATGCAAGAAAGTCAACTAACACTTGGTATTAGTTTTGGTTCTATTCGTGTTTGCTTGACTTTTCCCAACTTTTCTTTATCTTTCTTTAATGACTTGTCTTGATGTTTTTAAGGGGTCTGTCTTCTCAAGAGATTTATCTGACTTTTCCTCTTGCTAAAGAGTGATTACATAACTTTCTTATTGATTACTTAGATTTTAGCGAGCTGCTCAGGCTGTTTGGATATTTTGTTCTGTTAACAAGGAGTGATCTCTCCCTTTTTTTTTTCTTAGGCACTTACTTTTTCAACAGAGAGTGATCTCCTAGTTTGCTTTTGTTGGGCACTTGCTCCCTCAATAGAGAGCGATCTCCCTCTTTTTTTGTTGGGCACTTGCTCTCTCAATAGAGAGTGATCTCCCTCTTTTTTTTTTTTTTTTTTTTTTTTTTTTTTTTCTTGGGCACTTGCTCCCTCAATAGAGAGCGATCTCTTTTTTTCTTTTCTTAGGCACTTGCTTTCTCAACAGAGAGCGATCTTCTCTTTTCTTTTCTTAGGCACTTGCTCCATCAACAGAGGGCGATATCCCATTTTTTTTCTTTTTTCTTAGGCACTTGCTCTCTCAATAAAGAGCGATCTTCCATTTTTCTTTTTTGCCAACCTGAACATCATTATTCTTATCGGATGACAAATTCTGAGATGATGCAAATGTTTAGAAAAGATTGTTTGGAATAATTTTTGGAGCTATAAAATCCACAGTGGAGCTGAATAAATTATTTTTTGTAACTTGGTTGATTGATTTGTATTATTCCAACGTGTGTTTGGGATGGAATTTCAATAAACTAAAATTGAATTCACGATGTACTGGAAAAATGGAGAATTCTGTCTATTTGAAGCTTTGCCGGAGCGTGGGACCCACTCGCCGGAATTCGATGATCAGCCGGTGATGTGCTACTACTGGAGCATCATCTGGAGACGAGGAAGACACCACCAGATTTGTCTTGACGTCAGGACTCCAAATATGTGCTTCACTCGCCATGAATCATCGCCATTTGGCCGAAATCGGCCTGGAAAGTTTCCATTAATAAGTTTCTAATATGATGTTATAGCGATAGATCGGCTATTTGATTGATACCATAATGTAGCTGGAGAAGAGACTGTTCAAACACCATCAAAATCACCTAAAAAGGAGGCTAGAAATAGCCAGAATCATCATTGAAATTTTTCATGGCAGGAAAATTTCATGCCCTAGTGTTTAGCCGTTGTCAATGATTTGTGCCGTGATTACTTCCGTGGAGGTCGCCGGCGGCTAGGCGTTGCCTTGGAGTTGGCGGTGTCGCAAGCGGATGGTCGAAGGTGGATGATCAGTGCTTGGTAGCTTGCTCTCCTCTCTCTCTCTCACTAATTTGTCCTCTCTGTTTAGTTTTCTACTTTGATTTTCTTTTTTTTTTTTTATTATTAATCTAATTTTTTTGGGTTACTTGATTGAATGGTGATGATCTTTTTTTATCTTTTGCTGAAGATGATGAAGGATTTGATGCTGAAAAAAAATATTGGAGACCAAAAATTTCAATTTTTGTGAAGATAGAAGGTAGGAAGATGAATTTTTTTACCGAGTTCCCACAAACGACGTTAATTTGATCGAGATAAATTCAATCAAATAAAAGAGAATGAATTTGAATTGATGATATATGTGTAATATTAATGTAAAGATGATCTAAGAATGATATGTTTTTTGTAGGCTTACATATGAGGTATTTATAGATAATATTTCTATATATGAATTAAATAAAGATTACTATATTGAGTTGAATTTTGATTTTTTATGCACATATGCATTTTGAAATTGAATAACGAACTGTGGGCTGGTCTAATAAGCCAAATCCTTTATGATTATGAACTTTAAAACACCTCTCCTTTTAATATATGGGAAAATAGGGACCCTTATATGGTTATTTTTTGTCTCTCATTAGCTTGCATCTATAAAATATTCTATTTTACTATTAAATTGTAAATTAAAACAATACTTCAATATCCATTTTTAGTTGAAAAATAAGAAAAGATATTCTATTTTACTATTAAATTAAAACAATACTTTAATATCTATGTTTAGTTTAAAGATAAGAAAAGAGGGATATATATTTTTCGAATAGGGATAGCAGTTTTATCAACTCCATTGGATATCTTATTTGATTTGACTATAATGAGGCAGATAATATCTATTCCGTTTAGTAAATCGGACAGGATATATATTCTAATTTATACTCAAATTGGTTCGAGTCAAGTTCAAATAATGATACATTCCGATTTGAATCCAACTCGATTATATATATATATATATATATATATATATATATATATATATATATATATATATATATATATATATATATATATAAAATTTATTTTTATATGAAATATAAACTATATTGTATGGATATGTAAAAAAAATATACATGATAACAGGGCAGATGATGGGCGTGTATTTTATTTTTTGAACAAATCGAATTCAAAGTTGCCATTCTATTTTCAGATGCAAAATTTGTGATTTGGAGAAGCATTGTATTTTTTCACATACACCTTATTTTGGTGGTATTTAATAAAACTAAAAATTAAGTACTGAATTTTAAGTGTTAAATAAAATAAGTGATATAATTTTTAAAATTATAAAAATATTTGAAAATTTAATCACTTATTGCATTCAACATAAATTTTAAGTTAAAATTTTGACTTAAAATTTTAAGTGATTTTTAACTTAATTGAGACTTTTAAGACGTAGTTATCAAACAAACTTAAAATAATTAAGTGCTGAAAATTTTAATTTTAAGTGTTAAAAGCTTATTTCTAACTAAATACTGGAAAAATATACTAATAAAGAAAAGAAAGTAAGACATAGAATTACATACATCACATATAGAAGAAAAACTTTCTATCAGAAGCACGAGTTGAACGACTTATTAAAGTAGCATGATGGAGAGAGCATAACTAATGAATGTCCACCAGCAGGGTTGGCTCAAGGATATGTATGCGATAATCAATTGGAGGCTTTTCAATAATATGAATATAATTTTTTTAATTAATTAAAATTTACTTTTTTTACTTTTTGGGATGGGAAATCACTAATTAATGTTTTATATTCAAAAGCTAAATTTATCACTAATTAAGCCATTTATTGATATAGCCATTTAAGGCTTTAAGCTGGCCAATTAAATATTTACTATTTAAATTTAAAACTTTTTTAAAAGAAAGTCAAATATTTAAAATATAATAAAGTGGGAGATTAATATCAAATTTGAGGGTACCAAAACACATATTTATTTAATTTTATAAAAAAAATATAATTAATGTAAAAAAAATTTGGAGGCCTATGCCTTAAGGCACCTCTATCCACTAGACGCCTTAATTACAATCGCATAACGAACGATATTATCATACACCACCCTAATTTACTATTTCAGTTTGATATAAAATACTCCCTTCATTTTGAAAAGTGGTTATTAAAAAGTTAGTTTTGTTCATAAATAAGTAGTCATTTAGCAACCCAATAAAAAAAATATGATAAAATAATTAATTTACCATTTTATTTCCCAAGAATGAGAGATATTTACTTAATTTGTACTGCAATTAATAGGAATCTTTTTGACAATTTATGATAAAGTTATTATTATCTTAAAAATGATAATTTTTTTTAATGGCCACTTTTTTTAGAATGGAATGAGTACAATTTGAAGCATATCAAATCTAATATGATTGTACCTTTCAATTACATTTTTTCTTTTCATTCCTTATTAGAGTGAGAATTTTAATTTAATATTAAATATTAATTTAAAAATTTGAACACTTTATTATTTTAAATTATTTAATAATAGTTGTCCTAAAAAGTTCAATTAAACTAAAATCATTTAAAATAATAATACAAAATTTTTAACTTAAAATTTAAATAGATACAATAAATTATTAAATTTTAAAATATTTTTATAGTTTAAAAATTGTTGTTTATACTATTATGTATTTAATTTTCAAATTTCTCAAATATCACCTAATTTTATTGATGAAGATTTAATTTTTAGTGCCGACACTCAATAAATAATTTCAGAACGTGAAAATTAAATCAGGATAATTAGATATATTCCTAAGAAATAATTTCAAAATTCATAATGGGAAGTATCTAGCCTTTATATTTTTTTTTCCCACAAATAATAATCAATATATACAATAATACGATCAATTTTTGAAAAGCAAAGTAATCAATCAAATAAATTATCATACTCATAGTATTGATAAAGTTTGAACATGAGATTCTTTTACACTATGTTTGAAAAGCATATGAAAAAATCAGAGAAAAGAAAATAAGAGGAAAAATTTTTCTTGAAATTTGTAGAGAATGATTTTTTTTAATATTTTACATAACTTTTCCACTTATTTTCTTTCTAATTCTGAAAAAAAAATAATGAAAAATGGATTGAAATTTATATAAAATATTTATAAAAATCAGTTTTTACAAATTTTAAGAAAATTTTCCCTCTAATTTTCTTTCCTCTCATTTTTCATGTGATTTCCAAATATAGTGTCATTCCCAAAGCCTGTCTTAAATTTTCACTGCTAGATCAAGTCATCATTGGCATTATTAATGAAATTAAGAGAGGCTATGGTCGGCAGGAATGAAGTGTCATTTTAAAAAACCAAGAATCTGAATATTTAAGTAAATAAATATTTAAAATTAATAAAATTAAAATAATATCAAAATGATGACAAAAATTAAAATTAATTTTATTATCTCAAATAAATATTTAACAAAATATAAAATATAAAATTAATATGTATTTTTAAATTAAAAAATTAAAGTTCAATACTTATTTAAAATATTTTTACTATTTAAAATAATTAAAAATTTAAATATGACCATTACAAGATGTTGGCGTGAGCTATAAACTAGGGATTTGAATGTAATTTAAATCACCTGGCTTAAGGGATCAATCTTTATTTTAGCCATAAGTTATGTATTTCGTAGAATAGATATATTTTCCTAGAATAGCTATCAGACCTCTTGTACATATATGTATGTCCTTCTTCTCTAAAAAGACAATATATACAATACAATTCTTCCATAAAATATGTCATGGTATCATAGCAATGCGATCTTTAACACACACACACACACACACCTATCTCTCTTTAATAATCATAGCATATCCCACCACGTTAGAACTTTATGAGGAACCTCAACCTAATTTCGCTCATACTGAATTGACTACCAAAGTGATTGAAGTATCAAACAAACATGCCATAAATATAGAAACTTCCGTTGCTCAAATTGGCATTAAGTTGGATAGCACAAACTATGCCTTATGGTACCAAGTTGTTCACATGTACATCTCAGGCAAAAACAAACTGGGATATATTAATGGCGACCTATCACATCCTCCTCAAACAAACCCATCCTTTTGAAAATAGCATACTGACAACGCCATTGTCAAAGGCTGGCTGATTAATTCTATAAACATGTCTCTGATTAGTAACTTTATTTGATTCCCCACGACAAAAATGGTATGGGATTCTATTGCTACTACTTATTTCGATAGAAGTGACACTTCTCAAGTATATGATCTCAGATGTCCTATGTCTCATATATGACAAGCTTGTGGCGAGAAATATATAATGATCTTGAAGGCTTGTGGCGAGAAATTGACTTTCATCATCTAAATCCCATGGAATGTGCAGCTAATATTCAACACTATAATAATATTATTCAAGAAGATGGAGTGTACATTTTCTTAGATGGTCTTGATGACTGACTTGACAAAATTAGAGGGGATGTATTGTAGACACAACCATATGCATAGGTTCGTTGGGAAGCTATTCGACAAGTTGTCATGATCATTGGCAGTAATAATGAGACTCCAGGAGTTGTTTTGGCTTGTAAATCATGAAGTCAGGACAATTAAGCTCTCTTTCTCTGAACAATGGTAAATTTGGTACATCTTTTAAATCAAGAACCTTTTCTGATGGAAATAAATGTTCCCATTATAGCAATTCCAAGCATACTCACGAGAATTGCTTCAAACTACATGGCTATCCTGATTGGTGAATGAACTTCAGGCTTGAAAATGTCGGGATGATACTGAAATGGATGGTAAGACTGCGGTAGTTATAGTAAAACCTCACCTCTCTCTTGTACCACATGAACTTCAGGCTTGAAAATGTCGGGATGATACTGAAATGGATGGTAAGACTGCGGTAGTTATAGTAAAACCTCACCTCTCTCTTGTACCACCTATAGAGCAATCATAAGGAGATGTATTTTTCTCAAAGTCAGGTAACAATCATTTTTCCTATAAAGAGGTCGATATTAATGCTTGGATACTTGATTCAAGAGCTACTGACCATATGACCTATGATGCCACTGGCATTTCCACAACTACAAATCAAGAAGAACCAAAATTGCCAATGCCAATGGAGTCATATTTTCAATCACAGGAGTTGGCACTGTGACTTTGTCACCTAACCTATCATTACCTAATACTTTACTTATTCCCTCTCTCTCCCATATTGCTGTTTATTAGCCAAGTTTGCACTGATTGAAATTGTGTCACACTCATGTATCATACTTTTTGTCTTCTACAAGATATTCTTACCAAGGAAGTAATTGGACATGGTATTAGGAGAAGGAGACTTTATTACATGGATGATTTCAGTATGGGTCAAGCAAATCATATGTGTCACTCAAGTAATATCACAGAATAAGAAATTTGGCTTTGGCATCACAGGCTAGGACATCCCTCATTTGGTTACATGAAGCATTGTTTCCTTGTTTATTTACAAATAAAGAGAATTCTAGTTTTAAATGTGATACTTATATTTTGGCAAAAATTCATAGAACTACTTATCCTTTAAGTATGAATAAAAGTGATATTCCATTTGCTTTGATTCACTAAGATGTTTAGGGTCCTTCCATAATGGCTACACTGTCTGCTACCTGTTGGTTTATAATATTTGTTGATGATTGCACTCACATGACTTAATTCTACTTACTAAATCATAAGGATGAGGTGTTGAGTATGTGTAAATCCTTCCATGCCATGGTTCAGACTCAATTCTTCAACAAAAATTCAGGTCCTTTGATATGATAATGGTGGGGAATATGTTAATCACAAATTCCAAGAGTATTTTTGCCAATATGGACTTCTTCCTGAGACATCTTGCCCATAAACTCCTTAGCAAAATGGCATTGTTGAAAGGAAAAATCAACACATACTTGAAACTACTTGTGCTTTGTTAATTGGAGCACATGTATCTAACTGCCATTGGCTTGATGCTATTGCCACAACCATGCATCTCCTTAATCGATGCCATCTAAGACCATTAATTTTCTGACTCCATTACAAGCTCTCTCATCTTATGTATCTCTGCCCATAGTATTGATGATTCCCTTTTGCATTGTTGGATGTGTTGCTTTTGTCATCCTCTATAAAAATCAATGCATTAAAAACTTGACCTTGTGCCTATGAACCCTCAATTTTACACCCCCATCATCCAACCGCAGCCTTAGCATTTGCTGAATTTAACGCATTATGCGGAGCCATTACGATGCCAGGTAACATGTGGCATGCCGCACGGCGCCGCACGCCCCGTATGCGGGGTGCCGCAAAAGCCTGGTGCGGCATTGCACCATGTTATGCAACTTTTTGACCATTCGGTGGGCCCTATCTGAGCAAAAAATGACCCTTTTACCTCTTTTTTTTCAATTTTCAGCCATTTCTAACCCTACCCCTCATTGTCTTTTCACATTTTCATTACCTAAACTACCCTCATCTACTTTTCCTATAAATACCCCCTTTCACTTCTCATTTCAACACACCTCTTGAAATTGAGTAGATTGCTACCCTCAAATTTCTCTCTTTTTCTCCCTCCAATCACTCTCTAATTAATTAATTAATCTTTTTAATAAATTAATTATCTCACCCTAACCAAGTTAATTAATCTTTTTAATTAATTAATTAATCACTTTTTTAAAGTAAAATTAATCATTTTCTTAAATTCACCTTTTATCCAAATTAATTAATTAATCTTTTTAATTAATTAATCCATCCACCCTTTTCATCATATTAATTAGTTCATTAATCCTTTTAATTAATTAATTAATTCTCTAAAATCAATCATTTTCTTAACCCACCTTTCATCTAAATTAATTAACTAATCTTTTTAATTAATTAATCCATCCATCCTTTTCATCCTATTAATTAGTTAATTAATCATTTTAATTAATTAATTAATCTCCCAATTAATCCAATCATCCGGTCTCGATAAAACGGAATTTCGGTTTGGTAAAACCCTTAGCCTACCAAAAGTCAAGATATCAGCCTTTTCCTCTCAAACCTAAATCAAATCAATCAATTCAATTAACCCTTAAACCCCTCAATTTAATCATGGAACGAACTACATGGATTTTGATCTCCATTCAATGGGGTACGTAGACCCATTTAGAATATAAATCCAAAACTCAAATCCAAATCTTAATCAATCCCCTTTCCTTTTTTTTTAATTAATTTGTGAATGTTTTATTTTCACCATGCATTCACGTTATGCCATATTCATATATTTTGTTTAATATCATCTTATAAATGTTATTCATGAAATCTAATTTTCAAGTCAAATTAGACTTAAGAGCCAAATTTAGATTATTTAAAACCAAAAATTAGTCTCTGAACTCAACCTAATTTGAGACTAGTGATTTTATCCTTGGGTAATTAATTGGAGTCACAATTGGGTTTTTTCTTAATTTTTTCATTTAAAAATAAATTAGGGTAGCGACTCCCAAAATCATTTTCAAAATCAATCAAATCCGAACTCGAAAGTTTCATTGTGAGTCTAAACTCGAATGAGCATCCCGGTTCCCTTTAGCAGACCGGGCCGGTGCTCGGGCGAGGCCTCACAATGCCGTTTGATACCTTTTCTTTAGATATATGTTGCATCAAAAGGGATACCAATGCTATAATCCTACTATCAAACAAACCTATATGACTATAGATGTTACGTTTGTGGAAACTAACACCTTTTTTCCCTACATCCAATTCTCCTCTTCAGGGGGAGATTCAAGGTGAAGAGCATAATTGGTTACAATGGGAATTGATGGATATTGAATTAGAAGTGATAAATGAAGAATCTAATACATGTACAAGACCAGATGCTTCCTTCAAAGCTGATATAGATCTAAGAGAGCCATTGACACCTCATACTACGGCTAAAATAGAAACATCTACATCACCTGAAGATGAAATAGAGACCTCTCACTTCTCAATACTTGCAAACCCATCTCCTAAGAATATCATTAAGGTAAACTCTATAACCACATCTTCAAATCCTAACAATATGAATACCTTTATTGGCCATACCTTATTATTTAGGCAAAATCATGGCAAACCCTAACAAGATACTCTCCAGATATTGAGGATTGCAGCTTAAAGTATCCAATTACTAATAATGTGTCCACAAAAAGGTTTACCAAACCCCTTGCAGAATTTGCATAAGAAATCTCCTCATGTCATGTTCTTACAAATATTCAGGAAGCTTTAACAAACCCTGATAGAGATTAAGGAGCTGTGACTATAATATCTTCCCAAAATCTTTTGTAAGGAATTGGAAGTCCAATGATGAGGGCAAGAATAAAGAGAATGAAAGAAGCCTTGCATGGGTTCATCATGGAAATGCAAGATGAAGAATCAATTTTAGAAGGCCTCCATACTATCTAAAAGATACCAAACCTTCCTAAAGGTTGATCACCGACTCTTGGCTATAAAATAGAGGTGAAGAACAAGAAAATGCTGAAGACTGAAGGTGTCGCAGTCATGACGAGCCCATAATGCAGACTTGTCATGCGGGCGCAATAGTAGGCAGACATTCTGCTCTCATTGTGGATGCGATGACCATCACTAGCACGATGAGCCTCCAGCTGCTGTGTCTAAGTTTTATGTTTTAAATGTACTCTTTGCAATTGTGGGCCTTGAACTTGATATATTAGTAGGTCCACATCATATTTATTTTATTTGGCTTGATTTTAAGAGTTAATTTCTTAATTAAGATTCTATTTTCAATAAGGATTCTTGTTTCCATAAAGAATTAGATTTCTTAGGTCTTATATGATTCTAGGGTTAGAGGTTAGCTTCCATATAAATTAAAAACCTCTGTTGTAATGAAGGCAATTATGAATAATAATAATCTTCTTTGAATTTTCTTCAAGTAAGAGATTCTTCCAAGTTCTTATTTAGAACTTAAATATGAGCTTATCAAGATAACTTGTGGCGCTCACCCTCTTATAGCTTTGGTTCTCTTCAATAAGTGTGAATTAGGTCAAGCTTTTTCTTTATTCTTGTTTGTTTGATCCTTTGGGTTTGATTCAATATAATCAGTTCCTAACTCTATAGCTAACGGATCGCATCATTTAGAAGTAGAATCCTAATTAAGAAATCCTTATTGAAAATAAAATCTTAATTAAGAAGTTAACTCCTAAAATTAAGCCAAATAAAATAAATATGATGTGGACCTACTAATATATCAAGTTCGAGGCCCACAATTGCAAAGAGTACATTTAAAACATAAAACTCGAACACAGCAGCTGGAGGCTCATTGTGCCTGGGCCGAGAGTAAAATGTCTATCTATTGTTGTGCCTGCACGGCTGGTGCGCCCGCATGATGGGTCTACGTTTTAGGCTCGTTACGACCGTGACTAGTATCTCAACCTTGACTAGTGTTGCAACCGCAACACCTTAAGTCTTCAGCATTTTCTTGTTCTTCACCTCCATTTTGTAGCTAAGAGTAGATGATCAGCCTTTAGGAAGGTTTTGGCATCTTTTAGATAGTATGAAGACCTTCTAAAGTTGATTCTTCATCTTGCATTTCCATTATCAACCTTTGCAAGACTTCTTTCATTCTCTTTGTTCTTGCCCTCATCATTGGACTTCCAATTCCTTACAAAGGATCTTAGGAAGATCTTATAGTCACAGCTCCTTGATCTCTGTCAAACCCATAATAGACTCAGGCCATAAAGGAAGAAATAGAGGCATTGTTGAATAATAAGACATGAACTCTTGTTACCTTACTCGAAGGGAAAAGAACAGTGAGGTGTAAATGAGTGTTCTCCATCAAACACGAAGCTAATGGATCAATGGAAAGACACAAAGTGAGATTAGTGGCAAAAGGATATTGTGAGGTCTCGCCCGAGCACCGGCCCGGTCCGCTAAAGGAAATCGAAATGCTCATTCGAGTTTAAACTCATGATGGAACCCTCGGGTTTGGATTTGGTTGATTTTGAAAATGATTTTGGGAGTTGCCACCCTAATTTATTTTTAAATGGGAAAACTAAGGAAAAACCTAATTTGACTCCAATTTATTAGTTTTTTTACTTTAATTTGCCCATGGATAAAATCACTAGCCTCGAATCAGGTTGAGCTTGGAGATTAGGTTTTGGGTTTTAAATAATCAAAATTTGGCTCTTAAGTTTAATTTGGCTTTGAAAAATTGATTTCATGAATGAAAAATATTATAAACTGGTAATTTATAAATAAGATGCATGAATATGATATGAGTGCAATAAAATATCCACAAATTAAAAAGGGAAAAAGAGATGGATAGAGATTTAGATTTGAGGTTTGGATTTAAATTCCAAACGTGCTTATGTACCCCTTTGAATAAGGATCAAAACCCACGTAATTTGTTTCACAATTAAGTAGAAGAGTTTAAGAGTTTATTAAAATAATTTTGGTTTGGGTGTGTTGAGAGTGAGGTAAAAAGCTGATACCTTGACTTTTGGTGGGTGAAGAGTTTTACTGAATCGAAATTCCGTGTTATTGAGACCGGGTGATTAGATGGATTGAAAAATTAATTAATTAATTAAAATGATTAATTAATTAATATGATGAAAGGGATGAATGGATTAATTAATTAAAAAGATTAATTAATTAATTCGGATGAAAAGTAGACTGAGAAAAATGATTAATTTGATTTTGAAAAAAGGAATATTTTTGAAAAAAAAGAGTGATTAATTGAGTGATTAATTAAAAAAGAGTTTTAGTTAATAAAAAAGATTAATTAACTTGGTTAGGGTGAGGTAATTAATTAATTAAAAAGATTAATTAATTAATTAGAGAGTGATTGGAGGGAGAAGAAGAGAGAAATTTGAGGATAACAATCTACTCAAATTCAAGGGGTAAAGAGAAATGAGGGAATGGGGAGCCTATTTATAGGCAAATGGAGTTGAGAGAAGTTTAGGTAATGAAAATGTGAAAAGACCATGAGGGGTAGAGCTAGAAATGGCTGAAAATTAAACTGAAAGGAGTAAAAAGGTTATTTCCTATGCAGGTGGAGCCCACAGGGGTCAGAAGCTCGTAGAACCTAGTGCGGCGCCACATCAGGCCTACGTGGCACCGCATCAGACATTTGCGGCATGCCGTAAACAAGGCGTGCAGCACCGCACAGATTTGACGCAATGCCGCACTCCTGTTTTGTAGCAGCCACGTGTCACCTGGCATGTTTTTTGAGATTTTTTTTTTTAGAGATTGGTTATTGGTATGGAGTTTGAAAAATTTGGATGTCTGGTGGCAATGTATTTGAAGGCTAAAAAAGTTTCTTTCGGAAGCACTGCCCCAAAACCACTACCTGCTAACCGGTTAGCGGCACCACTGTAACAGCTCCGCATTGCGTGTTAAACTCAGCCAGTGCTAAGGTTGCATTTGGATGATGTGCAAAATTAAGGATTCACAGATATACATAAACATATTGTATAGGCTATTAAGAAACATTCTCTCCGATGGCAAAATTGAATACAATTAGAGTATTGCTATTCTTGCAGCAAATCTTGATTGGCCATTGCATCAGTACGATGTAAAAAATGCTTTCCTCCATGGCAACCTTGAGGAGGGAGTGTACATGGAAGTTCCAACGGGTTACACATTGAACTCTAAAAATAATGTTATGTGTGAATTGCATCAAGCACTGTATGGCTTAAAACAGTCACCTCGAGCCTGGTTTGGGCAGTTCAGCTTGGCAATGAAAAAATATGGTTTCCAACAAAGCAACTCATATCACACATTATTCCTAAAGCATTGATTGGGCAAGGTAACAGCTTTACTAATCTATGTAGATGACATGATTATTATAGGAAATGATTCAAAAGAAATATTAAGACTTTAAATGCAATTAGCAAATGAGTTCGAGATGAAAAACTTGGGAGGACTGAAATATTTTTTGGATATTGAAGTTGCAAGCAAGGGGTATTTCTTTACCAATGGAAATACAAGTTAGATTTGTTATTTGAGAAGGGATTATTAAAGTGTAAACCAATGGACACACCAATTATTCAAAATCATAAACTTGGAGAATACCCAGACCAAATGCCAACGGATAAAGAGAAATATTAAAGATTTGTTGGTAAACTTATTTATCTCTCTCGTACTTATTCAGATATTGCTTACGCTATGAGTGTAGTGAGCCAATTCATGCACCATCCAAGTGAGGATCACATGAGTGCAACTATTCAAATCCTGCAATACCTGAAATCTTCCCCCAGAAAAGGAATTTTATTTTCAAAGAATAATTATTTAAGCATTGAAGGGTGTATAAACGTAGTTGGGTAGAGAATATCTTGGATAGAAAATCTACCTCGAGATACTTTACATTTGTTGTAGGAAATATGGTTACATGGAGAAGTAAAAAGCAAAAAGTGGTGGCATTATCAAGTGTTGAAGCGGAGTTTTCAAGGAATGGCTAGGGGTCGTTGTGAGCTTATTTGGCTTAAGAGATTGATGACTGAGATTGATTTCCCTAAAACACTAAGATGAATTTATTTTGTGACAACAAAGCTGCTATAGATATTGCATAACCCTATTCAACATGATCAAACAAAACATGTGGAGCTGGATCGACATTGCATTAAACACAATCTTGAAGCCAAAATAATTCAATTTCCATTTGTTAAGTCAGAAGATCAACTAGTAGATGTTCTCACAAAGGTTGTGTCTAGTAAAGACTTTTATAGCTCACTTAGCAAGCTAGGCATTGCAATCCTATACATAACTTAAGGGGAGAGTGTTGGCGTGAGTTGTAAACTAGAGATTTGAATGTAATCAATCTCTTGGCACAAGGGATCAACCTTTATTTTAGCTGTAAGTTATGTATTTCCTAGAATAGATATTTTCCTAAAATAGCTAATAGAACTCTTGTATATATATATGTATGTCTTTTTCTAAAAAAACAATATATACAATACAATTCTTCTATAAAATTTGTCATAATATTTATATAAATATTATTAACAATATCTATATATATTAACAATAAAGTTTATAGAAATTTATTAAAAAAGTCCATTCATTTTCATTATGTATTTAAAAAATAAACAATTTTATAAACAATCAATTCCAGTTATCCTTTTTTTTTTTTTTAACTAAACACTTGAAAAAGCAATTATTCCAATTTTAATTCCAAAATTCAAAACAAATAGAGCCTAAATCATTAGCTATAAAGAGAAGAAGGAGAAATAGAGGTTTGTATATTTCTTAGTTGTTTCTTACATCAAATGGCAAAATGGCAATTTAACATGTGATTTCTATCTCTGTGCCCTATATCAATAAATTTTACTTCATTCGAGCCTATATAGAACTTTGTAAGCTCCGAAGAATGATCAAATTAAAAAGTAGATTTTACTCCAACATAATTTAAATATACAATCTCACAATCTTAAAATATAAAAGATATTAATATTTCTTTTTCTTCTTTATGTCACAAGGGATATAGTTCTCCAAATCATATGAATTGGAAAAAAAAAATATTTGCATAGTTTATCAATGTCGATTTAATAAATTTAAAATTAAAATTAACGTTGTATTGCAAGGACTTAATTATATGTATACTTGAATCATTATTCAATTATGGATCACCTATTATTGCTTTCAAGAAGTTTTGATTCTAGAAATGAAATAATCAATAATTATTATTGATTGATCTTAAATTAAGGATGTTATTTGGACCAGATCTTCTGCATGTGAGCTTGGTCTATTGAGCTTGCAAGATAGAAAACAATGTCAGGAGAGCTAGGCTTAATGCCTAGCAAAGACCTTTCGACGCTCAAGTCAGCAATGAGTTTACAGATAGTAGCTGGAGAGAAGGAATTTTCTTCCTCTGTTGTTCAAATATTTTTAGTAAGAAAATGAAGATGAGAGAGTATAGAGTTCAAATTACCTTTGAATTTATCTTCATTTTCCTTTTTATGATAGAATGTAGTTGTTAAGCCTAGCGAGAGCCATAAAGATGAGGTAATCTATCCTGACATAGATGTGATTGCCATCAAGTGCCTGTTTAGTCCTTGGCTAAATCGCATATGTAATTACATATGGGGTCGGTAAACCTCATGAGTAGAGAGAAAAAGTCAGAGAAATGAGCCGCCTATGAGCATATTTCCTCTAATAACTTTTAACTGCTCTACTTGATGGTGACATGAGCTACAATATGCAAGCTTATGGAGTAAGTTTCCCATGGACGGGCTTGGTGCCTTGGTAAGGAAGGTGGTGTTGTCGAGGTCGGTGTCTACTTGGGCTTCACTTTGAATAGCTTGCCTAATAAGTCTTGTTCTAGGCTGGGTCAATTTTATTTAGTTTATTTTTATCCCTTATCAATTTGATCTAGTATATTTCTCTCTCTCTCTCTCTCTCTCTCTTTGGGAAGCTCTTTGTTCTCTTGGTTGGGTGTCTCTACTAGGGCGATCTCCGGTGGCCAGAGGTCCTTTTCTTTGTTTTTGTTTATCATGTGTTCTATTTTTATCTTTGTGTGAAAATCAAATTGTTTCTCAGGCTAAAGAATCCTGTTTTACTGCCCTTTATATGGGCTTGATGTGTATAGTTTGGTGGATTGTGCTGGTGGTTAAGCTAGTTTTTGTGATGGTGAATCTATGGTCTGTGGTCGGTTGGATCCTCCAATTCAATCTCAATCATAATTTTTGGCTTATGGCTGTTACTATGATGGGGGTTGAAGGAGGTTTGAGCGCCTGGGGTCGTGCTTTATAGATGTCAGAGTTGGGTTCCGTAGGCGATTGAAGCAACAGATGACTAGAGATCTGCATTGCGCCCTTGGATATAGGCCTAACTAGGCCTATGTGATTTGTGCTTCTTTTTCAATGGGATTATTCCTTGCCTTTACAGTGCATGTTCTGTTTGGTAGATCTTGTCTCAGCCCTAGTCTTTGCATTACTTCTCCCTTTGGTCCAGTTGTCAGAGATGGAGGCAATGTCCCATGCCAGTTTTGAAGCCTTTGGAAGGGATAAAGGATCCAATGGTGTATTTGGTAATTTTTCAATATTATGTGATCCTGGGTTTAAAATTTTGGGATTAGAGCCTACTGTTAAATCCTTTTTAATAAGTAGTTTTTATTTTTCTAATATGAGACTTGATTGTATTATTTTCATGTACTGTTTGGACATGCTACCTTATTAATGGAAATTTATTATTTGCACAAAAAAAAAATCAGTTATTAACCTACATTTATATCTGTTATTTTTTAGCTAATCAAAATTTTAAATTCAATTATACAGTAAGATTAATTCTTTTTTATTAAATTCAAAATTTAAGTTCGAAACTTTTTGAAGGGAATCTAAATTTCATTGTTGAGTTGTCCCTCTACGAATATATATTATATCCTCTATGTTCTATAATAAGATGGTATCCCATTAAGTTTAAGAGACTCTAAATAAAGAAAACTATACTATAAAAAAAGGAAACTATCTCATCCATAATTTTATATTAAAAATTGAATTACATGATAAAATGGGGGAGTAAAGCCAATTCTCAGATTAGGAACCAAATTTTCCATATAACTTAAAAATAAAACTAGTTTATGCAAAGAAGTTAGATTTGAGAGTGGGAAAGCGTCTAGCAGGAGACAGAGAAAGTGGCAGCGGATAGCAACAAAAACGTTGGCAGAAGAGGATAAGCATCAGCAAAAGGACAACACTTTATACGAGGTCCTTGTCGGTCTGTATACCTACACAATATCGAAGGAAGAAAAAACTGGTTTTTAGCAACCTATGGCTATTCATCGGAACGTATCTTTTTCCGCCGCAGTCTCAAGCGGTTAATGCGTGGTACACAGTAATCAAATTCCTCCATTTTAATTGAATCGAGCTTGAGCTCAAATAACTCATAACGAATCAACTTCGGGTATTACATCGTGATATACTCAATTTCAGTTATTCACGAATGTAATTAATTATTAATATTTTATATAATTTTAATTATTTAATAAATTATTAATTTGATAATATCAAAATCAAGTTTATTCAAAATTTTAATTTAATATTAATAAATAAATAAAGATTTTCTTAAAAATAAAATTTTAATTAAGTCAAATGCAAATATTTAAGTATTTAATTGGATCAACCTCTAGTGGAATGTCAAATTTTCTAATGAATTCAAGTAAAATTGTAATGGAGTCTAGCTGAGTTAAACTAAGTCAAATTTTAGCTTATTTATATTTGACTTAATTTTTTTTTTTTAGCTCGAGTTTAAACTTAGATCTATTTTAAAAATTATGATTAAATTTGATTCATTTAAACTCGAGTTCAAAATTAACTTATGAATAGATTATAATTGAGTTTGAGCTTGAACTTAATCTCAACCTCAACTAATTTATAACTTATTAAAATACTTAATTTTTTTATATTTATTTTTAATAAAATAATTATAATAAAAATACTTAAAATTAACGTAAAAGTACAAGTATATAATTAGTGAAAAAATTCAATCGCAAAATTAAGTATTATATGTATTACGAATACATTAATTAACAAAAAAGGAATTTTTAAATATTAAAATATTAAATTATATAATAAAAAATATTAATTATGTTAATGAAGAGTACCTATATTTTAATTAAATTGAATTATCAAAAAATTCATAAAAAATATTAAAATATATTTTTTGAGTGTCAAAATTAATAAAAATAATAATCAAGTTGTTTACAAGTTTATTAATCAAATTATTGCAAGATAATTTACAAACTTATAATCAAATTGTTTATAAATTTATTTTTAATATTTTTTTCTCAAATTTTATAAAAAAATATTTTTTAATAAAATTAATAATTAAGAAATTTCAACATAAAACTTTCCATTTCCTTATCCTCGTAGGAGATGAGTAGGATTAATAAATGACACCTAATTCGCAACTTTTTCAATTCATGGAACATTTTTTAATTCAAAGTGGCAACTTTTTTTTTCTTCCTTCTTCTGCTACCCATTGTTATCTTGTGTTGCTTTTTCAAGTTAAACTTCATCAATGCCACGTATTTTATCTTTATCTTTCCATCGGTGAAAAGAAGAATTTGAATTGGAACGTCTTTTTAAAAGAAACAGAGATTTGGCTTTCCACGTTTTAGTGTAATGAATCTTTGGTATTTTTAATCATTTTAGCAGGTTCTGGAACAAAAAAAAAAAAAAAAAAAGAAGTTATCTGGTTCTTGACAAAAGTTTAAACGGATAAGTAAAAAATAATTCACGCTTGTTTAATATTTTTTTTGTTGTTGATTTTTTGTACTTTCGTTTCTCAATTATAAAAGAGAAATGTATTGTTAAGAAATATTTGTTTTTATTTTTTAAATGATTTGAGTAAAATTCATTTCTAAAAAATAGCTAAAAAAAGAGAGTGTCCAATCCATATTTCATACACTATAGCACATATAAAATTTAAAATTTGAAAATGGACGGTTCACATGGCGGACATAAAAGAGCATATCAATCCACATTCTATACACTATAGCATATGTGAAATTTACAACTTGAGAATGAGCGATTCATATGGAGGACACAAGAGAGTATAA